>JAIQDA010000042.1:0-412776 GCA_020080225.1 Gynochthodes officinalis | reverse complement strand
CAACATCAATATTTTTATGAGGACTAACGATGATGGATAGGAATATGATTGATCTTTGCTAGTGGAGGTGCATTAGTGCACAAAACTCCAACGGAGGCAAGGACCTTAATCTCAACATGGCGCCAATACACAACAATTTGGCATCGGGCGTGAGGATACATCTAGGAAGGTAAGTGAGCTAAGTACTTTCTCTATTGATCAGCGTTTAGACAATTTGACTACTTTAGTGGAAAAGTTGGTTGTAGGAAATATTCAACGGTAAAGGCTTGTCGTATTTGCACCAATTCATATCATCCCCCTGACATGTGCCCCACGTTGCAAGAAGGTCAATTTGAACATGCTAATGCCGTTGGTGGATTCCCAGGGCTACCACAAATGAAGTATGACCCTTACTCAAACACCTACAATCCAGGATGAGGATCACCAGCAGTTATGTTGCGACATAATGAGTTTTAAGCTTAGCGGCCAAACCCGCCATATCCACGCGCTGAAACGAGGTAAGTCCTTGAAGGTTAGTTGAATCGCCACTGGCAGTTCCCAAGCGTTTTCAGCAGGAAACTCAGTTAACATTCAAAACCGAGAGAATCATTGTTAATTAGCTCTTCCGTGAGCAGTTGGAATCTCAGGTAAGTTACCTTCTCGGCGATTATTAACCTGGCGAAATGTTAGTGCAATGACTTAGCAAGCGGTGTTGGAAGAGGCCAAAACACGTGATCGCCAGAAGTGAAAAAGTAACAACCACGGCCGACCTAAGTGTCGAGACAACCCTCCTTTCACCACAAGGTGCCAAATTCGAAAAAGTTGAGGGAAAGGAGATTCTTGAGACTTTTACGCAAAGGTAGAGGGTAAATATTCCCTTTAATTGATGCAATTAAACAAATACCTCAGCTATGCTAAAATTCTCAAGGAATTATGCATAACAAAAGAAAATTGAAAACAATGAGAAATTTTAAGTGTAGAGAGAATGTAAGGTATCTTCTGAAAGAAGTTCTTCAAAATGCAAAGATCAGGAGTATGCTATATCATACAAAATGAAACATGAAAGTTGAAAAGCCATGTGTGTGATTTGAGTCTTTATGATATGCAGTTATCATAATTAACTTTTGGTGGGACACTTTGAAAGAAGCGGGCGTGATAATTCAACTATGATAGATCTAATGTTTATCGAGTATTAGAAGATGTTTTGGTGCAAGTAAATGGATTAGTGTTTCTGCAGATTTTATGTACTTACTTGATATGGAGGAAGATCGCTCTCCCTTAACTCAAAGTTAATAATTTTATTTGGGAACGCTTTCTTGCAGAAAACATCTAGAGCAAAATTGATGTGCATGATGAATGCGTACATTAACTATAAGAGATTTGATGGTGAGATTATTAAAGTTTAACATTTATGCTTTGCCATGAAATATCCTAATGATGTATGTCTCTTATTTTATGCTAACTGATACTCTAGCTCGAAAACATTGTTGATTTTTGTGATAAGGATAAAGTAAAAATTGCACTTGATAATAATTTGACTTGAAGAAGTGCGATTTTTTGAACAAGAATTTGTGAAGATAATGATCTTCAAGATATGGTTTGCCTGACTTCCAACAAACCCGTTGCAGCATGAATTCTATTAACATTACTAATTTTAGTGTGCAGGATGTTTTGAAGAAAAAAACAAGTATAGAGTCAAAAGTTGAATTGAATGCACAATTAGAAGTGAATGAGAAGAGCAATAAGTAGAGTTTTGTGAGAGAAAATGCAAGTAATGGTCCAAACAATTAGTGAAAATTTAATAATAACTTAAAGAAGAGAAGTGGAAATACGTCCTAGCCAAGGCGTTAAATGAAAGCGCTTTTGAGAGGCAACCCAAAATTTTTAATTATTTATTTTTATTTTTTTTCTTGTCATTTAAGTTTAATTTGATTTAGTTATCTTATTATATTGACTGCTTTGTTTTACTTACAAAGTAGCAAAAAAAAAAGAAAAAAGAGATATTTGAAATTCTATTTTGGTTTTTTCCTTTTCATTTTCATTTTTTCTTTCTCTGAGTTCTTCTGCCAACCCAATGCTCGTATAAACCATGGCCATAACATGTGTCGATCCTTCATGCTTTTCTTCCACTCATATACAGGATGTCCTCACTTCCTTCACCCGCGACTCAGGTTGTTTCACATGCAGTTAGGGAAGTGTCTTGTCTTTATTTTATTTTCTTTCTTGTCCACGTGCGCATATTTTTCCATACATTGAGGACAGCGTTATGATTTAAGAGTGTGGGGTGTCTTGTGCTTCATTGATTATTTCTAAATTTTTTCATGTAAAATATATATATATATAAATGAAGAAAGTCCTTCAAGTAGGTTTGACATTCGATATCTTAACTTTGAAATTTGTCACTCTTTTGATGCTCATTTCGAATAATTTTGAGATTATATGCATTAGTGATTTGGATTGGAATGTATGAATGAGATAGTATGGATCCAGCCTTTGTTTGAAATTTTTAAAGCATCGTTAATTTTAATGATTGAATTGAATGAGAATGCTGCAATATTTGATACATTAGAAACCATTGTGAGTATGTTGAGCCTAAGAGCATTTTTCTTTTTCATGCTCACATATTTCTTTGTTTGAGATTGACAAATATGGTATAATCATTCTAGAACACTGCTATTATGCATGTTGAGATCCATTGTGAATTCATGTTGAGAAAATGATAAGGGCATTTAGGATTCTAGAATTTTAAACTTTCTTAAAAAAAAAAGAAAGAAAAAGAAAAAAAGCTTAACCTTATATGCGTTATACCCCTAGTCACCCAATTTTGGGCCTTAGCCTTTCTTTATTATAACACCACATTTGTTTAGCCTTAAATCTTTGTCTTTGTTCACCATTGTTGAACCCTGTGGTCAAGAAGTATGTAGGAATGAATTGCATGATAACATTTACGATGATTCCAAAGAAAAGAACCAACTGAAAAATGAATGAAAAAAAAAGAAAGAAGTAGAAAAGTATTCCCTACAAGTATTGGACAAAGAAAATAAATTCATTGTGTACAAATTGAGATTAATTGTATGGTGAAGTTAGTAAAAAAAAAAAAAAAAAAAAGAAAGAAAAAGGAATGCATGTTATGTGGAATAAAGAAAGTGGTTCTACTATGCTATTATTTGTTACTTTGAGTCATGCAAGAAATTCTATATATCTTAACCGATATCGCAATAGCCTATATTTTTCCTTTCTTTTTACCTCGTTTACTAAGCCCGTTACAATACCCTTTTAAAGACCCTTTGATTTTTGTATGAGTTCATATTATAAGTGGTGGAGATGTCTTGATATATAAGCAAGCCTACTGGTAATGACATGCTATGTTTGATTTGGCGTGAATTAGATACCCTAAACACTTTGAGTGATTAGAGTGCAACTTTGTGAGAAGGTTATCAAATTTTGTTGCATTTGATTTGATGAAATTATTGGGATTGATGAGATGCATATGTTTTGTTTTGAAAAATCGGGCTATGAATACTTATTCTTTGATTTGTTACCCCACACTTAAATCAAAGCTTGTCCTCAAGCTTGCATTAGATTAACATCTTCCTCTCTATTCCATACCTTTTCAACACATCCACAAATAACTCAAAGTCATTACATTAAAGATCTAAATTGGAGTAACAAATCAAAGAATAAGTATTCATAGCCTGATTTTCAAACAAAACATATGCATCTCATCAATCCCAATAATTTCATTGAAATCAAATGCAACAAAATTTGATAACCTCTCACGAGTTGCACTCTAATCACTCAAAGTGTTTAGGGTTTATTAAGCGCTCAAATCAAACATAGCATGTCATTACCATAGGCTTGCTTATATATCACATCTCCACCACTTATAATATGAACTCATACAAAAATCAAAGGGTCTTTAAAAGGGTTATGCGGCTTAGGTAAGGTAAGTAAAAGAAAGGAAAATATAGGCTACAGATATCAAGATATAGGAATTTCCGTGCATGACTCAAAAGTAACAAATAGCATAGTAGAACCACTTTCTTTATTCCACATAACATGCATTCCTTTTTTTCTTTTTTTCTTTTTTTACAACTTCACCATACAATTGGACCAATTTGTACACAATGAATTTACTTTGTCCAATACTTGTAGGGAATACTTTTCACTTCTTCTCTTTTTTTCATTCATTTTTGATTGGTTCTTTTCTTTGGAATCATCGGAAATGTTATCATGCAATTCATTCCCATACTCTTGACCAAGGTTCAACAATGGTGAACAAAGACAAAGATTTAAGGCTAAACAATGTGGTGTTATAATAAAGAAAGGCTAAGGCTCAAAAGTGGGTGACTAGAATTATCGTAATATAAGGTTAAGTTTTTTTTTTAAGAAAGTTTAAAATTGGTAATCCTAAATGCCCTTATCATTTTTCAACATGAATTCACAATGTGATCTCAACATGCATAACAAAGCAAGTTCTAGAATGATTATACCATATTTGTCAATCTCAACAAAGAAATATGTGAGCATGAAAAAGAAAATGCTCTTAGGCTCAAATACTCACAATGGTTTCAATGTATCAAATATTGCACATTCTCATTCAATTCAATCATTAAAATTACTTGAGATGCTTTAAAAATTTCCAAACAAAGGCTAATCATACTCATCTCATTCATACATTCCAATCCAAATCACTAATGCATATAACTCAAAATTATTCGAAATGAGCATCAAAAGAGTGACAAATTTCAAAGAAGATATCAGAATGTCAAACCTACTTGGAAGGACTTTCTTCATTTATATATATATATATTTTACATGAAAAATTTAGAAATAATCAATGAAGCACAAGACACGCCCCACACCTAAATCATCGTTGTCCTCAATGTATGGAAAATATCTTGCGTGGACAAGAAAGAAAATAAAATAAAGACAAGACACTTCCTGAGCTGATAAACATTCAGGCAATGGTGAAGGTGAGGACATCCTATATGAGTGAAGAAAGCATGAAGGATGGGGCGATGTTATGGCCATGGTGAGCATTGGTTAGTAGAAGAAAGCGTAGAAAGAAAAATGAAAATGAAAAGAAAAACCAAATAAATTTCAAATATCTCTTTTTCTTTTTTTTTGCTACTTTGTAATAAAACAAAGCGATCAACATAATAAGATAACTAATCAAATTAAACTTAAATGACAAGAAAAAATAAAAATAAATAATTAAAAATTTTGGGTTGCCTCTCAAAAGTGCCTTCATTTACGTCTTTGGCTAGCGTCTCCACTTCTCTTTAAGTTATTAAATTTTCACTAATTGTTTGGACCACACTTGCATTTTCTCTCAAGCTACCATTGCACTTCTCATTCACTTCTAATTGTCATTCAATTCAACTTGACTTATACTTGTTTTTCTTCAAAACATCTGCACACTAAAATTAGTAATGTTAATAGAATTATGTGCAGCGGGTTTATTGAAGTCATAAACCATATCTTGAAGATCATTATCTTTCACAAATTCTTGTTCAAAAATCTGCACTTCTTGAAGTCAAATTATTATCAAGTGCAATTTTTACTTTATCATATCACAAAAATCAAATGTTTTAGAGCTAGAGTATCGATAGCATAAGCGACACATACATCATTAGGATATTTCATGGCGGCATAAATGTTAAACAATAATCTCACCATCAAATTCCATAGTTAATGTACCATCATGCACATCAATTTTGCTCTAGATGTTTTCGAAAGGTCTCCCAAATAAAATTAACTTTGAGTTAGGAAGTGATCTTATAAATATCAAGTACATAAAAATCTGCGAAACACTAATCCATTTACTTGCACCAAAACATCTTCTAATACTCCTCAGGATAAACATTAGATCTATCGACCAAGTTGAATTATCACTTAGTTTCTTTCAAGGTCCCAAATTCAAAAATTATAAGCAGATAGCGGCATGACATTTATAGAAGCACCCAAATCACACATGGCTTTCAACTTTCATATTGCCTATTTTACAAGGGATGATAAACATACTGGATCTTTGCATTTTAGAGCAACTTCTTTGTATACGTGAGACATTCTCACACTTAAAATTTCATTTGCCTTTCAATTTTCTTTTGTTGGTGCATAATTCTTTGAGAATTTTTAGCATAGCGAGTATTTGTTTAATTGCATCAATTAAAGGAATATTTACCTCTACCTTGCGAAAAGTCTCAAGAATCTCCTTTTTCTTCTCAACTTTTTGGAATTGGCAAATCTTGTAGGAAAGGAGGGTTGTCTACGATTACCTTAAATTTCAACATGTGGGGTTGTTACTTCTTTTCCACTTCTTCATGATCACGTGTTTTGGCCTCTTCCAACACCTTTCCGCTTCTCAAGGTCATTGCACTAACATTACGCCTAGGGTTAACAAGCTGTTTGAGAAGGTAACTTACCAGCGAGATTCCAATTTGCTCACGGAAGGGAGCTAGTGGCTCGCCAGATTCTCCAAGTTTTGAATGCTAGTTCGAGTTTTCTGTTGGCGTTGGGAACTATTAGCAAGTGATTCAACTAACTCTTCAAGGGGACTTACTGGTTTGGAAGGCGGTGGATATGGTGGGTTTTCTTTGCCAAGCTTGAAATCCACTGAGGTGGTAAGTGGCCCATAGCGAAGTTGGGGTGATCCCTCCATCCGGATTGTAGGTGTTTGAGTAAGGGTCATACTTAGTTTGTGGTATGCACAGGAATCCTACTTAGCGGCATTAGCATGTTCAAATTGACCTTCTTGCAGCGTGGGGCATTTTAATATCAAATTGGGATGATTTGAATTGGAGCAAATACGACAAGCCTTTACACACATTGAGATATTTCCCTCTGCAACCAACTTTTCCCACTAAAGTAGTCAAATTGTCTAGCGTTGATCAATAGAAAGTACTTAGCTCACTTACCTTCCATAGATGTATCACTCCGTCGATGCCCAAATTGTTGTGTATTAGCGTGACCATGGCCTATTGGAGATTAAGGTCCTTGCCTCCGTTGGAGTTTTGTGCACTAATGCACCTCCACTATTGCTGACATCAATCATATTCCTATCCATCTTTATTAGTCCCTCATAAAAAATATTGGATAAGAAGTTGATCGGGAATTTGATGTTGAGGACAACTAGCACATAATTGCTTAAACCTTTCCAATATTCATGCATAGTTTCTCCATGTTCTTTGCTGCTTGTATACCACATATATCTTTCTAATTGTGGCGACTCGTGAAGGCGAGGAAAGAATTTTCCAAAAATTGCCTCTTCATCTCGATCCATGTGTTTCAGTATTGAACCGGAGGGCAAGTAAAGTATAGCCAATCTTTAGCAACTCCATCTAAAGAAAAGGAAAAGCTTCATAGCTAATTTGATCCTCAGAGTCCACTCCTTGTGGTTTTCGCTACGTGGAACACACACCATATGGAATCCCTTTAAGTAACTTATGAGGATCTTCACCTGCTGAAGGCCATGAAAAGTGGGGAGTAAGTGAATCAATCTTTGATTTTTAATTCAAAAGGCACTTCTAAAGTAGGATAATCAATGCACAACGGTTGTTGGTTTAATCGAGGCATAGCTAATTCCTTTAAAGTTAAGTTCATTATTTCTAGCCATGTATTTGCTTCTTCAGCTTATTAAATAATTCGGACAAAAAATTATATTCAAAAAGATGAAGAAGATGATACTCCACAGATGATAGTTGTTTGGTTTAACTTTTACAGAGAAAGCCTACGTCGCATCTTCTCATCTCTAGATCGTATGTGAGTTGACGTATAGAAAGAGCGTTAGCATAAAAGAACCAAAACAATTATAAAGGCAAAAATAAAAATAAAAATAAAAATAAAAATAAAAATAAAAATAAAAATAGAAATAGAAATAAAAAATGTGTAAATAAATAAATAAAGGAATAAATTCTAAAAAACCAATCCGACCGGCAACGGCAAAATATTGATAGATTGTGAAACCACCAAAAATAATCCTTACGTGAGCTAAGCTTTGTAGATATGCGGTGATGAGGGTCGAATCCACGCGGAAGATTGGTTAGATTATTCAGCCGAACAAAATAAAATAAAGAGGTTTTGTATTATGAAACTAAGCGAAGAATCAATTTAAGACAACTAAACAAATTAAATAACCAACTAAAAATATGAGGAAAAATTAATAAGAAGAAGCTTCCAATCAAGAATTAATTTACAGGTATAGATTCCTTGAATTGATCATTGATTCAAAAAGATGGCGGGAGTTCTTTTATCTTGAATAAATTGGTTATAGTTGTTGAAAAATCAGATCCTCCTAACAACCAATCTTTTTCTTACTTTTTACGATAACGCTTCCGGATCTGTCCTATGAGTTATTTATCTAATTAAAAAACACCCAACCCATGCGGATCACATCCTATGAGTTATGTCTATTAATTGCATTAAGATTCAAAAAGACCCAATTACTAACTAGTAAGCGGAAACGCCGTGTTTATTTAAGCTTTAGATTATATATTTTCATAACAGCTACAATCTAAGGCGTTGATTACCTTTAGATGTTGTTTATTTGTCAACTTGAATTAGAACAATCAACCAATGATTAATTATTCTAAATGACTATATATTGAATTCAACTATCAAACAATAGGCCTCTTGTCTACAATAATTCAATTCAATAATAATATAATGAAGCATAGAAAGTATATAAATACTCAAAAATAAAAGAAATAATAAAATTACCGGAACCTCACAATTGTTGGAATCAATTCTTAATTAATCTTGATTGGAAAATTAAAAATTTAGCTAAACATAATTAAAGAAAATACAAAAGAAAATCAAATGACTGCCACTTTTGCCTAATCGATCGTCATGACTTCGTCTTCTAACCGACCGTAGCTCACTCCATGAAAAGGATAATTGTGGCTTGAGAAATTCATTCTATCTTCTCCTTCTCATCTACAATCCTTGTTTTTCTCTCTATTGAACTAGAAAGCCCTAAAAAATGGGATGCCTTGATTGTCTCCAAGCCTTGCCTGTTTATAGGCAGGATTCGTACATTTGGTTGTTACTTTTCCTTAAATCAAGGCTTTGCTTTCCTTAATTCAAGGCTTTTCTTTTCACTTAATTCAAGGCTTTGCTTTCACTTAATTACAAGGCTTTTTTTCCTTAATTCAAGGCTTTGCTTTTCCTTAATTCAAGGCTTTGCTTTTCCTTAATTCAAGGCTTTGCTTTTCCTTAATGGCCATGACATTTTGTTGTGGAATTTGGTGGCCTCAATTGTGTCTTTCTTGTGCCAACTTGTGTTGTAGAGGCTACACATTCTTTAGGAAAAGAAATGCTTCATCTAACCATTAATCACAAAAAGAATTAATATCCTTATAAACAAGCCTTTTAATCAATTTAAAACACAAGAGAATTGATCAATAAATATGCAATTACACACTCTATCCAAATTCCCCCACACTTAAATCAAAGCTTGTCCTCAAGCTTTTGCATTAGATCAACATCTTCCTCTACCATTCCATACTACCCCTTTTCATAGCATGCCAAATAACTCAAAGTGGATTACACACCGTTAAAGATCTAAATTGGAGTAACAAATCAAAGAATAAGTATTCATAGCCTGATTTTCAAAACAAAACATATGCATCTCATCAATCCCAATAATTTCATTGAAATCAAAATGCAACAAAATTTGATAACCTCTCACGGGTTGCACTCTAATCACTCAAAGTGTTTAGGGTTCATTCAGCGCTCCAAATCAAACATAGCGTATGTCATTACCATAGGCTTGCTTATATATCCACATCTCCACCACTTATAATATGAACTCATACAAAAAATCAAAGGGTCTTTAAAAGAGGTTTATGTAGGGGCTTAGAGTAAAGGTAGGTAAAAAAGAGAAAGGAAAATATAGGCTACAGGATATCCAAGATATATAGGAATTTCCTTGCATGACTCAAAAGTAACAAATAGCATAGTAGAACCACTTTCTTTATTCCTCATAACATGCATTCCTTTTCTTTTTTTTTTACAACTTCACCATACAATTGGACCAATTTGTACACAATGAATTTACTATGTCCAGCCACTTGTAGGGAATACTTTTCCACTTCTTCTCTTTTTTTTTCATTCATTTTCGTTGGTTCTTTTCTTTGGAATCACTTAGAAATGTTATCATGCAATTCATTCCCACATACTCTTGACCAAGGGTTCAACAATGGTGAACAAAGACAAAGATTTAAGAAAGTACTAATAATGTGGTGTTATAACAAAAGAAAGGCTAGGAAGCTCAAAATTGGGTGAGCTAGGGGTATCACGTAATATAAGGTTAAGCTTTTTTCTTTTTCTTCTTTTTTTTTTTTTTTTTTTAAAGAAGTTTAAAAGTGGTAATCCTAAATGCCTTATCATTTTTTCAACATGAATTCACAATGTGACAAATCTCCAACATGCATAACAAAGCCAAGTTCTAGAATGATGATTATACCATATTTGTCAATCTCAACAAAGAAATATGTGAGCATAGAAAAGAAAATGCTCTTAGGCTCAAATACTCCACAATGGTTTCAATGTGTATCAAATATTGCACATTCTCATTCAATTCAATCATTAAAATTAACTGAGATCTTTAAAAATTTCCAAACAAAGGCCAATCATACTCATCTCATTCATTTTGACATTCCAATCAAATCACTAATGCATATAACTCAAAGGAGTATTTGAAATGAGCATCAAAAAGAGTGACAAATTTCAAAAGAAGATATCGAGAATGTCAAACCTACTTGGAAGGACTTTCTTCATTTATATATATATATATATATATATATATTATATGAAGAAAATTTAGAAATAATCAATGAAGCACAAGATGTTTTTGAACAAATTAAAAAAGAGGAGAGCGAAGCTTGGGATCTCGCGATCATTTAATTGGACACCAGTCCCATCATTCACACAACTAGCAAAAACGTAAAATATGGCGGAAGATTAGGGAATAAATTAATTGACTGAGAGAACATATGAACAACAGAGAGCTATTTTCCTTTAATAACTTAACATTAATATATAATATACTAATGTTTCTCACAAGTCCAGAGCTCAACCAGACCATCCAATCCAAGCCACAGGCTCAAGCAAAATTTTTGTTTACATGATTTTTCACTGTTGTTCTAAATTTCCCTCACATCAAAATTAAAGAGAAATTAAACATAATTATATATGTATTAAGTTGTGCACTTATTATTTCATCTGATTTTCTAATATAAGCAGCTTCTGGGATCAACTAGACCTGCTGAGGATCCACCCGCATTAGCACATGAAGCCGTGGCTGGCTGATCTTCGAAGGGAAAAGATTCACATCTTCAAGTATTATACCAGTGCATGGATACTGCTTACTACAGATCAAAGTTTCACAGCCACTTGGGTTGCCGATGTTCCATGTACATCTTGGTATGTCACGTCGCTAATCCTCACCCCAGAGGCCTGTCATTAGTTAATTCAATCAACTTAGTTAATATATTGAATATAAAATAAAAATAATCCGATTTTTGTAATTTGCATCAACACATATTATTTACGTACTTGCCAGGAGCATCTCCCCACTGGGGCAATAATTTTGGTCGATGATGATGGGGTTTTTGGACATTAACCATTTGTTGCATGCTGAACTATGAGCTCCCCGGACGAATCCATTACTTGCTCTTGCCCATGTCTTTTATCCTAACGCCATTTCCCAGTTCCAGTACAAAATGTAAGCAGTTTTTACCAATCACATTTTTGGACACCTGGTTCCTGCATACTTAATCCCAAAACTCCCAATGCTGATTACATGCACAAAATTTAACAAATATAAGCGAATGATAAAAACTTTTACGTAAAGAGAAGATTAATAGGCAAAATTGATCAATCTGGCTGATAATTCTATTTTTACCTTATTCCATAGCCAGGGCCACAATTGATGTTCTCACAAAGCATTTAAGAGCATCCTGGACCAAGAGAGATACAATGCATCACCGGTGCCAATGTGGGAGATTCTTTATTGTGACTCCGTTGATGACTGGACGATGAACTCCCATCGGTATTCAGGCTATTAGCTGGAGCTGAAAATTGTCATTCACTAAGTAAATTGATATTGTTACAGCCAACAACAATGATGTGGAAAAATTGGCTGTTTAATGAAGTCAATCCACTCACTAGGGACATTATTCGGGTTGTAGATTCCCAAGACTGTTCAAAAAAAAACTTGATGAGACATTGGTACGGTTGATTGAGAAAATAAAAAGTATTTGCAGTTCATGAAACAGTATTGATGAATTAATTAGAACATCCTTAATCAGCTCATCCATGTTCTTTTAGTTTCATAGAGAACACGATCGGTCAAAATGGAGAATTAAAAATATGAAAAATGGGAGGGCTTTTAATTAATTTCAACCAACCGTTGTTCCCTTGGGGACAATTCTTGCCTTGGTTTTGCAACCCCAAAGACCAGCACCTTGGCCATCAAGGGTTCCTCCATAGATTGAAGAAGTCCATCCGTTCTTTCAAACTTAATCCCAGTTACCGGTGCGACCAAAACAACAATCCGATGGAATAACAAAGGGTTCCGTCGATCCTCATTGTAATGCCACTATTCTTGCAAGTTAGACCCAAAAATGATGCACTACCAATTAAATATCTACCAGGGGGAACATGATATTGTCGCAGGCTGCACTGATGCACAGGCGGCAGCCCGTACACTAAGAAATGAGTGAGTGCAATCACTTACACCGTCGGATCTTGCTCCAAAATTTTGCACACTGTACACTGCTGCTCGCTTTTTTTGCTAATGCTAAGTGGAAGAAAGTAGTCAAGATAAATATTGGGATTGCAAGAAATCTCATTTTTATTGCCATTAAATATCTTCTCCAACGCGTTAATTGCCATTGTGGGCGGAGTTGGTTGAGAAGACAGGGAGGGATGATGAATTTGAAATGGAGAATTGGGCGGTATATATAGGGAGTTTTGAATGAGATTTTTTTCGAGGATTGTGACAGATCTAACAAACTAATAAAACTATTATTTGGGGATTACACAAAAGAGGAGAAAATGAAGAAGCAAAAGAAGAAGAATTATTAAGCTGAATAACTTATCACACTGATGAGAAGTGGATTTGCAGAAAATAATGTGAAAATGGGTTCTCTGCTAAGCTAATAAAAATTGGGAAGAAGAGAAATGACTATTTAATTAGTTATCTAATAATTTAATTGAAGAAATATTCCTTGCCCACATGGTGGGGAACTTCCTCCATTAAACCGCAAGAAAATTGAAGTATCATCACATTATGCATCTCTCATCAGTTACATGTGAAGGAAAATCCATATACTAGTTTTTTTTTAAAAAAGGAGGGTGAATATCAAAATAATTAGGTGCTAAGTTTTTTTATTCTTTTAAATAACCTAGTTGAACTCCTTATTTTCTGTATACTGATAAAAGTAGGTTTGATATTCACAAATGACAAAATTAAAATGCCATCATTTTCTCTGTTAATTCAATTTTTATGATGCAGTGGTTTTCATACAATCCAAACGCAGTAAGTCCTATGCTCAAAAGATAATGCATACATGATTTCTAGATTTTTGCAGAGAAGTGAGGAAATAAATGAATAAAAGAAACAAACCCAAAGAGATATTACAGTAAAGTATAATATATTGTGCATGGGGACAAGAAATCCATTGATTGCTCTTCTTTCTCGTCATTAATTAAATAAAAAAAAATACTCGTTCTCTCAAGAAACCTAAGCCATATTATTGAGACGCATATGAACTAATGTACGCACATATGTAGACTTCTAATTTAGGTCTCCACATGTATAAAGTTCACATATAGTCAAAATCATCTTACTTGATTTAAATAATTTTTCCTGTTGTCTTCTTTTCAATGAATGAAATGACCATGACATTAGCAATGCACTTTGGCTCACGGCCAAAATCCCTCTCCAAGCAACTCAACAAAAAAACCTTGTGAAATCATCCCATGACATTAGCTTCTAGTAAGATGGGATTAGGCCTAAAGAAAGCCAAGTCCGCCAGTATTCTGTAGTAGGTATTTTCTCTTACGAAGACAAATTCATAACGTTAAGCGTTCAACAAAAACCATTGTGAGACTTTATATATGATTAGTTTAGGTTAAAGATGAGATTACGCCTAAAAAGGAAAGCCAAGTCCCGCCAGTATTCATAGTTGGTATTTTCTCTTACGACTAATTCATAAAATTAAGCGTTCAACGAAAACCATTGTGAACTTTATCTATGATTAGTTAGACTAAGATGAGATTAAGCCTAAAAAGAAAAGTCAATTCCGCAGGTACTCATGGGTACTCACGTTAAAATGTTGGTTTCAATTAATTTGCTGACAACAGCTGACCCAAGTACAGCGAGTTTATCATTTTTGGGTCATGTGAGGAATTTCGCCAAAGTTGCCAAGCCAGTTTAGGTAAATGTGTACTATTGCTAGTCACACATGAGTTCCAAAACAACCAGCATGCAGTAATCAACTCAGAGATGGAGGAGCTTAGCTTTTTCTTGATGTTGCGCACTTCTTTTTCCCTTAATTTCTTTAATTTGTCGGTACGAAATCTGGCGACTGTTTCCATCCTTTATACATCACCTGAGTGGCTATTAACTTTTTCTCTTCTCCTTTTGGTGATACCCTTTTTGCGAGGTGTCAAATTCAAATGCCAATCCACCTTCCACATTGATATCAAACTTATCCGATCGATCCACCTGGACAAAAAATAAAAGATATAATAATTAATAAAAGCTTAAAGCACACCCCTATTGGCACAAGAGATTCAGCAAAATGTAATCCAAGCTATTTTATTTACAAAATACCTGGGAAGATATTGAAAAATACGACATTATCATTTTCATTCTTGAACCACCATATGTACATCAAAGAAATGTTATATGAATTTTTTTCATTTTTATTTTTACTTTTATAACTAGAAAATGTTAAACTTGTGATTTTCTAGTTACAATTTACTCTTATTCGATATCATTTATCCTTACAACCCCTCTTTCTATCATTTGATATCATTTATCCTAACTTAAAGCAAATGTTTTTAATTAATCCCTCAACTTAGAACCTTAGTTGATTTAATCCCCTCATATGTAAAAATTTTTAATTTCATCCCTTCACTTACAATTTCAATTCTAATTGGTCCTTACTAACCAGCATCAACCAGATGAAACTATTTTTGCAACTATAAAAGTTTACTTTTGTCTTAATTTATCTTCAAGTAAGTCTAATTGGTGGAGTCAGATGGGAACTCTACTCCTTAATTGCACAAGAAAAAGGTAAATGCGGAATCCTTGTATTGTTGGATCAATCATTATCATATCAGATTAAGTTTTAAATTTTAATTTAAAAGGGAGAACAAAACTCAAAAAAATAACAAAACTGATGAATGTTCTGACCTTAATTTACAGGAAACTCAAATTTTTATTTGATTGGCTTTTAATTCAAATCCTAATAGACAATATTATAATGCACCCTCTAACCTGCATAATTGTTGTAGTTATATGATTTCTTTCCAAATATCTATTTACATTTCTTGCTAATTTCAAAACTACAAATTGACAGCTGAGCGTAATCTCATTCCCTTGCTCCAACTAATATAATATTTCAGCTTCCCTTGTCCGCAGTTGTACGTACATTCAAACACTGAATGTGATAACACCCGCTAAAATTCTTTGAAATGATGAGCTTAGTTTTTATATCAGCAGTATTTATATGTATGCAAATGTCAATGCCTCAGAGTGAATAAATCAGCAGTTACCATTATACATGAGCATTGTTTTAGAATATTGTTTTGAATACTGTTCCCGCGTCAAGCTATGATCATTAGGTTGCGTGAGTCTAATTCTCACATGCTATCTGTAGAAAAAAAGCTTACACAAGCTAAAATTGTAAGAAACAAGGTGCCCTCAAAACAAAGCAACATGCTTTCAGCAAGGATGTAAGTTCTTCCACGTCTTTTAGCACAATTAATTGATGAATGCTTTGCATTATCGCAGACATTGCCCGGATGTTATATGCTTGGTTCCTCTTGTACTGTAAGAAGTTGTCTGGCCTGTGTGCACACATGCATCTCAGGCACAACTCTCGTTAAAGTTCATAAATTTGTACTACTTTTCTGATTTGAGTTAGAAAGATGATCTTAACTAGAGAAGAAACTACAAATATTCATGTAAAGAGCTAGTTTCTACGTGATACTTTTTATACCTAATTAATAATATCTCATCTTGTTAAAACGATATTATTTGACTAAAATTTTAAATAATATAGTTTAACATTAGTACATGTTAAACACATCAATCTTATTAAAATTATGAGTTTGAATCTTATCTGTTTCTCTCAAAAAAAAAAAAACTCCGGAGAGGATCTTAGACTATGTTGAAGTAGTTCAATTTAAAATTATGTAGGCGTGAAGAGTTCTATTACGCTAGTCTGAGCAAGTGAGATAGGGTTTAATGGTATATGAACCGTTCATTCTCCATCAATTCTTAAATTACAGATTGGTCACTTCTAAATCTTTACTACTTTGTAAAATGTTGCTAAAAAATGAACATTACAAGTTATAACCTCTCCGCTAATCTTTCCATGAATTTCATTAAATATTCCAGAGTGATGATTCTACCATGCAGTTATGTTTTGTACATTGTTGGTCAAAATATAATGTATAGAGTGACCTGTTGAAAAAATAAAATAATTAGTAGAATAATTAATCCTTGCTTGCACTTTAATTGTACCAAGAATAGAAGAAGTCAGAAGGACAAATTTCAACAAACATGTGACAATGATATTACCGGAATCAAATTATTACATTTGATAGACTCAAAATTAAATGGTTACTACTAGACACATAATTAGTAACATCTTTATGGATGAACAATAGATGAGTAATTAGGTCAAGGTTAGTCCCGATGTATCCTTTGTTTTTCTTTTTCATCAGAAATCACATAAGGACTAATTTGATTTAGTTTTTTGTGTATATAGAAAATTCATATTAATAAAGATGAATTGACTAATACATCAACTGTTAACTTCATGGCTAATCTTAATGAACATTCCAAAGAATGCAAAAGAGATGAAGGAAACTATAAATTTTTATAAATGATGCAAAACATATGTCAAAGTCTATCAGTATTTATTTACCCGAATCCGATGTTGATTTCGCCAGGATTTATTTTTGATCTGATTCGTGATTTGGATAGTGGAAGATCTAGATAATGCTGCTGATTTGGGGGACCTGATCGTTTGACATTTGGCGTGCCTTCTTCATTATTGATTTGAGAATAATTTTAGTTGCAATCATGATCTGCCGCCATTTCCTAGCAAGCCTGATAGACGATGTCTGGACTCAATTTACTTTTAAATATGACTTCATAAGTTGTAATTTTCCTTTAACAAATGAAAGTTGAGAATCAAACTCATATATAAGTGATATTAAGGGTTTTAGTCTTGTTCAAGAATTTAAACAAGGAATTCAAATTCCAATCCTTTTTATTCGTGTACTTCTCAACTTTTCTCATCACTTTTCTAAAATTTCAACAAATAAAAATTCTGTAAATAACATAGTTCAAATGATAACTGGCAGATCTTGAATGGATTTGGTCTCCACGTTCACAAAGTTTTAATTTGATCCTTTAATTATAATTTTACTAATTCACAATTAGTCATTGTATTAATTAAACCACACCTAATAATACATATTAATAAAGAGGTAGTGAAAGAAAGCCCGAAATAAAAAGAATAAATTATAAGCAACCATGCACTCTAAACTTTATTTTTAGCAAAGCGTTTTCTAAAAATTTTATTTAGTATTTTATCACATCCGACTTTGTTATTTTCACAATGCACACTAATTTTATTAGTTATCAAAGTATGTTATGAATAGATAATTATAGTAACTACAAAATGTTAAAATATAGCGTGAGATTTAAATAATTAGAAATATAATTTAAATAAAATATTTATAAATTGTGCAAGTTAGTGATTAAATATATTAAGTATCATATGATAACGGACGTTTTTATATTAAATTGTACAAAACTATATGTAATGGACGTTTTTGCTCCTTCCCTTTCTGGCAACACAACTGTATCCACCAACTTATTTTGTTTACAATTTTTATTTTTCTTCTTCATTCCAAGGTAGCTAGTTATTACAGAGGAAAAGGTTGCATTAAATTGGATTGGATTAATAAGAAATTGAAGGGACACCAAGGATGGAGATTGAAAATGGGCCAAGGACGCAATTCTTGTCAATAAACCATTTACAACACATCATTTCAGTAATGATTTAATAAAATGTGGTGGACAATTAAAAAAAATCAGACAGTCCAAAGTTAAATCAGTTAGAAAACAATGGACAAGATTAAAACGTGAAATGCATAAATAAAAGAAAAGTGTTAGCTGAGGTAGTTGAAGATTGATGTAAACGTTTTCTTGCTCCATTTCTTTTTTGCCAAACACCTTTTTTCTTGATTGATTTCACCTAAATAAAAAATTTTCTAGGCTTGGCCCTTGTCAGTGGCAAATTTACATTATCAGAGAAGGTCAAATCTTTACTTGTGGAAGGAGATCATGCAGAATCACAATATTTAGACAACATTGGAAGAGAGCAAATTAAGAAGTGTGAGAACACGCAATTGTGTCAAAATTGTTCACGATGTTTGGTAAATCCTAGCAATTAGTGGGTGTAGAAAATTGAAGCTAACAACAAGAAAGTGGAGATGACAATATAAACATCAATAGATGCTAAGATTTTAGCATTCATGAAAATGATAAAATCCAAGAAAAACATATTGGATGGGAGGATCATGAGCATTCCAATGCTGACAGAACTCCTATATTGCCCACTTCTAGTTTCAAACAAGTAGGAATTTCCTTATGGGCGGACAAGAGAGAGGTTTCAAAGGAGCTGGCCAGCAATACCAAAATTGAGTTGCCATGTTCACTGGAAAGAAAATCTCATTAGTTCGAGAAATTATTAAAAATACTTCTTGGTTATCTGATTCTTGATAATCAAAGGATAGATGTAGTGCAAATGGACAAGGTTGAGTATGTGACCATAGTAGTATAAAGATGGCTAGAGGACAGTTGAATTAGGATGAATTCAATTAGTAGTTTGCAAGAGAATTGAGAAGTGATCGCTCAAGATGAAATAGAAGAATTTAATAAGTTGCAGCAATTAGAAACTGTGAGAGGTATCAAAAAGATTTAAGAAACTCAGGACATTATTCATTTTCTCAAAGATCCAGAAATTGCAAAAGCTTAGTTCATTTCAAGTTTACTAGGTAAAGTGGGGTGCAAAGAGGATCAGGCAATGTTGAGACTGTGACCTCACTTACTCATTTGAGGCATTTGAAATTGCCTTGTTTTGAAATAATCTATAGAGAGTGCTAAGAGAATACCAGGTCTATGGATAAATCCTAGAGAGACTTTGGAGGAACTGAGACAAAACAGTATGACAAGAGAAAAATGAAACAGTTGGAGGTCAATGAGCCAGAAGGTTGCATAAGAGAAATCCAACATAGGAGAGATATCACTTATGTTTCAAGTATTGAAGAAACAATGTAGTCTGAGCACCAATATAAATACAATTATCTCAACTGTAGCAGAAGAAGAAATTTCTGGATGCAGAGAAAGGAACATAGGGAAGGATCAAAGTCAAGTTATGGTTTTATTGCAGTCTATGCTCTTTCTGAGTGCCCAAGCGAAGAGACAAGCTATAGCTCAAGAGGAAGTTAGGAATTCAGAGAATGCCATTTGTGGATGCATAAGTTCTCACACTTGCTCATCCAAACTAGTGTAGAAATTGGGAATAAATATGACTTAATATGCCACTGATTGCAACAGAACAAATGACACTATATTAGTGGCATATGCAAGCAAGTGATTAAAATCCAGGATACACTTTCAGTTGATATGAGGATGACCAGTATTAGAGGCCAGGACATAATTCTTAGAGTGGATGGATGTACCAATTCAGTAAATCTCTTTACAAACTTCAAACGCTGAAACATTCACACAATGGGCGGAATTAGCTGTCATTGGAAGGTGGCTAATCAACCTCAAATGTAGAATGAAGTCAGAAAAACTGTACACCAATTCAAGCAGGAGCCACTAAAAACAGCTTGCATAGTGAGTAACTTCTCTTGATGTTGGTCCAGATTCTATTCCTTGTGAAATTTACCTAATTGTTTACAGTATTTGATCTTTTATTTCATTGGAATTACCACCAAAAAGATTTTGTGACCATCAATCCCACTAATTGAATGTATACCTTCAAACTTAAAACCATGTAAGTACTCCATTACAAAAGAAAAGAAGAAAGAAATTAAAAAACCAAGGTGGCAAAAAATGTTAACGTGGCATTGTACAAATGTATAACAGTCCCTTTGCATCATAATTCTTGGTGAAAAAGAGAATAACGTTATTAGCATTTATGTTGATTATAGACACTTAAATGCTATAACCATAAGATAGATGCCTCATTCCACACATGAAGAACTCTTGGCTGGTCGAACTCAGGTTTATACTAAAGTGGCTTGGAGTTGGATGCATCTTATAAAGTAAGAGTGAAACCACTAGATAGACATAAAACAGCAACACAGACTACACTTGGCCGACTGAGTTCTTGATTGCCCTTTGGACTAACCAATGCTTTGTACATTTCAAGCGCGAGGAATCAAAATATTCCAACCTTGTAGCAAGTTTGTTTTAGTATTTTTTTATGACATTTTGATTTTATAGTCTTGGCTTTTTCCTCTTATCAAAAGCATTTGAGTATTTGGGTGGAGGCTCATAGTTATATAAATGATAGTGGTTTTCACATAAGAAAGTATAATTACTTGGGCTATCGTATAGCTGCTAGGTAAAAGATGATTCAAGCCAAAGTACAAACTGATGGATTAGCAGCCAATTCAAGATGTCAAGAAGGGTTGAGGATTTTGGGACTTACAAAATATTATAGGGTTCATCAAGGGCCTATGGAGTCACTTAGCTAAGGCATATTAACTGATCTCACTCAAGAAAGAAGGCTTCATGTGGAAGATGAGAAAAAGGTAGACAAAGCTTTTTGCAGGAGTTAAAAAGACTATTGGCACTCTACTTTGAAACTATATTCTCCCAACACCTTTGTGGTGAGGCAGATCTGCAACAGCCAGGGCATTGAGGATGTATGAAGCTCAGTCATTGCATACTCTGGCAGTGCTCAGTTCCATAAATTTGACATTTCCAATACAAAAATCTTGGCTTGATAAAAAATTATGGATGTGCGTGAAGATGAGCAATGCTTGTTGAGTTTTATTTATGTTAAAGTAAACCACTAGAAGATTAGTTGCATATTGGATCTGTATCAACAACATATTAACTAGGTGCTTTGCTCAGACATTGGATGTTCTATATGAGGATTTTGGGTAGGTAGTGGAGCAATGCTTAATCATAACCAACTAAGATAACAGGAGGATATCTGGAGCAGTTTTATTTGTGGCATCTAGAATGCCTTCTAATGGATTATTCTGAATTAGAAACTGCTATGGTCTGAGGCCATCATCTTTAACTACCACGTGTATGTTGGGTCAAGGCCCAAACATATGATTTGTGTGTGATGGAGGAGATCTGATGTGTAAAGACAGAAATTGTGGGGAATGGGTGTGCGAAAGAATTTGCGGGAACCTTCAGGTAGCATCTTTGAAGAGTGCTGCATGGACTGGAGCAGCTGCAGGCTATTATGTTCTTTGTGTGGCGCATTCACGTGTGAAAGAACATCGTTGTTGAATTAGATGTAGCTCTAAGGAACTAAACATAAATACCTATCAAGAACTATTCTTCTGGTTCCTGCAGTGGCAGATCATGTGTTGTTTTATTTGAAATCTGCAGATCAAACTTATGGATATGTAGTGGTGATGGTGCAGATCTTTAAAGCCTGGCATGTTGGCATCCATTTAATAGAAGTAATCTAAAAGATATCATTGGTTTTTGAATCAGTAGTGTTTCAGACTGCATTTGGTGTTGGTAAGATAAATGTCGCACTAGCCTCTTTTGGAAGAACTATTAGGATGTGAGATAACTGCACTTTAGCTCTTGCTATACTCCAGAACAAACATGGACAAAATGAAATATTGATCGAATACTTAGGCTAG
This sequence comes from Gynochthodes officinalis, assembly GCA_020080225.1. Classification (NCBI taxonomy): domain Eukaryota; kingdom Viridiplantae; phylum Streptophyta; class Magnoliopsida; order Gentianales; family Rubiaceae; genus Gynochthodes; species Gynochthodes officinalis. The sequence goes on along the minus strand of JAIQDA010000042.1, from coordinate 390,633 downwards.
TCATCCGTATTATGGATGATACATCACTTTAACTAATACGTGCCTATATAGCTAATGGTGGTGTATCATCTTTGGCATGCAGGATGCATACCAGGCCTTGCTGTAGTGATAGCCAGATCGCTGCGCGAAACCGATGTTGGCTCGATACGCTCTTGCGGCTGGTCATTATCAAGTAAGACAATCCATAATCAATTGCTAAAAGATCAATTATCCCAAGATCCAATCAGAAAGAGATGTTGAGCGGACGAGAACTAGAACAAAGGGGTTTAAGATGAAATATAGTCTATGTATTAAACTCAATCATATAGGCAACAGTCTGTGGAACTCAGGGAAACAACAGTTGTCATCCAAATTTTTAGTCCCTTTTCTTATTATAGAGAAAATTGAAGCTATAGCTTACAAACTGCAACTCTCTGTTGGTACAGAATTTATCTTGTTTTCCACGAATCCAAACTCAAATTGAGTTAGGGGAAGATGCAGCGTTAATGCCCATGTGCCCTTGACAGATGAGGAGAGATCAGTTCAAATTTCAGAACTAGAAATAGTGCTCAAGAAGGGACATTCATAGAATGGGAGAACTGTGACTCAGTTTTATTCCTTTAAGGTTAATCTCAGTCCTAAAAAGGAGTCTACATGGGAAGACTTGGATTTCATCAGGAAGCAATTTCTCCACTTAAAAATGGTTGAGAAACCATGTATTGAGCTTGTCTGATCCTTGATGACAAGGATGCTACAAACGGGGAGCAATTATAACGGAAGAAAGAATTGGACCAAGAATTGGGTTGGATTAATAAATTGAAGAGCTTGGGACAAAAACTAAAGAATGGGCCAAGGATGCAATTCTGGTCCAATAAGCCAGAAACGACGGCATTCCAATAATGACTTAATAGAATGGCGTTGTTTTGATTTGGCATTATATAGTTAAAAAATCGGACGACTGAGGTTAAGTCGGTCAGAAACTAAATGGGCAAGATTAAAACATGAAATTTATAAATTAAAAAAAAAAAGAGAGAGAGGCTAGTTGAGTTAGTGATGATTAATGTAAAGCTTGTTATTGTTCCATTTCTTTTGTAAACTCTCTTTCTTGATTCATATTTTCCCTTAATAAAAATTCTTCTGAGCTTGGCCGTTGTCCGTGACACTAGTCTACTTCAGGCAAACATATCACCACCAAACCAGCCCAACATATATATTGTGCAGTTGCTTAAGAACTAAATCTGCATGCTATGAGTGAATCTTTAGCCCATACCAGTGAAGCCATTATTATTTGATTATCAACTATGGGTTGACAATCACCATAAATGATTGCCAATTAAGGAATATATTAAGCCACAAGCTTCAGAATAATATAAATGGGTTTAGTATGATCCAATTTAAATTCATGTTATTAGAGCTGGCCAAAAGTTTTCTTCTAAATTTCCCACTTCTAGGTGGGCATTATTCTATCTGCCTAAGCACCTGAATTTTCAAAGAAAACGAAGTTAATTCCATTTACACCCCCATATCAAAATTATTTTCCCCATAATCGACAGCCATATTATAAAAATGAAATATGATATATATTATCTAACTCATCATCTTCCTTCACAATGATAAAGATCAAGCAAACACAGCTCAAAATATGGATGTTACAAGACATCCATACATAATACTAAAACAATGGAAAAGAAAATAAGAGCAATGGTATTTACTAAAAAATTTTAATAAATTTTCACAATGATTGATGTAGTATTCACATATCAAAATGATACTAGATGATCATAATAATTATTGTTTAGTAACTTTTGTAGTATAAACACTATTTTAGTCATAAAGGAATTTTGTTAAAATTTTTCATTATTTATATAATACTCTGAATATATAAACATAAGTACAAATAGAATTGATAAAAATACATAAACATAAAGACACTAACTGTCATTTAATCTCTTGAGTTAAAATTAAATAATAAAAATCCCCTAATAGCATCCTTTTGCAGCAATTTCTTTTAAACAATAAATCCCCACCATATATTCATGTCTTCTTTTCCTTGTTTGTTCTTTTTTCCCAGTGGTTAGGCGTAGAAGGCTGAGAAAACAACTACTAATCTAATTGGATAGTGAATAGATCTCAGTTCCAAAGCACATGTGGATAGAATTAATACAAACTAAAAATTCCATATGAGGAAGCATACCTCCATTTTGTAAAGAGGATAAAATGCCTCTATTCAGCAATACACTTAATTTATCCCCCACCCACCTCCAACAAAAAAAAAAAAGGCAACACGCTTAGTTATCAATTTTCATAACAGTCTCACATTAATTTTATGATTTTATAATTTTAAATTTATGAGAACAATTTTGATATTGATTACGATCCTAACTATTATGATATGAATAAAATATAGTTAAATTTATTCCAAAAACTTTACATATTTAAGTGAAATTGAAATTTATCATTATATAAATAATTTAATTAGTTTAATCATATTTTTATTAGATTTTCAAATGATAAATAAATGATATGGATATACCGTAATAGTTTTAGTATTAATAGATGTTTAATGAAATAATCTCATTAGGTTTTAGGTGTAATAGAGATGGTCTTTCTCAACTAGGAAATTTGTTTTAAATTTAATAATTATTGGTATAATTAAATTCAAATTTCTTTGGGAAAATAGTTTTCATATAAGATTTGACTCTCAAATTGTGGTTAGCTTTAGTTAGTAAGGGATTCTATATAGAGTTCCTAATGTAATAGATTTTTAGAGATGCTATTAATAATATTTTTGCAACAAGAGTTCTTTTTGATGTTGTATTGACTCTCTTTTATGAGTGTGCTTATGGTGTTTTCTATTTTTATGAAACTATTGGGGTGATGATCGGGTGTTTCAACTTTTGTCCTCTTCTGCAGCATTAGTTGGTACTAGAGTAGGATTTGCCTGATCAATCACTACCTACCAAGTAGATGATAACCATCTGACTAATGGAGTTAGGGATATTTAGCAAAATTATATAGGTAATAGATTTGTTCAGGAGTTTCACTTTTGATCAACCTATTATTCATATTTTTCTACAACAATAATTTCTTAAATTTCAGATTTTTGAGATTGATTTAAAACAAAAGTAGTCGATGAATTGTGAAGATCATATCTCTTAAGTTATGGAAAGAGGGATCACCTAATGAAGATTTAATCATATTTTTATTAGTTTTTCTTTGAATGATAAATAAATGATGTGGGATATAACTGTAATAGTTTTAATTGGATTTTGAATAAATGTTTAATAAAATAAGCTAATTAGAGTTTTAGAATTGTAATAGAGATGGTATTTTTCTCAACAAAATTTGTTTAGATTTGATAATTATTAGTCTAATTAGATTCAAATTTCCTTTGGGAAAATAGTTTTCATATAAGATTTGACTATCAAATTGTGATTAGTTTTAGTTAGTAAGGGATTCTACAAATAGAGTTCCTAATGTAATAGATTTTTAGAGAGGTGCTATTAATAATATTTTTGCAACAAGAGTTCTTGTTGAGGTTGGATTGACTTCTTTTATGAGTGTGCTTATGGTGTTGTTTTAGTTTCAATGAAATTATTTGGGTGATGATCGGGTGTCTCAACTTTTGTCCATCTTCTGCAGCATTAATTGGTAAATAAATTAGACATAATTGCCCTTTGATGATAGCAACTTGAATATTAAGAAAATTATATAAAATATTATATGTGATAAAATTTTGAGAAATAATATTTAATTATAAACCATGATTTATAAATATATGATTTATACATTTTTCTTTTCACCTACATGAAGATTTCTTTTCTTTTCTTTTTTTATGATGAAGTCTGAATTTTTAGAATTTTTTTGATATCCTGACTAATCACTACCTCTAAATTTTAAATAATAAATTATAAAATTACATCTTTAATTGTAATAAAGATTTTATTTTTGAAAAAATTGTTTAATTTTTAGATAATTATTAAATTTTAAATTTGATTTAGATTATTAGATAAATAAAATATGAATTTATCAAATTTGAGTATTATTTTAAATCTATCAAATTTGATTAGTTTTACAAGAGGATAATAGATGTAATTTAGATTTTATATAAGATCTATTCATGTACAACATTTTTAAGATATAAAATGGAAAATTACTCCATTGCCCTCATACTTTCCCCATGGATCAGAGGTTTTGGAATTACTACCAATAAAATTTGATGATGCTTTGTACTACATTCGTTTCAACAATTTTTTTTTTGCTCCTAGAAAAATAGTGTACTTAATTTTGGTGTGAAAATTATTATATTAACATTATTAACAATGATGACATATAATCCAAATTAAAAAGTAAAGATAAAAATGTGAAATTATATATTTAATTGTGCATTAAGTGTATGTTCTACCAAATTAAAAGTGGCATATTTTTTTTTCAAACAGAGGGAGAATTAATTTGCATATTGACTACAGGTTTGTTTGACTTCAACTGAAAATAAGGTTAAATCACTCCGTTTATCCCTCAGCTTCAATTAATGTTTTGATTTGGTGTTTGATATACAGCATTACACCTGAAATAGACCTGTGTGGACTATTACTTTCCCGATCTCTTAATTCTCCATTTATTGGCAAATGGAAAAAAATAAAAATAAAAATAAAAAGGCGATGTTTTGTTATTTTTCATTAATTTTCACATTTGTCAACCAAAAAATTGTAGGATCGATGTGTACTGAGAAAATTTTCTTTCATTTTTCCTCTTAAAATCAACTGATTTTTTACAAACCACAGAGATAGTAGATGTAATTTACCCGTTTATATAAGATCTCGATTCTATAAATTACAACACCCTTATAAATAAGATATAAAATAGGAAAATTACCAAAGCCTCCATTGCCCCCTCCCATACTTTCCCCATGGATCAGAAAACAAGAAAAAAGTTTTGAATTTCACTACCAAAAATAAAATAAAATAAAAAAGAAACACAAAAATGCTTAAATGATACTACATTCGTTCCAAAAAAGGATACAATTTTTTATTTTTTTTTGCTCCTAGAAAAATAGTGTACTTAATTTTGGTGTGAAAATTATTATGTTAACATTATTAACAATGATGACATATAATCCAAATTAAAAGTAAAGATAAAAATGTGAAATTATATATTTAATTGTGCATTAAGTGTATGTTCTACCAAATTAAAAGTGGCATTTTTTTTTCAAACAGAGGAAGTATTAATTTGCATATTGAAGTACAGGTTTGTTTGACTTCAACTGAAAATAAGGTTAAATCACCTGTTTATCCCTCAGCTTCAATTAATGTTTTGATTTGGTGTTTGATATACAGCATTACACCTGAAATAGACCTGTGTGGACTATTACTTTCCCGATCTCTTAATTCTCCATTTATTGGCAAATGGAAAAAAATAAAAATAAAAAGGTGATGTTTTGTTATTTTCATTAATTTTCACATTTGTCAACCAAAAAATTGTAGGATCGATGTGTACTGAGAAAATTTTCTTTCATTTTTCCTCTTAAAATCAACTGTGCTTTTTCAATGTCGAACAAGCATGTTAGAGTTTTACAAACGTTTGATTTATTTTATTAATTGGACAAATTACACTATATTTTGAAGTTCAGGGAATAAATTGAACCTTTTGAACATGCTAAATCAAATTGAAACACGGGTCAAAAATAAAAATTGGTAAAATAGAAACACTCTCAGAAAACATTTTCATACTTAACTTTTATTTATATATCAGAGACAGTCATAGAGGTTTCCAAAGGGCTGCTTCGTAGTGCAAATCACTAAACAGAAGTCAATTAAATCCCTGTATTATTGTTTACATTATAATAGTTGATCGATCAATAACAAACGCATTTAATATCAATTTTAAAATTTATTCTTGTCAACTAGTCGAAAAGTAGAGTATGTATGGTTTCAATTTAATTTCGTAAATTAAGTCCACAAATATTTTATGATCTTTTAATAGATTATGGTAGACTTATGCAAACATGGGTGTCAAACTATAATCAAGCTAAAACATAACAGTTTCATATTTCCTCAGCAATTAGGATTTGACTCCTTATACAAATATATACTGCCAGAAGAATCTATTTACTACACAACAATTAATACATAGACATATTGCCACATAGATGCTGCAAGATATTGAAAAAACTGTAATCAAATGTTTGCTAGTCATTAGCAACACATTTCAATTCTCTACCTTGGGCAAAGGATAGTTTTCTTCACAGAGCATCTTGGGCCATGTGCTATAATTCTTATTTACTAATTAGACTTTGCAACCATCATCGTACTCACTCTTTGCGTATTAGCAGCCATTATTTTACTTGAATGGATGTATACTTCAATTATTCACAAGCTATTGCAATTGTGGAGTGTTTAATTTGGATCTCATCTCTGATCCAACATGAAGAGGGCACATGGATGCTATACAGTGTATGCGCATTCTCTCATTTGACCACTATTAAAAGCTTAAACAGGATTTTGAACCAATCAAAACTCATAATTCTAGATTAAAAATCACTTATTCCCAGAGCATCGTAATGTTTATTCTTCCTCATTCGTCCATTAATACTTATTCTTCATTGGTACATCTCATGGCAAACAGTTAACAGCAGAATTAATTGACATTTCATGATTGCAGCCTCATGGCTAATGCAAATTGTGCAAAATTTGTAAGATCATATAACTTATAAAGCAAATCCATCAGCAAATTCACATCCAATCATGGCCTTAATCAGACAGCATCTTTGCCTCTTTCTTTCCTGCCTCCCCTTAAGATTTAATTTTCCCAAAAAAGAAAATTAATGGAACTCTTTAAATTTTTTACTTTTGTTGCATGCATTAATAGTCTTATTGAAGCCTCTATATAAATGCATGGATGTGTGTGAGAATGGGCCCACTATTGGTGATTAAAAAAATAACAGAGCAGTGAGAAAACAAATAAGACAAAAACAAAAATTTATGTGGATTTAGGTTAATGCGACATGTCCTATGTGGAGGAAGAGCAAGCTTCACTAATACATAGATATAATTTACAAATAATACCTTTCTAACTACTCACTTCTACCCAATAAATGTATTGAAAAATACTTACATATCAAACAATATTTATATATAAAATACTAGCGAGAATCTATCAAGAAAATCCATAAAACATCATTTGGATATCTGAATAAAGGAGTATGTTGGAAAGAATAGATCGAAGAGAAAGAAACTAGTTTGCTTTGTAGTATGGTACTTTCTTGTTCTTGAATGCTTTTGAAACTCCTATTCTGATAGTTGGAAGAAAAATGCTCAAAACCACAATCCTTGAAATCGTATACTTGACCGAAAATTGTTGCACATGAGTAAAGCAATCGTCAATCCATTTGCGAGCAAAAGTCTTCACTATAAATTTCGCTTCATTATTGGAAAGGACCCAGGCCACCTAACAAATATATGACGGATTGAAACGATTGGTGATTTGCTCCACCTTCTCTAGTAATGCTAGCAGTTGGTGTGGACTATTAATACCAATCAAGTCCGTCTTTGTGAACTTGTAAAATGGAAGAAACTTTATGACATCGTATGATTGTCCTTGATGCGATGCCCGAACAAGGACCTTAACATAGACAATAATGTGCTACGAATGAAGTAGCGGTTCGTGTATGGCAGTTCTCATGATACATCTAGTCTTTAGTCAAATGAATTGCACTTTGACTATCACGTAAATAGTAATAACCACTTTGTTGTAAAGATAACTGCCTAATAAACCTCTCTACCATAAACTTTTAACGACCTCAATAGCGCCATATATTTTGCCTCGGTATTAGATAAAGCCACTACATGTTATAAGTAGTTTTCCATTACCAATACAACCTTTAATACAAATATATGCTTTGTAAGAATCTGTAACATGAGATCATAACATGAATTTGAATCTACAAAACCAACCAGGTGTTACTAGAATATCCAAACTCCAAACAAATGCTAGAGTACCACTTAAGTATTTGAATATCCACTTCTGACCTTCCAATGTTCTTTGCAAGATTATTATATCTTCTAACAACACTAACTACTTGTGATAGATCGAACGAGTACAAACTATTACGCCACATATCGTGTGGTGTTGAATAGGCACATGTGCCATATGATACTCTCTTACTTTAAGCTGCGGTGATTGAAGCGTTAGATAATTTAAATGACAATCAAAGAAATCTTGATCGATTTATCTAAGTATGCAAACCTCTCTAAAACCTTCTTAATATAACTTTCCTAAAGTCAAGAATACTCATAATTTTCCAATGCAATCTGAAGAGAGAATCTTTTGAAAATATTTAAAAATACCAACATTATGTATTTATCTTCCTTTATACCCAAACCATTTTGACAAACATATCTTGTCTATCTTACCTTCTCTTTACACTTATCCCGATAGCATTTCTCCTCTATCTATTTTCACACACGAGGACGCTAGCTCAAATTTTTTTATTTCTTTTTAACCTTAAGTTCAATCTCAACTCTTTTGTATTATTCTATTGCTCTATTCCCATCATGCTTATATCTACAATTTTCGTGAGATTCTCCAAAAAAGAGTTATGCCAAAACATCTTTCATGAACATACATTCATACATACATACATACAATATAAATACACAAAATTACTTGGCCCATTTAGACTTGATATATCTGTGTGATGAATAGATAGTATGTTTTCTTTGTGAATTTTAATTGCACTAGCCACTGTAATTGCTTTCAATTAAACTCAAAGTGATATTGAACACAACACCAAGGTATTTTCATTCTTACATTAAGAAGCTTATGAATTAGCTCATTTTTTTTCTCAATGTCAATCAAAGCTCTTTATTATTGCTGCAATTTGGGACGGAAGTAATGAACGATAAACATTAAATGGATTATTAAGTTTTCCTGAAAAAATGGATTGATGGGTGTAATTTTGGTTTTGTACTAAAAAACTAATTAATTCTAAAAATTATAATTTATATTTATTGCCACCACGATTAGAAACCTAAAGGAGTCATACACATAAGAATTGTGTTATTGCGTTAAAATAATTAAATAATTATATGATAATTATTAGGGTTAATTTGTAAAACAATTGATTCCAATGATCTCTTAATAAGAGAAATTGTTGTGTAAATCATTAAATTTTCTCTCAAAAATATTATGATAAGAGTAAAAAGTAATTTTGAGGAAAAATTTTATTTGTTCCTTACAAACGGTAATTGTTATGGATACATTTTTAACGAACTCTATCGGAGATATAATCCCTTTACAGCGTTTTATGTGTTTAAGCCGACTATATCTTGATAGAAGTACATTTACACCTTTTATCTATCCCGAATAGTCACAAGTCTCTTATTGAGGAGAGAGATGATGTCAAGTATTGAATTATAGATATAGATTGATGAGTGTACGTTGAGAAAATTAGTAGAGAATAAAAGTTTTTTTTTTCTTTTAGTTTTGTTTTTTAGGTTATATATGTAGTAATTCAAAGAGGATTTAACTTATTGATATGTTGTCAATCAATTCCAAAAGGACTCTAAAAACAGGTTCACGTTGATACCATTAGAGGTTGGTTTCTTGTTACTTTGTAATTGACAACCTTCAATGTTAAGATAATCTATATCAAAGGTAATTTTACTTGTTTAAATGAAAAGTTCAAAAATCTTGTTATGTAGAGAAAATCGTGTTTTATTCCGCTACTATGTTATTTATGGCATGTTAGATTTTCTGACAACAATGCCTTATCATTTAAAGTTACTTTTGATAATTTTAGTTATGAGTTAATTTTCACAAAGGGTAAATGTCAATATCATCTATAATCCATAAAGAACACCTTCATAGATATTTGTAAGTTGTGTGATGACATCCATGGTGATAAATCAATTTATCACTTGGTGGATTTAGGTTAAATTTTGGTCGCTAAATGTTCATTTGATTTAATGAATCCGGTCGATCAAGAATAAATCGTAGAAAATCAACATTGGATTCGATGATTAATTAGTAGGAGATAAGAAGATGATGCATAAATAATTTGCTTGTTGCATGTTCAATGATTCTTAGTTTCCTCCACTTTTTTTGCATTCTTTGGAATATGCTTTAAGACTAGCCATGTGAAGCTACCATTTTGTTTCTCAATTCAATTAATGCAGTGGTACTTTCAGTATCTAAAATTAATCCGATGTGATTTCCGATAAAAGAACTCGCATCGACAATATTTACTCAAGCATTCCTAAAGCTGTTAATGGGCTATTGCGGAAATTTTCAGTCTATCATGTTACGTGTTGTTTATTGCACATGTCACATGGTTTGGTTGAAATTTTGGTCCTCTTGACTTCAATGTTCCTTCTACTTAATCAATGCAATTGATTGCTTACTTTTCCCGCATACTTCCTTTCAATTTGCTCATAGTTTAAACAAATAGATTTTCAACAAATTCATAAAATATTTCGTACAAATGATACAGTTCAAGACACTTATGGGGAAATCTCTGTCTGCATATACAGGTTACAAAATAGCAATTTATATGATTAACTTGTTTTAAAAATAAAAATACAACAAATATATACATTTTTTTTTCCAAAAAATCACTTGGACTAATTGAATTATGATACTCATCAAGAACAAATATTAACTACATTTTTGGGCAAAGAGTCGACTAATTTATGGCCTTTCGGCCATCACTTGCTTCTGATCAACCATATTCAGCCGAAAACTTTGCTTCACTTCAAATATTAATCATGCAAATTTATTTTACCTAGGCCAATTAAGTGTTTGACCAATAATTGTGGGGGAGAAGGACCAGTAAGGGAATCATTAAAATCCTGCTCAACGTGGTGTTCGGAAATGACAACATAAACAAACTTCTTCCATTTTCCTTTTCTAATTAATTATACCACAAAACTAATCAAAGTTTTTGTTTCTTTTGGTTGGTTAAGAAAGAGATAATTAATTGGAGCATCGAGACATGCACCCTTTGTTTGTCTTTTCAAATTAAAATTTTCAATACCGTAGAATGTGCTATAGTCAGACAATTCTACGCCTTGGATTGCCCCCAAATACAAAAGCAGGAAAAAAAAATTTTTGTTTGACGGTGCGGACATTTTGGTGTAAAAAAAAAAAAAGTTTAATGTCCAGCATTTGCTTGGGAACTATGCTACGAGGACAGGCCTCATCATGGCTCCTTAATCACCATTATTAATCGCAACTAACTAAACGCCATATATAGCCTTTGAATTATAAGAGATGAAAAAAACAAAGGAACTACGAGATATGGATACATTGTTCTAGATTATATTATACTACATTCGTCATGAAAAATAGTTAATTTCAAAAAATTTTCTGTGTTAAAAAAAGTTTACTTTTTATGTGAAATTCTTGTATTATATTTACTAATAATAATAATATATAGTCTAAATTAAAAAGTAAGGATGAAAATGTAAAAATAAACATTTTATAATGTATTAAATGTAACTAAAAAAGTTGTATAAAAATAAAAGTGAACACTTTTCTTTGGGACAAAATGAATAATAAACCTAAAACTAAAAAAATTAAAATAAAAGATAAACATTTTCTAGGTAATTGAATATACATAGGTGAATATCGGAGTAAATAACAAAATTTACTTAGAAATTATTTTTCTTCCCTAAGAGTAGATGTACAAAACATTTAACAATTCTAACATAATAATCACATGGTAGTAACGTTGTGTAATTTTAACTAAATACTAATTCGGAAGGTGAAAAGTTTTTTTTGTTAACAAAGTTTATATATATATATTGTCATAGGAACATGTAATTTGCTTAAATTAGAGTACAAAGTTTAAAATTTGCAGCTTAACTTATGTTCTATAAATTATTTTTTAATTTGTAGTAACCAGCAATTTTTTTTCAATATAAAAATAACAAAAAAGCAATTTCAAAAATATGTATAAGAGAAATATATGTGCATTTTGTTTACAAAGTTTATACGAAAATTACTTTGTATGATAAAATTTTAATTAATTTTAGATTTTTACATATTTATTTGCATTTCAAAGTAAAATATAAACAATTAATGATAAGTTTTTATACTAAAAATTAAAGAAAATAACATAATTTTTTTAAAATGAATTAATATTCATAAAAATATTAAGAAACTAGCTTCAAATTTTGACAAATTATACTTATACTAAATAAAAACTTATAATTTAATAGAAATCTAATGACAAAAGTTAAAACGGCTTCTCCCTTTTGCCTCATTACATTTTCGAATTTCAACAAAATCACATTTGCTATACCATTCAATCATTTTTGACAATACTCACTGATAGTCCAACCCTACCATCAAAATCTATGTAAGTTGTGCTATTCATGCATCATGAACGCATATACAGAAGCGGCATCTATGAGTACATGTTCATGATACACGAATTCGATCATCAGAACACACATATAGGAGAGGTATCCATGAACGCACGTTGCTTGTTTTGAGGGCACCTTGTTTCTTCCCTATTGATTTCCAACTTGTACAGATCGCATGTGATCTGATTTGACCCTCACACAACCCCAACGTGTCCTATTGCCATTTGGGAGCTTCTTGATGGCGAAGAACATCTCAAACAACAATGGTGCTTATAATATACAATAGACTATAATAAAATATGTACACCAAAATATTTCTCTTTGGATATATAATATAATATGTAAAATAAACCAATCATTTCGAAGTGGTTTTGGTGGTTGTTGTCATGGTTTACGTAAGCAATTGTGCAATCAGTTGGATGAGATCCGCCATAAATGCAAATACAGTTAATTGGAAAGAAAATCTCATATAATTAATGTTTTCATCTAGACCTATTTTCTTGGCATTGACATTTGGCCGTTGGAATCTATATGGTAGTTAATGAAATGAGATTATGAATCCACATTACTTTGAGGGTGGGCAAGGATAGTTTTTGGTTTTTCAGAATATTTTATTAAAATTGATCCTCATGAATTTATTTTTTAAAATCCCTTTCTTCTTTTAATTTGTCCCCTAATTTATTTTTTTAAAAAATCTTCTCCTCCCATTCGTGGCTCCTGTAAAAGTTTAAAAACGTTTTAATTATTGTCCATTTTATCATTGAAAGTGTTATAATCATTTTCAATAGGAACAAATACTTACTTTCGAACAATATATACAATTCCATAGTTTTAAGTATTTATAATTATTACAACTCCAATATTCATAGCCAAAAATAAAAATTATTTGGTCTCTTTTAACTTTGGAGTTCTGAATCCGCCCTAGTAGTGTAGAATACTTAATAAATACAATGAATTAAAATGATGGGGGCAGTAATGTAAGTTAAGAAAACAAGATATAGGTCAACCATTAAGGTGGCCTCAATGATTGACATATATCTTAATGTGGCAATGGCTTTTTTTTTTTGACAAAATTAATTAATGAAGAAAAAAAATAGTTTATATAGTAACTGGATCTTTATTTTTAATATAATAAATTAATTATATAACTTTCTGCTTTTTTATTCCTCATATGTTGATAGATTATCTTCTCTCACCCTAAATTATAGGTTGTTTATCTCTAAATTATAGGCTGATCTCCCTAATTGGTTTTAATGTATTATCTTATATGGAAATGTATAGAACATTGTTTTCTTAATGAAAACCTAAATGAACACATTTATTACCGAAGAGATTGTGTTATAGCAAACACTAAAATTCAGGTATTTAACATAAAAAAAATTAAAAAGTGAAATATTTACACTTTTTACTCTGGTAAAAGACGGTCAACTCAAGTTTTTGAAAGGGAAAATACCACTGAAAGGATACCAAGAGAAGCTTTATCTCAATAGGATTGTTCTCTAAAGCATATTATGTATGACAAGAAAACTAGTCTATTAATTAAGAACTACATTTGACATTATAAATTTCAGTTATTATTTTGTTATTAATTAATTGGCAATTTTTTAATCTTCTGTAAATATTTTTCTTATTTTAATTCCTTTTAAATGAATATTGTAGCCTATTGACTTAGTTACAATATTGTAGCCAATTGACTATAGTTGCTGTATCTTAGCCAACTGCTAATATGTTTTCTCAACAAATATATTATTGTAGAATTTGAGCCCCCAACTTTTGTCTAACTTATTTATTTGCTTGATTATGTTGGATTCTTTAAGCATTTTCTCTACTACAAATTCCTAACACTACCATAATTACTAAATTAGGGCCTTTATGGGTGCATGGGAGAAATTCCAGGGTTTGTATTGACAAATTAGAACAAATTAAGGATGCATTGACGTGCGTGCATGTCAAGCAAAGCTGCTTCATCTCTGGACGTAATCACCGGCTGAGTTACGTCCAATTTATTTTATTTTATTTCTGGATTTGCTCCAAATTGATACTTATTTATTTTTATGATAATCAACCCATGAATTTCATTAATGAGAAGAAACAATACATCGTCCAAATTAATGCCAGAAATCCCACATCTCTTCCAAATGGATGGCTATGTTTTTAATATGTGGTTATGATAATCATTAATTGAAAAAAATAAATAATCAAATACAATAATTTTGTGAGTTTTAATCTATACCATACCTTATGTCGAACCACCTCACATTGGAAAATTTAGAATTTTTTTTTTTACAGATGTGTACTTCTGTCGCAGGCTACACAGTCAGAGCATTTGGAATCAAATATCCTCGTCCAGCTATGGATAATGGATGAGAAAGAAAAGAAGCTAAAGGAGTAGTTCTAACTGGGTTGTTTTATGGTCACCATGCTAAGTAGTTTTATTCCTCGTCCCCTTCTTCAATTTCTTTAATGTGATGATATTTATGGTGAAAATCATTGTAGATACTATTATTAGCTAATGTAGTATTTATGTATATAAAGAACATTAATAGATATTAAGCGTAATTGCATGTTATTTAGTGATATATGTCATATTAATTACTAAAAAAGCTTATTATAATTTCTTATAGAATGTATGATTACTTATTAATTAAATACTTTAGTTCAAAATCAAGAAGGTAATTATTTCTGCCATTTCTTTTTTAGTTTTGAACATGGGCTACCTCTAAACTATATGGGGGAGGGATCCCTCCATGTGGACATGGAATATTTCTTCAATTTTATAATTAGAAATATTCATTTATCTTTCCACCAACTCTAGTTACTTGCGTTTTCTCAAAACCCCTGTCCACATTATTCTGACCGCTTTCTCATATGACAAGCAGATCAGCCAATAGTTCTTGTTCTTCCTCTTATCTCCTCCTTTTATTTAGGCTGTTTTTTTTTTTCTTTTTCCACCGTCGTGATTCCCAATACTACAGTTTTAGTTCGTTAAACTGTCACTTGGACCCAAAAAAAATTCCGAATTCCCAAAAAAGAAAAATAATAACAAATAAATAATAATCAGGCTTTTTTTTTTAAATTTTTTTATAGCATACCTGCCATGATTGGTTTGATCCAAAACTCATTGAAACCACTATAAAGACTGCCCAATTCTTTCATTTCAAATCCATTATCCCTCCCACTCTCACCATCCCATCGGTTCCATCACCCAAAAAAGTTAGGAAAATGGCAACAAAAATGAGATTTCTTGCAATCCCAATGTTTCTCTTTGTCATTTTGCTCCACTTATCGTTAGCTAAAGGAGCTGTAATGTACAATGTGCAAACATTTGGGGCGAGATCCGACGGTAGAAGTGATTGCACTCACTCTTTTCTTAGTGCATGGGCTGCGGCTTGCGCCTCCGTGCAGCCTGCAACTATATACGTTCCTCCCGGACTATACTTGATTGGTGGTGTAGCATTTTGGGGACAAAGTTGCAGTAATAGTGGCATAACTATGCGCATTGATGGAACTCTTGTTGCTCCATCAAATTACAATGTCCTCGGTCCTACCGGGAACTGGATTAAGTTTGAGGGAGTGAATGGACTTTCAATCTATGGTGGAACCCTTGACGGCCAAGGTTCTGGTCTTTGGGGTTGCAAAAACTACGGCGGAACTGTCCCACCGGGGCATCGGTTAGTTCAACCCCTCCACTGATGTCTTGAAAATATCACTGCTGTTTTCTTTATTATTTTTAGTTATTTTTATCATGTTCTCTGAAACTTAAAAATGGATGACATAAGCAATAATGCCAAATGATTAACCATGCATGTGGTGTAATTCATTAGCCACCATTTATAAAATGCAAAGCCTAGCTTTTCTTAATCATCGAGAATTAAATTTTGATCTTTTCCTTTCTTTTTTTTTGGAATAGTCATTGGGAATTTACAATTCCAATAATGTGATAGTGAGTGGATTAAGGTCATTAAATAGTCAACTCTTCCACATCATCGTTGATGGTTGCCAAAACATCAAGCTGCTAGGGATGACCATTTCAGCTCCTGGAAACAGCCCCAATACTGATGGAATTCATATGCAGTCATCATCAGGTGTCACAATAATGAATTCCCATATTGGTACTGGTGATGATTGCATCTCAATGGGTCCGGGGTGCTCTAATATGTGGATTGAGAACGTCAACTGTGGCCCTGGACATGGAATAAGGTATAAAAAATTATGAAAACTTATCATTAATGCTTCTTGTAATTTCGTTAGTTTCTGAGGAATTTTATGGAGATTTTTATTATGCATATTATAACTCTAGATATAAATATGCCAGGGCTGAAATTTTGTGTTAATTTGTTTTCAGCATTGGGAGTTTGGGATCGAATTTGCAAGAACCAGGAGTCCAAAATGTGACGGTTAAAACGGTTACATTCATCGGAACACAAAATGGTGTGAGGATAAAGACATGGGCAAAGCCTAGCAGTGGATACGTCCGAGGGGTTCTATTTCAGCATGCAACAATGATTAATGTCCAAAACCCTATCATCATCGACCAAAATTACTGCCCCAGTAGAAGTTGCCTAATCATGTACATATCTATGATCCCATTTCATTCTATCACAATAAAATTTTTATTTATTTATTTTTAAGAAGTTCAAATAAAACTTTTTATAATTCATTTGCATACTATTTTGATTTCAGGAGGCGGGCGTGAGGATTAGTGATGTGACATACCAAGACATACATGGAACATCAGCAACTGAAGTAGCAGTTGCTTTTGATTGTAGTAAGAGTTACCCTTGCAGTCATATATCAATGGAAACTGTGAATCTTATATTTAGAGATCAACCAGCCATGGCTTCATGCATTAATGCCGGTGGATTGACGCACGGTCTAGTTGAGCCAACGAGCTGCTTATAGTAGAAAATTAGATAAACATGGGTGCAAATTATTTACTATTTGCTCAAAATATGTTTAACTTTGATTTGAGGAAGTCTACGTAGTACAAGTACACGTGAATCATGTAATTAAAATACTCTTACTTGAGCCTGTGGCGTCAGATTGGCCGTAACTTTTGGCCTGTGCCTGGCCATGCTAATGCCAATGCCATTATATGGGATGGTACAGTGGGAAAGGAGAAAGGGGAAAGAGCACTATAACTTTGTATTTTGAATGAGTAATGACTTAATCATTCACTATAAATTGACCATTTCTTTCTCTTGTATTCTCTATTTTTGGCATTCTTTCGGGCTCCAAATTAATGATTACTCTTATATGCTCGTAAGCTGTGGGGATGCGCTTTGGATTTGCCCATCTTATAAATGATTCTAGTTTTAAGTACATACTAAAGGAACTATTCGTTTTGCTTCATTTTTAGTCGAGTTAGTTAAAACAAGAAAAAAATCACCTAATTCCATCATGAAATAGAACATTCACCCATACATAGAGAAACAAAAATGCCATAAATTTTAAGAGTAATGATAGAGATAGTGACAAATCATAGTGATTTTATATAGTATAATGTGGCAATCATAAAAGACAAAATTATCCATTCATTATCTTTACAAAATACAACTAATGAAGAATAATTTTGTCTTTTCATTCCACGTTAATCACTATAATTTGTCACCGTCCCAATCATTACTCAAATTTTAATACCTCGACTCCAAAACAAATCACCCAATTTTAATTCTTCCAAGTATGAATCAGGTAGAAAATCAACATTGGATTCGGTAAATAGGGCATATATATATAGAACGGTGATCATACATGCACAATTGCATACATGTTCAATGCGTATATATCCTAATTTTTCTCCTTCTCTTACGCTTTCTTCGGAATATGCGTTAAGATTAGCCATGTGTAATTAAGCCGACACTTTTATTAGTCAATTCCATTAAAAGAAAAAGAAATTTATCCCATGTGATTTCTGATTCCTTTTGGAAGACTTGAGAGAATATCTATATTGGTTTATGTTTTGAAAAGAATGGAATTTTATCTTTTGCATTAAAAATTTTAACAAAATTTTACATAATTTTATTAGATTTTTACTTCAAATTTCGTATTTTTCATCTTTTAGAGTTAATATCATTTACCTCCTCAAGATTTTGTAATATGTCAACCAAACTCCTATGATTTTGAAAATTAACAACCACCTCGAGAGCTTTTTCGTCTGTTTGCCAACTACAGTTAAGTTGACTATTAATCAAGCGGGTTGGTTGATATTTTTCAAAACCACGGGAGGCTAATTGATATATTACAAAATCTCAAAGGATGTAAATAATATTATCTCAAAAAAAAAAAAAAAAAGGGAACATTGTTTAGCTTCAAGTTTGGCCACTTTCAATGGGTCGGATAGTGTTGGGCTCAATGAGGACTCCCAAATGATGGGTTGTTAGCAAGGCCTGGAGAAGTTGGGCTTCAAGTGGGTTTCCCAACCCAGCAGGTGTGCTTAAGTGAGCCTCCACCCAATTATGGGCAAATGATGAAAGGGCTTGGGGCAGAAAAGTTAAGGCAGCTGGATAAGGGCTCATGCCAAAGGCCCACCAACCTATTGCTCCTGGATGATCTAGACGGTGGGTCAATTCCTTCCAAGCCTGAGGTAGCCAAAGCAAGCAGCTCACCCAGCAAACAGAACTGAAATGAGATGGAAGTCTTCTCTAGGCGATCGGCAAGTAGAGATAGCAGAGAACCCAGGGACCTGGTGGATTTCACTCTTTCGGATGAAGAAATTACCCATCACAACAATATCCTTAAAGAGGCATTATCAACATGGGAAGTGAGCACTCAACTAGGGATTGTCTTCAAGCTTCATCATGATGCAATGGTTGACCATTTTGCCAAAATGAAGGAGGAGCATCAAGAGTTAAGAGCAGGTTAGTTCACCTCCTGCTTTTTCTGTTTACGAGTTTATATTGGATAAATGAGGATTCTTTCTTAGAATGTATGGAGTTTGGGAGCAAGGGAGAAAAAAATGGCTGTCCAAAAAATGGTTTTAAGGAAAAAATTTGGGATAGGTTTCTACCAAGAATCAAAATTGGAACAACTTGACAGGCGTGGAGTAGGCCAAATTTGGGGAGGCAACGAATATAATTTTGAGTGGGTTCCCTCTTCTAGCCGTTCGGGAAGTTTAATTGCTGCTGGAATGGTGATTTTCTCCTTTGTCGAGACTATTTTAGAGCAAAGATACATCCTGCTAAAAGATAAATTGAAGGGAACAAATTTTGAGTGTGCTTTCTGTATTGTCTATGCTCCAAATTGTGAAAATCAAAGAAGAGCCCTTTGGATCGAGCTGTCTAACAGAGCGGTAAACTGAAAAATGCCGTGGTGGTTAGGAGGAGATTTTAATGTCACGAGATCGCCAGAAGAAAGAAGTGGGCACTTAGGTAATCAATCAGCCATGAATGAGTTCAATGATTTTATTGAAAATTTGCAGCTTGTAGACTTACCTTTGTTAGATGGGCAATTCACCTGGGGCAATAATCACTATTCTCTTGTTAGAAGTAGGTTGGATAGATTTCTGTTTTCAAGTGAATTTTTTGATAATTTCCCATCGTTGGTCCAGAAAGTGCTGCCGAGGTCTCTGTCGGACCACCATCCCATTTTTTTGGACACATAGAAGGTAAATTGGGGCCCTAGACCTTTCAAGTTCTTCAACCACTGGCTAGACAAAGAAGGCTTCAACATTATGGTCCGTAATGAATGGAAGAATATTGTAGCCCATTCTAGGAATAATGCTAGTATATGGCTAAAGCTAAAGAGGCTTAAGCCTCTTATCAAACAGTGAAAACTTCAGAATGGCGAGACTGATCCTAACTATGTCTAGGGATTGGAGGAGGAGATTAATAGGCTGGAGAAGCTGAATGCAGCAAACGCGTTACCAGCTGATAAAAGAATTGAACTTGCAAATAAGTGGAGCCAGCTATGGAATGTGTATAAGGCAGAGGAGAAAGCTTGGTTACAGAAGTTCAGAACTAAATGGCTTCAGGAAGGAGATAGGAATACCAAATATTATCAATTGTATTCTCTCGTACAATCAAATATACTCTACTAGTTGTTGACGATTGTTTAAAAAAATAACAAAAGAAAAAATCAAAGATTTTTTTTCCTCCCAATTAATGAGGCCAACTAATCTACCAACTTAAGTGAAGATTACAATGACAGAATATAGACATGGATAACATTTTGGCCTAGAACTTGAAGCGCTTGGAGAGCGAACCAATCAAATCAAGAGTTAGGAGTTAAATCATAATATAGTGTTATTGTCTGCCGTACTCCAGCATTCAATATGCTACCAATACCAGCGGAAATGGTTGAAGTTGATTAATGTTGTACAAATTAGATGGAGAGCGAACTAGTCAAATCAAGAATTAGGAGTTAATTGATCACATTGATAATAAAAATTTTGATAATATTATTATGATATAATAAATATAAAGTAATTTAAAATTATTAATATTAGTGTACAAAAACATTTGAAATAAATTATTTAGTGTTCAAATATAGTTAAATTTAAACTAAATATAAATTATATGAAGTCTCAAATGTATGGTTGAATAATTTGATACAAAACAGTATTAAAAATGCTTTAAGTAAAAATATGTTAAAAATTGTAAGAAATCTCTTATATAATTTTGGAAAATAAGATAGCATATTACCCACATATGTTAAAACTGAAATAAAATAAAACAAAAAAATAAAAAATAGAAACTAATAGAACCGATGAGGAAAAGAATTCCCAGCGAAGAAGAAAAAGGAACGGTGTCAGTAGCGGAGGCTAGAAGCAGTGGCTACAAGAGTGCGACATGAGAGAAGCAGCGGCTATGGAGGTGCTAGAAAACTGCAACCAATGATGAATAGAGAACATGCTGCAGCCGTGTCTGTGGGCAGTGCGAGGTGATGAATGATTTTTGCAACGGAGACAACGGTTGGAAGAAACGCGGCGGCGTAGCGGAGAGAACGGACGAACGGCCGATCTGAGCGTCAGTGTGGTGAAGAACAAGAGCGGCGGTGTGGAGTTGATAGAGAAGAGGCTGCTGATGTGGGCCGAAAGCTGCAGCAAAGAGAGAGTTGGTACGCCAGAGCATGGTAGCAGAACAGAGAGGCGAAACAATTGCAGCATTGTCCACTGCGATGTGGCGGAATGGTGGGCATGGTTTTCCCCAGACGAAGGAATGGAGCAGGAGGCTAATGTGAGGGGTGCGACGAAGCGGCGATGGCTGAGAAGCAGCGGTGGAGTGGCGGTGGCTAATTTGATAAGGCATGGATGGTGCAACAATGACAAAGCAAGATTAATGGAGGATGAACGGCTGCGTTGAGCTGTGGTTTAGTGAGCAGAACGCCTCGGTACGGCATGAGGTGTGGTCATGGCGGACGAACGATGGAGGCAGTGGATGTGCTCGGCCTACTGCAAGAGGAAAAGAAAAAAAGACCAGAGGTGGTGGCAACGAATTGGAGAATAAAGAGAATTGGAGAAAGGAATTGGATCTGTTAACCCTTAATTTATTTATTTATTTATATTTATTTATTATTTTTTTAGAAACAAAAATAAATGTTAATGTTCAAAATAAGAAACTAATCGGCTCCTCACAACTACGCCAAAATTTTGGTAGGTTTGTTGAAACTTGCAAAATTAATTACTGGTCATAAGTGATTACAAATTAAATTTGCAGTGAGTCCTGCAGTCGAATCCTAAGAGAACCAAGTATAATTCCAAATTTTGAACAATAAGATAAAAACATATAGAACAAGGGGGATTTTTGAACGATTAACTAAATTACTGTAATCTAAAAATTAATAAAAATAAATATTAAAACCAAAAAAATATGAAAATAATGAAAGTTACCAAATTAACCGAGTTTCCAATCTAAGGGTTGATTTCATTCAATTGCATCACGATCATAGGTTACAAAAAATAATCTTGCAAATTCAAATATTTAACTTCAAACTTATTAGGATAGTAATAAATTTACATTTTCCTAATATAATTGGAGCCTAGTACCCTAAATCAAACTAACCATTAATTGACTAGGTACATTAGCGTTCCATATCAATTTAATGATAGCATTAAGATTTATGAAAACAGTTAAACAAAGATTAAATAACCGAGATAGCTGTAGTAAATTAATCTTGTCCCGTTAATTCCCTTAGGCTAAGCATGCATATTTCAAGTCATAAACATAATTAACCTAGTTTCTACTTATGGTCCACTTATTCATGACAATTACGGATCACTGAACTCATGGATAGCAATAAAATAAATAATGAAGAATTAATTTGTTAGATTAACCAATCATTAATTGTTCATAAGAATTAAATAAAGAATTAACAAGTATTTGAATTAAAAGCAAGAAAATAAATTAAGAACAAAACCTCACAGTGATTGCAATTGAAATCAATCTTTCCCTTGAATTAGAAAGGAGAATTTAAAAGAAAAACTAAATTAAAGAAAAGAAGAAAGAAGAAAAAAAACATATGTTTCAAAGGAGAAGAGAGGGACAACTGCCCTCAAGAAATTCTGCACTTTTTGGGCCTTCTAGGTTGATCTATTTATAACAAAAGTTAGCCCTAAAATATAATAATGATAATTATTACTAAAAACTAATTCTACTCTAAAAAGGAAACATAAAAAGAATAGAAAATATACTCCTAACTAAAGTACAGTGCTTGTTTCCTAAAAAGTTACTGCAATAATTCATTTCCTTCTTCAATTTGACAGCTTCCAATTTCCTTTTCTTGCTAGAACTCTCGCTCTTTTATGCAAACTCATCCAGCCAACACCCAATGCCAAGTAATAGAAAGCTGTCTGAAGTTTTGCTCCAATTTCTCCCTTTTATCTTCTTTTCCTACAATTCTTTAATTTCCATACCTAAAATACAAATTATATCAAAACCAAGCAATTTCTCCTTAAAATGAAATTAATATTGAGAAAATATTAACAAGAAATATGCACAATTTAAACTCTATCAAATTCCCCACACATAAACCATGCTTGTCCTCAAGCATGCATTAGATAAATATCTTCCTCTCCATCCCTTTTCCTTTTCAATCCATTCACAAATAACTCAAAGTCATCACACATTAGAAATCAAGATTGGAATAACAATCCAGGGAACAAGTATTCATAGCCCGATTTTCTAACAAAACATATGCATCTCATTAATACCAACAATTTCATCGAAATCAAATGCAACAAGATTTGATAACTTCTCACAGGTTACACTCTAAGCACTTAAAGTGTTTATGGGTTCATTTAGCACTCAAATCAAACATAGCATATCATTACCATAGGCTTGCTTATATATCACATCTCCACCACTAATAAATATGAATCCATGCAAAAATCAAAGGGTCTTGAAAATGGTTGTAACGGGCTTAGGTAAAGGTCGGTAAAAAGAAAGGAAAAATTTAGGCTACACAAATCAAAATATGTAGGAACTTCCTTGCATGACTCAAAAGTAGCAACAATAGCCCATTAGAACCACTTCTTTATTCCAAATAAAATGCATCCCCTTTTTGCAACTTCATCATATAACTGGACCGTTTGTATACAATGGAAAACATTAAATTTGCCCAATCTTCGTAGGGAAACTTTTCACTTTTCTCTTCTCTTTTTTTTTTCTTCTTTTTCTATTTTTTTCCTTTTTCACACTTTCCTTTTTTTTCAGTGGTTCTTTTCCTTTGAATCAATAAATATTTTATCATGCAATTCATTCCCACATACTCTTGACAAGGGTTAAACAATGGTAAAAACAACGGTTTAAGGCTAATAATGTGGTGTTATAACAAAGAAAGGTTAAGGCTCAAAATTGGTTGACTAGGGGTATGTGTAATAGAATGGCTTTTTAGAAAGTTTAATTGGTTAATCCTAAATGCCCTTATCATTTCAAAGTATAAATCCACAATGTGATCTCAACATGCATAACAAAGCAAGTTCTAGAATGAACATACCATAGTTGACAATACTCAACAAAAAAATATGTGAGCAAAGAAAAGAAAATGATCTTAGGCTCAAATACTCACAAAATGGGTTCAATGTATCAAATATTGCACATTTTCATTCAATTCAATCATCAAAATTAACGAGATGCTTTAAAATTTTCAAAACAAAGGCTAATCATACTCGCCCTTTTCATGTTTTCCAACTCAACTACTATGCATGCTAACCAAGAGTTATTCTAAACAAGTATTAAAGAGTTAGAACTTTCAAGGAAAGACATTCAAATTATCAAGCATGATTTTTGCAAAAATTTAGCCATAAAAACACGAGAACACTCCCTCCCCACCTAAATCATACATTGACCCCTCCCCAATGTATGAAAGAATATAAGCTCACAATACAAGAAGTAGTGAAAATATGAAGATAAAGGGGTTGAATAACTTCTGAATTGCAAATATATGAGACGAAACATTCAAGGGAAAGGAGGGTACAATGTCCTTTAATGTGGTTGAGAGTGCCAACAAAAATTTAAAAAAAATACTTCTTCTGAAACGATGGGTACCTACAAATCATAGAAGAAAGTAAACAATAATAAGGCAAATAACACTCCCAAACTTAATCTTTGAAACTCAATTAGAAATAATAGTAGTGAAATAGGATAAGAAATGACTTAGGATAGAGACATAATAAGTTCACAAAGATAAAGCAATGTAATCCAAATAAAAATCACTATATAGCCCTAATCGCTTTCTTTATTTATATGATCATAAACCACTATAATTGTAATATACAAAGAAAGATTGAAAAGGGTCTGAAAGATTAATGAGTTAATAGAAGTTCAACACACTAAAGCACCAAGAAAAATATGAAAGTGTGGTTGAAATAAAATAAAATGAGACTAGGCAAAAGGAAAAAAAATTGAATAAAAACAAAATCTCTATCACATGATAATATGGTGCATTACATGCTACTATGTGAAAGTTGAAAAATACTACAATGAAAATGCACAAAACCATGCCATAGTTGGCCACACTACAACATGCCTTCTTTTAAAACACATTGTCAATGAAGTTCATACATTGCAAATCACTTTTTTTAATTCTTCTTACCTATGTCACTATTGCTTAGTGCATATATTTCAACTCATTCTTACTAAACTAGAAACTAAAAATAATAGAACTCATCAACCCATTAAAAACTCTACAATTAGTCCAATATTCAATCGCAAAAAGAAATTTAAATCTTGATGGGAAGGACTGCTTGGGGAAAAAAGACTACTTGGCGATGTCATGATCTAACCAATAAAATTATCACTGCAAGAGCACAATAAATAAAATCAGTGCAGCATCAAGCAATTAAAAACCGCAGTTAAAGATGGAAAAATAATTGCACAAATAAATAACAATAAATAAATAAACTTATTAAGGACGAATAGTGCGCAACAATCAGGTCAATCTCAAATGCCACAGCATTAAATCTAAGAACCAAAAAATCTTGTTAGGCACATGATAGCAATATGAAAGCAACCAGGAATTTGGAGAATAAGATAGGATACTACCTGCATATGTTAAAACAGAAATAAAATAAAACAGAAAAATAAAAAACAGAAACTAATAGAACCGATGGAAAAGAATTCCCGATGAAGAAGAAAAAGAACAGCGACAGTAGTGAAGGCTAGAAGCAGCGGCTACAAGAGTGCGATGTGAGAGAAGCAGTGACTATGGAGGTGCTAGAAAACTGCAACCAATGATGAACGGAGAACACGTTGCGGCCGCGTCTGTCGGCAGTGCGAGGTGCTGAAGGATTTCTGCAACGGAGACAACGTTAGGGAGAAACGCGACAGCGTAGCAGTGAGAAAGTGAGCAGTGGAGAGAACGGAGGAGCAGCCAATTTGAGCTTCGGTGTGGTGAAGAACAAGAGCGGTGGTGCGGAGCTAATAGAGAAGAGGCTGCTGATGTGGGCCGAAAGCTGCAGCAAAGAGAGAGTTGGTACGCCGGAGCATGGTGGCGGAACAGAGAGGCGAAACAATTACAGCGTTGTCCACTGCGATGTGGCGAAAAGGTGGACGTGGTTTCGCCCAGACGACTGAACGGAGTAGGAGGCTGATGTGGGGTGCGACGGAGCGGTGGTAGCTGAGAAGCAGCGGTGGAGTGGTGGTGGCTAATTTGATGGGGCACG
This sequence comes from Gynochthodes officinalis, assembly GCA_020080225.1. Taxonomy (NCBI): domain Eukaryota; kingdom Viridiplantae; phylum Streptophyta; class Magnoliopsida; order Gentianales; family Rubiaceae; genus Gynochthodes; species Gynochthodes officinalis. The sequence goes on along the minus strand of JAIQDA010000042.1, from coordinate 364,191 downwards.
GATGGTGCAGTAATGGCAAACCAAGAATAATGGAGGACGAACGGTCATGCTGAGCTGTGGTTTGGTGAGCAAAACGCATCTGTACGACTCGAGGTGTGGTCGTGGTGGACGGACGATGGAGGCGGCGGTTGTGCTCGGCCTGCTGCAAGAGGAAAGGAAAAGAAGAACAGAGGCGGCGGCAATGAATTGGGGAATAAAGAGAATTGGAGAAAGGAATTGGATCTGTTAACCCTTAATTTTTAATTAATTAATTTATTTTTATATTTGTAGAAACAGAAAATAAATGTTAATGTTCAAAACAAGAAACTAATTGGCTCCAGTGCACCAAAATTTTGGCGAGTTTGTCGAAAATTGCAAAATTAATTACTGATTCTTAAACGATTACAAATTAAATTTGCAATAGTAGACTAGGTTGAATCCCAAAGGAACCAAGTATAATTCTAAATTTTGAACAATAAAATAAAAACAAATAGAACAAGGGGATTTTTGATCGATTAACTAAATTATTGAAATCTAAAAATTAATAAAAATAAATATTAAAACAGAAAAATATGAAAATAACGAAAGTTACCAAATTAATCGAGTTTCTAATCCAAGGGTTGATTTCATTCAATTGCATCACCGATCATAGGTAAAAAAATCTTCCAAATTCAAATATTTAACTTCAAACTTATTAGGATACCGTAATAAATTTCGCTTTCTAATATAATTGATCGAACCCAAAGACTCTAAATCAAAACTTACCATTAATTGATCGATCAAGACAATAGCGTTCCATATCAATTTAATGATAGCATTAATATCTATGAAAACAGTTAAACAAAGATTAAAGAACCAAGATAGTTGCAGTAAATTAATCTTGTCCCATTAATTCCCCTAGGCTAAGCATGCATATTTCAAGTCATAAACATAATTAACCTAGTTTCTACGTGTGGTCCACTTATTCATGAAAATTACGGATCACTAAATTCATGGATAGCAATAAAATAAATAATGAAGAATTAATTTGTCGATTAACCAATCATTAATTATTCATAAGAATTAAATAAAGAATTAACAAGTACTTGAATTAAAAGCAAGAAAATAAATTAAGAACAAAACTTGACAAAGAATTGCAATTGAAATCAATCTTTCCTTGAATTAGAAAGGAGAATTTAAGAGAAAAACTAAACTAAAGAAAAAAGAAAGAGGAAAAAACGTATGTTTCAAAGGGAGAAGAGAGGGACAACTGCCCTCAAGAAATTCTGCACTTTTAGGAGGCCCTAGGTTGACCTATTTATAACAAAAGTTAGCCCTAAAATATAGTATGATAATTATTACTTAAATCTAATTCTACTCTAAAAAGGAAATATAAAAAGAATAGAAAATATACTCCTAACTAAAATAAAGTGCTTGTTTACTAAAAACTTGCTGCAATAATTCCTTTCCTTCTCCAATTTGACAGCTTCCAATTTCCTTTTCTTGCTAGAACTCTCCCTCTTTAATGCAAGCTCATCCAGCCAACACCCAATGCCAAGTAATAGGAAGCTTTCTGAATTTTTACTCCAATTTCCCCCTTTTATCTTCTTTTTCTCCAATTCTTTAATTTCCATACCCAAAATACAAATTATATCAAAACAAAGCAATTTCTCCTTAAAATCAAATTAATATTGAGAAAATATTAACAAGAAATAAGCACAATTTAAACTTTATCAATCATTAAAGCAGAGCTTCGTGTGTTTATTTTGTAAATTTTGAGCCTAATCAAAAGATCTGTTTTTCGATTGTTGCTGTAGATGGTTGGTATGGACGAGGTGTTTGGAAACTTGGGGTATGATAACTCTATTTTATATAGAGTTTTCTTATTCATTTTGGTTAGAAATTGGCTTGTGTTTTAATTTGTTTTTACATATTTTGGCCAAATTATCCTTTGAAAACTCACTCATCTTCCGGAGTTCATAACTCTTGATACATACGTCCAAATGAGATGATTCAAGATGATATGGAAAGCTAAGAAATAGAGCAAAACTTTCATGAAGAAAGTTTTCTCAAATTCGAAGCAAAGGGACCAAAACTGGACAGAAACTTGAAGAAAAATGTTCATTTTCAGTTAGCTCTTTGGCTACGGGTTTTCTCGATTTTAACAGCAGTTTGGGTACTTTTTTCAGCATCAATCAACAACCCAAAGTCTCCATAAGAAATCAATATTCACACAAAGAGAAAGAGCACGAAGCAGGTTGTAAAGCAAGAAAAAAGGCTGGAACACAAAACAACATATCTCACAAATTTTCATTTGAGAAAGAGAAACATCCGCACATGAAGGCTTTGAGACCAGCTGCCATCTTTTATTTTTCTGAAGAAAGAGTGCATGAGGACAGCAAGAAAGTCTCTCCAAAATGCAGTCTCACATGGGCAAAAACAAAGCTCGAAAAATCGGCAAACATATAGAGAAACAAGCAAATGAGCATGCACACAAAGAAAGAAAAGAAAAGAGAATCAAGTCACATGAATTGCCAACTACAAAAGCAAAGCTTGGGCTGTTTTATTTGCTGGAAAAGAAACCAAGCACATGGCAGCAACAACACCTTCGGCAGAGCAAAGAAAGAAGAGCAAATCCTTGCTTATAAATAAGAAAGCTTACAACGGAGGAAGACATCCCATTTTCAAATTAATCCCATTCTTTAGAGCAAAGACTTCATTCTTTGCTTCTTTTCTTTAGCTTTAGGTTAGAGTTAGAAAAATTTTCCTTTTTTCTGTTTTTTTTTTTTAGTTCTTCTTCTTGTTCTTCTTGGTTTTTCTTCTTGTTTTCTTCTTGATCTTCTTCTTGCGTAATTTAAAAGAGTTGTTCTTCTTCCGTTGTTGTTCTTCTTCCTTTGTTGTTTTTCCTTTTGTTGTTCTTCTCCAGCAGCCACTAAGCTTGATTTGGATACAAAGAAGCAGCTAAAACTTCTCTTTGGAAGTTTACTGAGAAGACAAAAGTCAAAAGAACAAAGAGTGGAGTGGCTACCACCTACTAGGGTTTTGTTGAAGTTTATTTTTATTTATTTTTCTTTTTTGCAATTATGTTTAAGAAATTGGTGTTGTTCTTTTATATTAATATGAACTAAATTCTTTTCTAGGGTTTCATGTAGCCTAACTATGAAGTCTTAATATTTTTCTATTAATATAATTTGATTTAATTTTCTATGGTTGAGTATTTATCTTTGTGCTTAATGCTTCTAATTACTTGATCACTAATTAGATGATTTGTTAATCATAACGAATTGGAAGAGGAGTTATGTGTCAAGTTCATTGAGATAAATGCCATAAATTGCATGTAGGATAGGAATATACCTACATGGTTTGTGTAGTCGCTATATGAGAATCCATAGAAATTAATGACTTCATAATTGTTGTAATTCACATAGGAATATAGTGAATTAGCAATTAGGAGGATTTTTATTAGATCTCGGAAGGACTAGTAAATAAATGAGGAATCTCGACTATCAACCAGAAATTAAATTAGATTATAGAAATAGATGAATATTAAGATGGAATAGTTATGGTGAAATAAAAACCCTAGAGCTTTAGCCAATTTGATTCATTACTTTACTTTGCCTTGCTTTGTTTTAAATTTATTTTTTCAAGTTTTAAATTTAGTTTTAATTTATTTTATTCATAAAATATTTTTATCATTCAAATAGAGGTAGAATTAACTAAATTTCGTAGTTGATAAACAATTAGTCCTTGTGGGAACGATAAATTTATATTCACTTTATATTACTTGTTAACAATCACGTGCACTTGCGTGTAAAAATCGACCAACGGTATTGCTTGGTCCGCTCGAGATCCTTCCATCTTCCTCGACGAGCCGGCCAATTCTTCCTGTGATTTTCAAGGAAGGCAACCTTGGATTCTACTGTTTTGTCTCACTACTTGGTCAATTTGGCTATGCAGGAATCATGTTACTTTTAACAATAAGAGCTTCGCGCAACTCATGGCTTTGATTTTCATTAGGTTCGCAACTAGGTTTAAGGCAAAATGGCCATGTTCTTCAAAGATCCATTACGGATATATTCCAACGGTAAATAGCGAAGTGAGGCGGTGCACAAGTGCGGAAGAAAATTGCCACTTGGTCCCGACCTCAACCTGGTAGAATGAAGTTTAATGTTGATGGCTCAAAGAATCGAAAACTAGGTAGGGCCGAGATTGGGGAATTGATAGATGATTTGGGTAAAACAAAGGCCATATTCTCTAAGCATGTTGGAATTTTGGATTCGAGTCACCAGTTCTATGCTATCTGTGAGGTTGTTTGGGTGTTTTCTCAATCTATTTGGAAGAGCTCTCATGTACTTGTAATTGAAAGTGACTCTAACGCAATCAATTGGCTCAAAATCCAGAATGCCCCTGGCACCTAAAAAGTCTCAAACCACATAGACCGTTGAAGGAGAAAATGAAGCACTGGGAGGGCTACCATATTCCAAGGGACATTACTAGTGTGGCCGACAGGTTAGCAACGGCAGGAGTGTCCAGATTGGAAAACTTGTTGGCGATCATTGAGCAATAAGTGTATATTTTCTGCTACATCCTATTTCCGGTTTGTTTGTATGCCGAGTAGGACTATTCTTTTTACTTTTTTAGTTATTGACTTCTACTTTGTAAATTTTGTTCTAACTTCCTAATAATAAACTATGCCTTATTGGCTTGTCAAAAAAAAGCGAAGTTTGGCCGCTTTCTTTATCTATAAATACGTACTTTTGCATCTTTATATGATGTGTTGGAATTACAAGTAGAAAAGTTGGTATAACGTGAACAGAGCCATGTGGCTTTTAGTAATAGAATTAGGCTTGCAAATTTTGTCAGAAAACCTACAAGGCTTGTTTGTTTTCTCCTTTTGTCTCCACAGTTTCTTGGGGAGAAATGTTGTTATTTCACCAATCGTTTAAGGATCAGAATTTTAATATGCCAAGTTATGATCTGTAGAAAATTTACTCTTTAAACAAATAGATTATAAAGGCAAAATTAAGCAATGAAAATTAATATATGCAAGTAGAATGAAGTCAACAGGACCCAAATTAATTTCACCGACTCTATATGTGACACTGTGCCATTAACTAGTGTTAATCAAATAATAAATTTGACTCAGTTAATTTTCATACATTTAACACCTTTAGGGATGATCTGATTAATATTGAATCATCTGTTAAAATTGTATGTTGATATTCTCTCAAGTCTTCCAAAAGGAATCAGAAATCACATGGGATGAATTTCATTTTCTTTTTTTGGAATTGACTAATAAAAGTGCTGGCTTAATTACACATGGATAATCATAACGCATATTTCGAAGAAAGTGAAAGAGAAGGAGAAAATTAGGATATATACGCATTGAAAATGTATGCAATTGTGCATGCATGATCACCGTTCTATATATATATGCCCTATTTACCGAATCCAATGTTGATTTTCTACCTGATTCATAAAATCCAGTGAACTTGGAAGAATTAAAATTAGGTAATTTGTTTTGGAGCTGGGCTATTAAAATTTAGGGCTGTTTTTGTTTCTCTATGTATGAGTGAATGTTCTATTTCATGATATGGGTAAATTATATAAGTGTGTAGCATTAGTTACTTGATGTTCTTGAGAAATTGTACGCATCCGAAATAATTGAAATTTTGTGAAATTTTATGTAAAGTAAGAGTTTATATTCTTTTCAGGTCATGAAATATTTTTAAAAATTGATACTCCTACTCCATATAATTGTTCATACCTGAATGTGGAAATTTTTTTTTTTTTTTTTTTTTGGATGACATTGTAATGGGGAAAAAGAAAACAATAAGCAGTTTTGTGCATCTTATAATCTGATTGTTTTAGCAACTACCACAGTTTCCACCTTGAGCTGTAATCAAACAACCTACAAATGCTATCACTTACACGGGATTGTTTACTGAGAATTAATAATTTAGAAAAAGTCGTCTTTTTTTTTTTCTTGTTTTAACTAACTCAACTTAAAATGAAGCAAAACGAATAGTTCCTTTAGTATGAACTTAAAACTAGAATCATTTATAAGATGGGCAAATCCAAAGAGCATCCCCACATCTTAACAGCATATAAGAGTAATCATTAATTTGGAGCCCGAAAGAATGCCAAAAATAGAGAATACAAGAGAAAGAAATGGTCAATTTATAGTGAATGATTAAGTCATTACTCATTCAAAAATACAAATTTATAGTGCTCTTTCCCTTTCTCCTTTCCCACTGTACCATCCCATATAATGGCATTGGCATTAGCGAGGCCAGGCACAGGCCAAAAGTTATGGCCAATCAAACGCCACAGGCTCAAGTAGGAGTTTTTAATTACATGATTCACATGTACTAGTACTACGTAGACTTCCTCAAATCAAAGTTAAACATAATTTTGGGCAAATATTAAATAATTTGCACCCATGGTTATCTAATTTTCTACTATAAGCAGCTCGTTGGCTCAACTAGACCGTGCGTCAATCCACCGGCATTAATGCATGAAGCCATGGCTGGTTGATCTCTAAATCTAAGATTCACAGTTTCCATTGGTATATGGCTGCAAGGGTAACTCCTACTACAATCAAAAGCAACTGCTACTTCGGTTGCTGATGTTCCGTGTATGTCTTGGTATGTCACATCACTAATCCTCACGCCCGACTCCTGAAATCAAAACAGTATGCAAATGAATTATAAAAAGTTTCATTTGAACTTCTTAAAAATAAAAAAGAATCAAATTTTTATCATAATGGAATGAAATGGGATCATAGATATGTACATAATTAGGGCAACTTCTACTGGGGCAGTAATTTTGGACGATGATGATAGGGTTTTGGACATTAATCATTGTTGCATGCTGAAATAGAACCCCACGGACATATCCACTGCTAGGCTTTGCCCATGTCTTTATCCTCACACCATTTTGTGTTCCGATGAATGTAACCGTTTTAACTGTCACATTTTGGACTCCGGGTTCTTGTAAATTCGATCCCAAACTCCCAATGCTGAAAACAAATTAACACAAAATTTCAGCCCTGACATATTTATATGTAGAGTTATAATATACATAATAAAAATCTCCATAAAATTCCTCAGAAACTAAAGAAATTACAAGAAGCATTAATTAATGATATCTTTTCATAACTTTCTTATACCTTATTCCATGTCCAGGGCCACAGTTGATGTTCTCAATCCACATATTAGAGCTCCCGGACCCATTGAGATGCAATCATCACCAGTACCAATATGGGAATTCATTATTGTGACACCTGATGATGACTGGATATGAATTCCATCAGTATTGGGGCTGTTTCAGGAGTTGAAATAGTCATCCCTAGTAGCTTGATGTTTTGGCAACCATCAACGATGATGTGGAAGAGTTGACTATTTAAAGACCTTAATCCACTCACCATCACATTATTGGAATTGTAAATTCCCAATGACTGTTCCAAAAAAAAAAATTTTGAAAAGATCAAAATTTAGTTCTTCATGGTTAAGAAAAGCTAGGCTTTGCATTTTGTAAATGGTGGTTAATAAATTACACCACATGCATGGTTAATCATTTGGCATTATTGCTTATGTCATCCATTTTTTAGTGTCAGAGAACATGATAAAAATAACAAAAAGTAATACAGAAAACAGCAGTGATATTTTCAAGACATCAGTGGAGGGTTTGAACTAACAGTTGCTCCGGTGGGACAGTTCCGGCCGTAGGTTTTGCAACCCCAAAGACCAGAACCTTGGCCATCAAGGGTTCCACCATAGATTGAAAGTCCATTCACTCCCTCAAACTTAATCCAGTTCCCGGTAGGACCGAGGACATTGTAATTTGATGGAGCAACAAGAGTTCCATCAATTCGCATAGTTATGCGTCTATTCCTGCAGCTTTGTCCCCAAAATGCTACACCACCAATCAAGTATCGTCCGGGAGGAATGTATATAGTTGCAGGCTGCACGGAGGCGCAAGCCGCAGCCCATGCACTGAGAAAGAGTGAGTGCAATCACTTCTACCGTCGGATCTCGCTCCAAATTTTTGCACATTGTACATTACAGCTCCTTTAGCTAACGAGAAGTGGGGCAAAATGACCAAGAGAAACATTGGGATTGCAAGAAATCTCATTTTTGTTGCCATTTTCCTAACTTTTTGGGTGATGGAACTGATGGGATGTTGAGAGAAGGAGGGATAATGAATTTGAAATGGAAGAATTGGGCAGTATTTATAGTGGTTTCAATGAGTTTTGGATCAAGCCAATCATGGCAGTATATGCTATAAACCAAAAAAAAAAAACCTGAATTATTATTTTTTTTTGGGAATTCGGAATTTTTTGTCAAAGTGACAGTTTAACGAACTAAAACTGTAGTATTGGGAATCACAACGGTGGATAAAGGCCAAAAAAACAATAAATAAAAGGAGAGAAGGGGAAGAACAAGAACTATTGGCTGATCTGCTTGTCATATGAGAAAGCGGTCACAATGATGTGGATAGGGGTTTTTGAGAAAACGTAAGTAACTAGAGTTGGTGGAAAGATCTAGAAATGAATATTTCTAATTATTAAATTGAAGAAATATTCCACGTCCACATGGAAGGATCCTCCTCAATATATTTTAGAGGTAGCCCATGTTCGAAACTAAAAAGAAACGGCAGGAATAATTAACTTCTTGATTTTGAAGTAAAGTATTTAATTAATAAGTAATCATACATTCTATAAGAAATTATAACAAGTTTTTTAGTGATTAATATTACATTTATATGACATATATCACTAAATAGCATACAATTACTTTTAATATCTATTAATGTTCTTTATATACATAAATACTACATTAGCTAATAATAGTATCTACAATGATTTTCACCATAAATACCATCACATTAAAGAAATTGAAGAAGGGGATAAGAGTAAAACTACTTAGCATGGTGAGCATAAAACAACCCACGTTAGAACTACTCCTTTAGCTTCTTTTCTTTCTCATCCATTATCCATGGCTGGACGATATTTGATTCCAAATGCTCTGACTGTGTAGCCTGCGACAGAAGTACACATCTGTAAAAAAAAATTTCAAAAATTTCCACTGTGAGATGCTTCGACATAAGGTATGGCATAGATTAAAACTCACAAAATTATTGTATTTGATTATTTATTTTTTTCAATTAATGATTATCATAACCACATATTAAAAACATAGCCATCCATTTGGAAAAGATGTGGGATTTCTGGCATTAATTTGGACGATGTATTATTTCTTCTCATTAATGAAATTCATGCGTTGATTATCATAAAAGGAAATAAGTATCAATTTAGAGCAAATCCCAGAATAAAATAAAAATAAGTATCAATGCATCCTGAATTTGTTCTAATTTGTCGGTACAAATCCTGGAATTACTCCCATGCGCCCATAAAAGCCCTAATTTAGCAATTATGTTAGTGTTAGGAATTTGTTAGTAGAGAAAACGCTTAAAGAATCCAACATAATCAAGCAAATAAATAAGTTAGACAAATGTTGGGGCTCAAATTCTACAATGATACAGCAACTATAGTAAATTGGCTACAATAAGAAAAGATTTACAGAAGATTTACTCGTCAAGAGGAAAATTAAGCATCGGAAATGGAAGGCTACCATTTATCTCAATAATAAATTTTTTGGCTTGTCAAAATAATAAAAATAATAACAAAATAATGACTGAAATTTATAATGTCAAATGTAGTTCTTAGTTAATAGACTAGTTTTCTTGTCGTAAATAATATGCTTTTTGTGAACAATCCTATTGAGATAAAGCTTCTCATAGTATCTTTTCAGTGGTATTTTCCATTTCAAAACTTGAGTTGACAGTTTTTACTAGAGTAAAAGTGTAAATCTTTCACTATTTAAAATTTTTTATGTTAAATACTCCTAATTTTTGTGTTTGCTATTACACAATCTCTTAAGTAATAAATGTGCTTATTTAAGTTTTCATTAAGAAAAAATGTTCCACACATTTCCATATACGATGATACATTAAAAACAATTAGGAAAACAACCTATAATTTAGGGTGAGAGAAGATAATCTATCAACATGTGAGGAATAAAAGTAAAAATTATATAATTAGTTTAATATATTAAAAATAAAAATAGTGAATATATGAAATAATTTTTCGTCATTAATTAATTTTTCTCAAAAAGTTAAAAAAACCATTGTTACCTAAAGATATATGTCAATCATTAAGGTCACCTTAATGGTTGACATATATCTTGTTTTCTTAACTAACATTACTGCCCCCATCATTTTAATTTTAGAGGCTGCAAACCTAAAGTAGACAATAGCATTTATTAGTATTTCAAAGGCAGTTTTTAAAATTTAAGGGGGCGTGGGGCACAATTTCCAACCCACCTCATTCTGTAGTTCGCCCCTATTCAAATTCACTGTATTTATATTCTACACTATTAGGGAGGATTACAGACTCCAAAGTTAAAAGAGACCAAATATATATATATATAATGCTATGAATATTGGAGTTGTAATAATTATAAATACTTAAAACTATATAATTGTATATATTGTTCGAAAGTAAGTATTTGTTCCTATTGAAAATGATTATATAACACTCTCAATGATAAAAGGACAATAATTAAAACATTTTTAAACTTTTACAGGGGCCAAGAATGGGAGGAGAAGATTTTTAAAAAATAAAATTAGGGGACAAATTAAAACAAGAAATGGATTTTTAAAAATTCATGGGGATCAATTTTAATAAAATGTTCTGAAAAACAAAGAACTATCCTTGCCCACCCTCAAAGTAATGTGGATTCATAATCTCATTTCATTAAGTACCATATAGATTCCAATGGCCAAATGTCAATGCCAAGAAAATAGGTCTAGATGAAAAACATTAATTGTATGAGATTTTCTTTCCAATTAACTATATTTTCCTACTACGTTTTTCCTTACATTTGCAAAATTGCATTTATGGCGTATCTCATCTATGGGTCCGTTTGGACACATTGTTTTTATTTGCAAATAAGAAAATTTTTAAACAAAATAAACTATCCAAACATATTTTTATTTCAAAATTTAGAATTCAAATTTTTCCATTCAAATTTCACTCACATAATTTTTAAAAAAATTCCTCTTATTTTTCTCTATAAAAACTTTTCTATTAAAAATACCTACCAAAATTTTTACACATTTTAATATAATTTTTCTATTTATAAATAAAAATGTCTTATTCAAACCGACCCTAATTTCACAATTGCTTACATAAACCATGACAACAAGCAAAAGATGTGACAACAACCGCCATAAAACACTTTGAAATGATTGGTTTTATTTTACATATTATTATATATAGTACATATTTTATTGTAGTCTATTACATATTATAAGCACCATTGTTGTTTGAGATGTTCTTCGCCATCGAAGCTCCCAAATGGCAATAGGACACGTTGGGGTTGTGTGAGGGTCAAATCAGATCACATGCGATCTGTACAAGTTGGAAATCAAGAGGGGAAGAAACAAGGTACCCTCAAAACAAGCAACGTGCATTCATGGATACCTCTCATATATGTGGGTTCTGATTTAGTCGTGCACCATGAACATGTACTCATAGATGCCGCTCCTGTATATGCGTTCATGATGCATGAATAGCTCAAGTTACATAGATTTTGATGGTAGGGGTGGAGTATCAGTGAGTGTTGTCAAAAATGATAGAAGGGTATAGCAAATGTGATTTTGTTGAAATTTGGAAATGTAACGAGGCAAAATGGAGAAGCCGTTTTACCTTTTGTCATTAGATTTCTATTAAATTTTAAGTTTTTATTTAGTATAAGTATAATTTGTTAAAATTTAAAGCTATTTTCTTAATATTTTTATGAATATTAATTCATTTTAAAAAAATTTATGTTATTTTTAAAATTTTTAGTAAAACCTATCATTAATTGTTTATATTTTACTTTTAAATGCAAATAAATATGTAAAAATCTAAAATTAATTAAAATTTTTATCATACAAAGTAATTTTCGTATAAACTTTGTAAACAAAATGCACATATATTTCTCTTATACATATTTTTGAAAAAAAAATGTTATCTTTATATTAAAAAATTGCTGATTACTACAAATTAAAAAATAATTTATAGAACATAAGTATTAAAAAATAACTTAACCTGCTAATTTTGACCTTTGTATTCTAATTTAAGCAAATTACATGTTCCAATGACGAATATATATATATATATATATATATATATATAAACTTTGTTAACAATAAAATTTTCACCTTCTGAATTAGTATTTATTTACAAAATAAAACAACGTTACTACCATTTGAATAATATATTAGAATTGTTAATTTTTTTGTACATCTACTCTTAGGGAAGAAAAAATAATTTCTAAGTAAATTTTTGTTATTTACTCTGATATTCACATATGTATATTCAATTACCTATAAAATGTTTATCTTTTATTTTAATTTTGTTTTTTATTTTAGGTTTATTCTTCCTTTCGTCCTAAAGAAAAGGGTTCACTTTTATTTTGATTTAGTTACAATGTACAATATATTTAATAAATCATAAAATGCATATTTTTACATTTTAGTCATCACTTTTTAATTGAGATTATATATTATTATTAGTAAGTGTAATATAAGAATTTTACATAAAAAGTGAACTTTTTTTTAACACAAATTTTTTTTTTGAAATTAACTATTTTTCCTTGAAGAATGCAGTATAATATAATCTAGAACAATATGCCCATATCTCGTAGTTCCTTTATTGTTTTTTCATCTCTTATAAGTCAAAGGCTATATGTGGCGTTTAGTTAGTTGCGATTAATAACGGTAATTAAGGAGCCATAATGAGGCCCGTCCTCCTCCTGGCATAGTTCCCGAGCAAATGATGGACATTAAACAAGTTTTTGTTTTTTTACCAAAATGTCTGCACCCTCAAACACTTTTCTTTTTTTCTGCGTTTGTATTTTGGGGCAATCCAAGGCATAGAATTGTCTCTGGCTATAGCACATTCTACGGTATTGAAAATTTTTAATTTGAAAAAGACAAACAAAGGGTGCATGTCTCGATGCTCCAATTAATTATCTCTTTCTTAACCAACCAAAAAGAAACAAAAACTTTGATTAGTTTTGTGGTATAATTAATTAGAAAAAGGAAACTGGAATAATTTTGTTTATGTTGTCATTTCCGAGCACCCCGTTGACCAGGAGTTTAAAGATTCCCGTACTGGTCCTTCTCCACCACAATTAATGGTCAAACACTTAATTGGCCTAGGTAAAATAAAATTTACATGATTAATATTTGAAGTGAAGTAAAGTTTTCGGCTGATAAACATCGTTGATCGGAAGCAAGTGATGGCCGAAAGGCTACAAATTAGTTAATATTTGATAGTGTGCGTGGGCCGTCTGGCCCGGACAAAACTAAGACGGTGTGAATTCGGTACGATTTTTTAAAGGTATTATTATATTTTTATTTATTAAGAATTGCGTATCTAATTTTTAGCATTTTGTCTTCCATCTTAAAGGTATATGTCACTAACTTAGAATGATCGACTATGATTATACAAGGCAGTATCAAGATAGATATGAGTAGGAATTAGAGGCCAGAGTCTGAGTTCAATTTCTTCTGCAACTTGCAGTTTCGTGATGCTCAAGAAAAGGCCAACAAGTTAGGTGTTTTTATTTTTTGTTGTTTTGTGTAACATATTGTCATGTAGTCTTAGCCTATATTAGAGTTAAGTAATCACACTTAGTTTCACTGTGACATCTAAGGCTTTTATTGCCAATGAACAATGATGTATATGTGAAATTTTTATTGTTAATATAACTATAATTTTTTGGAAAAAAAAGAGTATCATAATTTAATAAGTCATAGTGATTTTTAAGAAAAAAATAATGTATATATTTATTGTATTTTAATTTTTAGGACAAGTTAATCATATAAATTGTTCTTTTTGACTTATATACGCAGATAGAGATTTCCCATAAGTGTCTCGAACAGAATCATTTTTTGCAGTGAAATTGATGTACGAAATATTTTATAAATTTGCTAAAAATCTATTTGTTTAAACTATGAGCAAATTGAAAGGCAGTATGCGGGAAAAGTAAGCAATCAATTGCATTGATTAGTTAGAATGAACATTGAAGTCAAGAGGACCAAAATTTCAACCAAACGATGTGACATGTGCAATAAACAAGAAGTAACATGATAGACTGAAAATTTCCGCAATAGCTCATTAACAGCTTTAGGAATGCTTAAGTAAATATTTTAGATGCGAGTTCTTTTATCTGAAATCACATTGGATTAATTTTAGATAATGAAATTAAGTACCACTGCATTAATGGAATTGAGAAACAAAATGGTAGCTTCACATGGCTAGTCTTAATGCATATTCCAAAGAATGCTAAAGAAGTGGAGGAAACTAAGAATCATTCAACATGCAACAATTAAATGATGCAAATTATATATGCATCGTCTTCTTATCTCCTACTAATTAATCATCGAATCCAATGTTGGTATTCTTTAAATATTTCAAAAGATTCTCTCTATATCACATTGGAAAATTATGAGTAATCTTGACTCAGAAAAGTTAATTATATCAATAAGGTTTTAGAGAGGTAAATTTGGCATACGAGATGCAAAATCGGCCAAGATCTCCTCTTGCTAGTCACTTTAAACTATTTTTTGTTCATTCACCATAGTTAAAGGAAGAGGAAGATTATATGGAACATATTCCTTATTCTAGTGCTATTGCCAATTATGTATGCAATGGTTTGTACTCGTCTTGATATATCACAGCAATTAGTGTTGTTAGCAGATATATGGCCAATCTGGTAAAGAGCATTGGCGGTCAGAAATGTAAAATGGATACTTAGATACTTAAGGGGTATTTCTAGCACTTGTTTGGAGTTTGGATGTTCCAGTAACACCGTTGTTGGTTTTGTAGATTCAGACTATACTAGTGATTTCGACAAGTGCATATCTCTTACAAGGTATGTATTTTGTATTAAATGTTGTGTTGTTAGCTGGAAAGCTACTCTACAACATGTAGTGACTTTACCTACTACTGAGGTAGAATATATGGCATTCACTGAAGCTATTAAAGAAGTTTTATGGTTGAGAGGTTTATTCGGCGAGTTATCTTTACAGCAAGGGGTTATTACCATTTATTGTCATAATCAAAGTGCAATTTATTTGACTAAAGACTAGATGTATCATGAGTGAACGAAGTATATCGTTGTGAACTATCACTTCATTTCTGCTACCATTGCTGAAAAGAAGGTCCTCGTTTAGAAGATCATTACCAAGGACAATTCTACAAATATGTTTACAAAAGCTCTTCCATTTTACAAGTTCAAGTAGTACTTGGACTTGATTGGTATTCATAGTTGATGATTCAAATCGTTGGGGCATGACCAAAGAATGGAGCAAATTACTAATTCTTGGATCCGTGTCAAGGTAGAGATTTGTTAGGTGGCCTTGGGTCCTTTCCAATAAATTAAGTGAATGATTGTGAAGATTTTTCGCTCTACAAATGTGGTTACTCATGTACAACAATTTCTAGCGAAATATGCAGATTTCTAATGATTGTGGTTTTGGCATTTTTCTTCCAACTTTTGCCTATTAATAAAGGAGTTTCAAAAGCATTCAAGACTAAGAAAGCACCATTACAAAACCAAAACCAGTTTCTTCTCTTTGATCTCTTCTTCCAAACATAATTTATTTATTGAGATATCCAAATGAGGTTTTATGGATTCTCTTGATAGATTCTTGCTAGTATTTTGTATATAAGTCATTGTTTAGTGTGTGTTATTTTTCACATTAATGTATTGGGTAGCAGGGTGGTTGGGATAGTACTACTTGTAAATTATCTCTACGTATTAGTGAAGTTTGGTTCTTTCTCCAGCAATGGACATAGGTCACATTGACTAAACCACATAAATTCTTGTGTCTGTTATCCTATTTATTTTCTCTCTTTTACTATCTTTGTTATTTTCTTTACAGGCTATCAGCTAATAGTGGGGCCCATTCCTCACACATCCATGCATTTATTTAGAGGCTTCAACAAGAATTAATGCATACAACAGAAGTAAAAAAAGAAGTTCTAAAGAGTTTATTAATTTTCTTTTTGGGAAAATTAAATATTAAGGGGGAGGCAGAAAGAGGCAAAGATGCTGCTCTATGATTAAGGCTATGATTGAGTTGTGAATTTGTTATGATGGATTATGCTTTATAAGTTATACATCTTACAATTCTTGGCACAGCATTGCATTAGCCACGGAGGCTGCACCTGCGAAATGTCAATTAATTTCTTTGTTAACTGTCTGCCATGAGATGCATCAATGGAAGAATAAGCATTAATGGACGAATGTGAGGAAGAATAAACATTATTGATGCTCAGAATAATTGATTTTTTATTCAGAATTATGAGTTTTGATTGGTTCAAAATCCTTGTTTAAGTTATTAATAATGGTGAAATGAGAGAATGTGTACTAGTACAACCGTATAGCATCCATGTGCCCTCTTCTGTTGGATCAGAGATGAGATTCAAATTAAACACCTGCACAATTGCATTAGCTTGTGAATAATTGAAGTATACATCCATTCTAAGTAAAATAATGGATGCTAAAATTTGTACTGAGGAGTACGATGAAAGAGGCAAAATCTAATTAGTAACAAGAATTATAGCACATGGCCTAAGATGCTTCGTGAAGAAAACTATCCTTTGCCCAAGGTAGGACAATTGAAATGCAAGCTAAGCACGACTTAGCAAACATTTGATTACAGTTTTTCAATATCTTGCAGCATCTATGGGGGAATATGTTCATACTAATTGGCTGTAGTAAATGATTCTTCAAGAGTATATATTCGTATATGAGTTAAATCCCAATTATTGAGGAAATACGAAATGTTAAGTTTTTAGTTTAGCTTATAGTTTGACAATTCATGTTTGCATAAGTCAACCATAATCTAATAAAAAGTTCATAAAATATTTGTGACTTAATTTACGAAATTAAATTGAAAACCATACATATTCTACTTTTCGACTAGTTGACAAGAATAAATTTTAAAATTTGATATTAAATGCGTGTTTGTTATTGATCGATCAACTATTATAATGTAAACACACATAGGATTAATTTCTACTTAAGCTTAGTGATTTGAAATTACCAAGCAGCCCTTTTGAAAACCTTCAAGTGATTGTCTTTGCTATATAACAAAAGTTGGGTATTAAAATGTTTTATGAGAGGGTTTCTATTTTACCCATTTTTATTTTTAACCCGTGGTTTAATTTGATTCAGCAGGTTCAAGTGGTTCAATTTATTCCCTCAACTTCAAAATATAGAGTAATTTTGTCCAATTAATAAAATAAGTCAAACGTTTGTGAAATTATAACATCCTTGTTCAACATTGAAAAAGCACAGTAGATTTTAACAGAAAAAATGAAAAAAATTCTCAATGCACATCGATCCTACCATTTTCTTTTTGACAAATGTGAAAATTAATGAAAAATAACAAAACATCGCCTTTTTTATTTTTTCCATTTGCCAATAAATCGAGGAGAGTTTGGGCAGAGGCCATTTTTTCTCCAACTTTTCATTCTGCGGGCAATTTCGGTGCGAAAATTTTTGTGTGATGAGCGATTATTCTGTTCATCGCGATGAAATTTTCAAAAATTTAACGTTCATGAACAGTATCTTTACTGTTTATGAACAGTTTTTTTACTGTTCATAAAAGTTTTTCCTTTTTTTTTTTTTTTGGTGCAGCTGCGGTCTCTGCAACTTGGATTCACGCCACGACTTGCGGTGAGAGTTAGAGATTAAGTTCTAGTTTCTTTCATCACAGGGCATTAGCTGTGGGCCCATTGAGATGCATCGCATCACTTTGTATAGTAATAGTGCCCCTATATAAATGGGATTTTGTATTAGGGTAGTTCCTAGATTATCCAAGTCCTCAACCCTTCCCGTCTTGGGCGGGGTTCAATGCGGTTGAACTTAGGTCGTCTAGGTTGTCATCCCTTCCCGTCTCGTGCGGGTTTACATTATTTTGTTTTTTCTTGCCCCTAGTAGGCTTTTTGCCCCTTTGCGGGCCTTTGTTTTCGTGGGTTATACACATGCTGTTGCGGCGCCACGAAAATCTAAGCCCTGGTGGCTTTGTACATTGACCTACGTGCCTCTTTATTAATATACTATCGTTTGAAAAAAATCGAGAATTAAGAGATCGGAAAATAATAGTCGACACTGTGTCTTTTCAGCGCATCGCTATATATTTCTTTCACTTTTGCGCTTGAGTAGTACATATCTTCTCGCTCATTAAGTGGTGTGCGTTGATGCGACTTTTCTCGCCTTACTACCTTCAAATTAAAGGATCGTAGCTCGTAATATAGAGCTAGTCCGTAATCGCCCCACAGAGAGAATGTTAAGTACCAAATGGAAAAAAACTCTCGAACTATTTGGATCTCTCTCAAATTTGTTTAGTGATGAAATCAACACAGAATATTTAGCAAAATATGGAAAATTCAAATGATTAAAGACCTCTAGGAACTTGGATTTCACCAAATGAAGACTCAATGAATTCAATCTACCCTAGTTTGGTTTCTTTTGGCTTTCACTTTTCTCACAACCATTCACTCAATTAAGAGTACCCTCTCTCGAGGTGTATCTCTCTTATTCATGCAATTTTGTGATCACTCTCATGTCTACAAAATTTAACACAAATACATTAAACACTCAAGAATTTAATGTTGCTATTTTGTGTTTAACTCTCGTAGCTCCACATTCATAGCCAAAGTTCCTACCAACTAATGTTGAATTTCAACTCGCTCCATCATCCAACATCTTAAATCATGCAAGAATTGATCAAGATTTTACAAGCCATGTAAAACAAGAACAATGGATTTTGAAAAGTGAAAAAGAACCAAATAGATTTGATTAAATTAAGGAAAACTTCAATGGTTACATCATAGTTTCTAGAGCTGAAGAACTCTAGTTAGACATAATGCTTAAACAAAGAATTTTATGAAAATTAAATATTGTACAAAGTGAACTAAAAAGTAGTCCTGCCACGGCTCAGAACCGACGGTCCTGGTTTGGAACCGACGGTTCCGGTTCAATAAAAATAAAGAACCGAAACCGAATCTTTAAGAGACGGTTCCGGGATGGTTCTAAAACCGACGGTTCCGATATCGGTTTCGGTTTTAATACGGTTCAAAACGATTTTGTACGATTCCAAATAAAAATTATCAAAAATCTAAAATTACTATATTTTGGGAAAAAAAAGAAGGAAAAAAGGGGCTTGAACTTAACTAATTAAGTGCCTACATATCCTCCGGGGCAGAGAAATCAAAGCCCATGTAGTTCTCTTACCTTATATTTTGGAGCAATTTTACTAAATAGAAACTCTGTCCAAATGGTTAAAGATTTGATGGCCCTTGAAAAAGGGCACAAGTTCGAACCTCACCATGAACAAAATTTTGCATATGTAATGTTGGCTTGGCCGGTTAAACCAGTTCCGGTTCGGTTCAGTTCGTTCCAAAATTATGAACCAAAATGCCATCGATAGCGGTTCTGTTCGGTTCCAAACCGTGAAACCGTAAAACGATTCGATTTCGGTTTCAAACCGAACCGTGGCAGGACTACTAAAAAGAGACAACCGAAATGAAAACAAATGTTAAAATCTACTCTAGCTCTAAACAACTACTCCCTTTTGCTTCCAAAACTCTTAAGAATTTATAGACTTTTCGCTCCTTGCTTTGCTCCAAGATTTTCCCAAGCGTTCTCAAAAAGAAACCACCCTTTATCTTCTAGATGGAAGAGAAAATCCAGTTATCGATTTAGTTCAAATCTTATCTCTTTCTTTGATGGTTTCAACGATTTGATTTTGACCAAGTCTTCTAAACATTCGGTTTAGCCAAATGCTATGTCTTGAAAGTTCAAACCGTGGCATAGTCTTGTAACAATTTAAATGACAAGAAAACTCAAATGGTATGACCTTACAACAACCAAACCTTATCTTATTAGCAAATCTTGCAAAATCTTCCAAATCAATTATCGTTTCTAACAAATTATTTTACCACTAACAATCCTATAAAACACCAAAAACTACCACAACTTAATAGTAAAATTTACTAACTAGACTTAAAATCTCTAAGTTTTAAGGATAAAAATTAATAAAAAAATCAAACTATCATGCAACTTAATTTTGAGTCATTTTTGGGAAATTTGCATATATAGCATTTTTAAAACCGGTTTGCATATATAGCACAAGCAACATAATCCTTGCAAATATAGCACTTTTTCTAGTAAAAGACGCCAATGCCTCTGGTTGAATTCATACATAGCACTTTCGGTTTCAATTTGTATGGGAAAAGTTTTGATTACGGTGCAAGATTCTTCAATATCAAAAGCATACAAATCTTCAGCAAGCACGCCATAATTATAAGAAGAGGTTTGGCCACTATCATTATTGGATACTTGGGACAAATTATTGTTATGATTGGATAACTGCTCTGCACTGATATTACAAGGTGCAGTTTCGATGTAAAAGACTTTCCTCAAAATCCACGCCTAAGGCATCGACGCATACGATACTCGAATTGCCGACCTTTTACGGTGTGAAGGCCACACTTGGAAGAAATATATATATCGGGACTTTGCGTAATGGGTGAGAGTAATTGAGCGAGTAAAGTGGAAGAGTGGAACAATAATCGATACTATTTACATCTAAATAGAAGTACCCTGGAAAGTACACATTCTTCAAGTGTAAAATGCCGACTCCACAAATTAAATGTCGACTCCACATATGTGTCTAGGGTAAAAAGCCAACGTGTAATTGCAACTTAGAAATTATTTGTACCACAAAATTTAGCCAATGAGATAAAAGAAGTCAAAGTCATATATCTAACATAAAAATTTGATAATCCTTTTATGTGGAATATAAAATCATGCACATTCATCATCATATGTCCCACATCTGTAATCCATTACTTGCAATTGTGCCCGCACATGATTAGATATTATTTATGGAATTGTTATATAACCCTATCCGAGGACGCACGATTTAATTAGAGACATTTTAGTGCTAGATTAAAAACAAGAATTTTTAAGAAATTATTGTTGGATTTATGGCACTCAACATATAATTATCACTTTATTTATATTATTCTTATCTCATTATTATTATTATTATAATTATTAACTCTTATTATTAATTATTACTATAATAAGCCCAAATGCTAGGTTTTATTATAATAAAAATAAAAATTTCCAAATTATACTATTCATATTAATAATATTATAGATATTGTTAATAATTATATTATAATATTATGATAATAATTATATAATTATAATAATATTATTACATTATAATAAAAATTTATAAAATAGTAAAATTATTATAATATATAATTATAAAAACAATGCTTAAAATATTTTGTGAAATGTGCCCATGTTTTAAATACATTTGGCAAATGCTTGAAGCCAAGACTGTTGGCTTCTTTTGGGCACATTTGCCAAATGTGTCCAAATGACAAATGCACTCAAAATATTTGGGCACATTTGACAAATTTACCCATCACAATGTTGGAACTCTACCGATTTTTGCCCCACAAATTTCCCAGGTTTGTTTTCCCAACCTAAAATGGGAAAAACTCAACATTTTTATTCTCTTACTTAATTTGCTAGTTTTTCTTCATTCTACTTACAAGTATGTATTCTGCTTATGTAATAATTTCAGCTGCTGATTTCTTTATAGTTTTTCTTCATTCTACTCACAAGTATGTATTCTTCTTATGTAATAATTTCAACGGCTGATTTCTTTATGCAGGAATTCATTTTTTTTTTGGTGGCATTCTTTATGATTGTTAAGGATTGAACTCATTTAATACTGCCTTCAATGTTATTCAATAAAAATAAAGTTTGCTTCCATTACAAATATATAAATCTTGCGATACAATTTAAGTTAAGACGGGTAATTACTCAACAGAAAGTATGCTTTCCATTAAAAATGTTTTGAATTCTCTAATTAGTTTATATATTTGATAACTAGATATATATTGGATATATTGGAATGATTTTTTTAAACAACTAACTAAAATCAAATTAATGAATCAGAGGATTTAATTAAAATTTTATAATCATCAATAACTAAGTTGAAATTTGAAATTATGTTAAAATGTGTCGATAATATTTTATACTCCTACTTATCTTGAAAAAAAAAGTCGACTACCGCATAAGACAAATTAAGGACACAAATCGATTTTTCAAACCCATTTTTACGATTTTGAAACAACAATTTTTAAAATTCCAGTTTATCAGTGGTAATTAATACTTCTCCATTCCAAATTAATAGACTTTTTTGGGATAATAAAAATTTTTGAATGAACTTTATTTTTACCTAAACTTGTTCAAGATTTAGACATTTTAAAATGATATAGATGCATTAGGTCATGAATTTTTTCTTGAAAAAGAAAATTTCCAATCCTATTGAAACTAAAGAAACAAGTTAATTAGTTTTTAATTTTGAAGATGATGCGAACCCAAGTTAATAATTCATTGGTAAAGTAGAGCTGGCCTTAATAGCAGTAAAAAGGTGCATGTTCCTTCCGGATTAGAGGATAACTGAAAGAAAAGAAAGGAAAAACAAAGAAATAATGGGCTAAGATTCGCCACGCGAAGAACTTTCAAAAGCTTATGATTAACAAAAGAAAAGATACATTGACATCATTGCCAATGGCGGCAACGCTTGGCACATAGGCCTAACCAGAAATCAAATCACTGGAAAACTACAATGCTATTTACAGAGAAACTATCCTACATTTAAACTAGATCATAATTACATTGTAATTGGGATGAAATAATGCAATTAATTAAACTGAAGTTGGGGTAGGATGGATGTTAAAGATTACTGCATTGCATTATCTCCTTAGCACCTAGTATTATCTCTTTAGTACCTAAGATAATCCATGTATATTCTGTAATTATCCCTTTATGTATTTAGTCATTATCTACCTAGTATAGAATAATCTATAAATGTAAATGTAACGCTCAGTCTTGTATAATGAGATTGAAAAAGATAGCAGATTATTTCCCAAACTCTCTGTTTTTTACATGGTATCAGAGCCTTCGGTTTAACACTGCTCTGCTCAATTTTTCCTTTCCTTTCTCAAACTAGTTTTTTTTTTCATTTCTTTCTTCCTTTCTCAAACCAGAAATAACGAGTTTGCTGCTGCTATTTTATTTGTCTTATTTTGTGTTGAAATTCCAACTCTGCCCTCGGCTTCTCTACCTAATTACCAACCTATCCTCTCCATCTATCGTGATCGAATGGTCGATACCACCAAGCACTCACAACCGGCACCACCGCTGCGAATCCATCAGCTACACGCGATCCATATCTACTCTCTGCCGCGGATCTTCAGACAGGGAGTATTGTTTCTACCAAATTAACAGGCGAAGATAATTGGCAGGTTTGGAGTGATCGAGTGAAGACAGTTTTCTTGGCTAGAAATAAGTTAGGATTTCTCAATGGCACCCTCGAACGACCTAGCGATGGTGTTGAAGCTGACCGCTGGGATCAATGCCAAACTGCTGCAAAGACATGGCTCACCCATTCAGTCGACCCATCTCTAGAGGCTATGGTTTCTCGGCTTCCAACTGTGGCGTCCATTTGGCATACGTTAAAAGATAGCTTTGACAGAGTAAGTGGATCCCAAACCTTTTCAATCAAGCAATCCATCAGTGACATGAAGCTCACTGTCGGTGCGTTGGGTTCCAACCTTACTGCATTTTACATTCGCCTCAAGGACTTTTGGACCGATTTAGATGTGCAACAGCCGCCCATTTGCTGCACCTGTGGTCACTGCACTTGCCAAGTAAATGATCGCCTCCGTTCTCACCAAGATGAAGACCGAGCCATGACATTCTTGCCTGCCCTTCCGGAAGAATTCGGCACCTTGCGAACTCATGCTTTGGCTCGTGATGATTTTCTCTCCCTCGAGAAGCTACATGTGTTGGCTAAGCAAGACCTTCACCAACGCACCGCCACGGACAACCACTTCGCCAGAGATGGAGCAGCTTTTGCAGTGCAGAAAAATTCGTTCCCTGGACAAACGAAAGAGATGACCTCTTGGCAGCAAATGGGTCTTCACGGTACTGGACCTAAGCCTCCTCAAATTGGGCTTTAGTCTTCCAGTGGGCCTTCTGGGCCAGTCCCCTCAAATGGACTTCTCGGCCCTCTGCCTCCTTCAGGCTGTCTTGCTGGGCCACGACCTGTTTGCACTCATTGTAAGAAAACGGGCCACCTTCGTGAGGCATGTTTTCTTCTTGTAGGCTATCCCCCTAATTGGAAGCCCAAACAACGCAACGGTCCACGTAAAAGGAACACTAATGCTGGGCCTTTGGCCCAAAATGCTACCACTCATGGCCAACTTCTTCCTCCTCCTGGATTTGGGCCTCTTCATGCCCCTTTTGGATATAGTCCACAACCTTTGGACTCATATGGTGGCCCTAATTCTATTACTAATACATCTGCATATTCCAGTGTAGGTCTCTTGGGCTCTGGGACCCCTAGCCCTGGCAGTGTGTATGGTGGTTCCTCTGGGCTTCACCTCACAATGGATCAACAACAAAAACTTGTCAATCTTCTCAATCAAATAGGGTCTTCTGATTCCACAGCTAACTTCTCAGGTACAACTGCACATTCTAAATTTTTTTCATCTGTTTGGATTATCGACTCAGGTGCCAGCGACCATATCACATGCAATTTACCTCTTTTAGATTCAGTTTTCCCCTGTATCACAGCCATCTCCATCACTTTGCCTGATCATTCTACTAGTCCTGTAACTCATATTGGCCATTCCCGACATTACCCTAAATTGCATCTCACAGATGTTCTTTACGCACCATTTTTTAAACACAACTTGTTATCCATACGCAAACTCACTCGTGATAATAATTGTGTGGCCATATTTTTCGATGACTTTTGTGTTTTCCAGGACTATACGACTGGGGATCTGATCAGCTCGTGAGCTAATCGGGGTTATATTTTTATGTTCTTCCATTCCCACTACATTTTATTCTATTTTTCAAAGTTATTTAAATTCCATGAAGAATACTACTAGTATTCCTCAATCTTTTACCCATTGTAATTCAATTTTTATCAATAAAATTAATTATGATATTTGGCATCGCCGTCTAGGTCATTCCTTCCTCAAAACTTATCATGCTCATGGAAAATCAATTTTAAGTCCTCCATCTTTTTCTTGTCCAATTTGCCCTTTGGCCAAACAAACTCGTAGTTCTTTTCCAACACGAATCACTGCTACTACATCCACTTTTGAATTAGTCCATATGGATATCTGGGGTCCTCATCGAACTCCCACTCATGATGGTGCACGATATTTTCTTACCATTGTCGATGATTTTTCTCGTGCTACATGGTTATTCCTTTTACACTCCAAATCACAAGTTTTTTCCAAAATTTAACACTTCACTTCTATGGTGTTTACTCAGTTTGGCTCCATTGTCCGACGCATTCGTTCTGACAATGGGACCGAATTCTTCTCTAGAGAATGTCGCTCCTTCCTTGCTAGTCAAGGCATCATTCATGAAAGCTCCTGCGTTCATACACCCCAACAAAATGGAGTTGTCGAGCGCAAACACCGTCATTTATTAGACGTTGCACGAGCCTTGATGTTTCAAGCTCACATCCCACCCCAATTTTGGGGTGAATGTATCCTCACTGCGACATATATTATTAACCGCTTACCTTCTTCATCCATTCAGGGTTTGAGTCCATTTCAAATACTATTCGGCAAACCACCTATCTTTGAACACCTTCGAGTTTTTGGCTATTGTTGTTATGCCACTACCTTGGGGGCACGTGATAAATTTAGTCCACGTGCTACATCATGCATTTTTATGGGTTATCCTTATTCTCAGAAGGGTTATCGTCTGTATGACCCATCTTCAGGGAAATTCTTTATTAGTCGTGATGTGATTTTTCAGGAAAATATTTTTCCTTTTTCCTCCACTTCTTCAAAACAATCACCCACCGATTTGCCCTCTTCGACACATCCAGCTGTATGGTCCGATGAGACTTTTTTACCATCATCTCTCCCTGAGGATCATCCGCCTCCTCAAGACATGACCACCACATCTACATCATCGGCTGATACTCCTGTTGCATCTACAGACGCTCAACCTTCAATTCCATCGGCCACACACGATTCCATTATAGAACCATCTCTACGCCGCTCCAGCCGTGTCACTCGGCCTCCCATTTGGAGCCCTGATTATGTTTGTCCTACTTTGCCCTCCACATCTTGCACCTCTCTCTATCCTATCTCTGATTATTTGTCAATGGCCAATTGTCAACTTCCCTACCAACACTTCATTGCTTCCATATCCGCCATCCAGGAACCTACCACCTTTCAGGATGCTGTCACCAATCCCAATTAGGTGACGGCCATGGAAAATGAACTTCATGCTCTTCAAGCTAACCATACATGGGATGTGGTTCCGTTGCCTCCTTGTCGTCGTCCAATCGGATGCAAATGGGTTTATAAGGTGAAGTATAATGCCGATGGATCTCTTGAGAGATATAAGGCTCGACTAGTGGCTAAAGGTTTCAATCAGAGAGAAGGCATTGATTATCA
Source organism: Gynochthodes officinalis (assembly GCA_020080225.1). NCBI lineage: Eukaryota > Viridiplantae > Streptophyta > Magnoliopsida > Gentianales > Rubiaceae > Gynochthodes > Gynochthodes officinalis. The sequence continues at coordinate 337,577 of JAIQDA010000042.1, read as the reverse complement.
GGATACTTTTTCTCCTACTGCTAAGCATGTAACTGTTCGCCTGCTTCTCACCATTGCCGCAGATTCATGCCGCCTCTTTACAGATGGATGTTCGTAATGCTTTTCTCCATGGTGATCTTTACGAGGAAGTATACATGGAACTACCCCGCCTACACTCGTGGAGCAATTAGTCTGTCATGCGGAAATCCTTATATGGGTTGAAGCAAGCATCTCGACAATGGAATGCAAAATTTACTAGCGCCTCATCCAAAGATGGTTTTCTTCAATCACGCCATGATTATTCATTATTCACTAAAATGCGTGGTTCATCTTTTGTTGCATTACTTATTTATGTTGACGACATATTGATTACAGCAACAATCCGCACGGTATAGTCGATCTTAAACAATATCTCCATGCCACATTTTACATGAAAGATCTTGGCCAGTCAAAGTTTTTCCTTGGGCTTGAAATTGCTCGATCTCCCGGTGGTATTTCATTAAGTCAGTGCAAGTACACATTGGAGCTGATATCTGAAGCTGGATTAGCAGGTTCTAAGCCTTTAGTTATTCCTATGAAGCAGAACAAAAAATTAACTAGCGTTGAATATGACCAATGTTCAAATGAGAAAGCTGACGATCCACCTCTTAAAGATCCTTCAGTATATCAAAGATTAGTTGACAGACTTATCTACTTGAATCTTACCGCACTGGATATCACCTTTTCGATTAAACCTTCTTAGCTTCCATGCACACCAAGCGGTCTCATATGGAAGCGACTTTAAAAGTAATCAAGTATCCAAAAGTTGCCTGTGTCTTGGTCTCATGTTCCCATCATCCTCAAAGTTTGAATTACGGGCACGTGATTGATTATAGTGCATGTCTAATGGCGACGATCGACCACCGGTTTTTGCACTATGCTTGAGATTCTTTAATATCTTGGCGTTCAAAAGCAACCCATCGTATCTTTATCATCGCTTGAGGCGAATACCGAGCTATGCAAGTTACAACTAACGAAATAGTATGGATCATGGGACATCTCAATGATTTTGGATTTCATACGAAACAACTCCGCTTTACTTTATCGTGGATAATGAAGCTGCAGAGAAAATAGCGGCGAATCCGATTTTTCATGAACGCATCAAGCACGTTGAGGTTGAATGCCATTATTTAAGAGAAAACTTCAACAAGGCATCATTGCAACACGTCACATATCCACCAAAGAGCAAATGGATTTGTTAACTAAAGCATCGAATGCAAAGCATTGGCATCTTCTTTCCAAGCTTGGAGTATTTGATTTATACAAATCCTCGCTTGAGGAGTGTTAAAGATTACAGATTGCATTATCTCCTTAGCACCTAGTATTATCTCTTTAGTACCTAAGATAATCCATGTATATTCTGTAATTATCCCTTTTATGTATTTAGTCATTATCTACTTAGTATAGAGTCTATAAATGTACGTAACGCTCGGTCTTCTTTGTATGAGATTGTAAAATATAGCAGAATATTTCTCAAACTCTCTGTTTCTTACAATGGATTTGATCAAATACTCGGACATCAACTTATAAGCTTGTTGAGTCATGTGAATTCCATCCCAACCGATATGATTGTCCGGATTTGGACAAGCAGAGTAACTCCTGCATTCCACATAACACATCAACTAAGAAATTGTGCTTCCCACCACTTCCACAGAAGCTCTCTGTGTTTCCTGGAACCCAAGTTTTTGAGCATTCAACGAGTGACAAATAGGCATTGTAGTAGTCACCATAAACAATCAATGTCTTTGGGATATTCTTTCCTCAATTCTTCGATGGCTCCTTCAAGAACTTCATTGTGAATGTAAGCAAAATCATTCAACCCTTTCAAACAATTGTTTGAGTCGTATGCTCGAGTCATTGCTTTGGAAGATCTTGAGATAAATTGGGTGACAACCAATTGGAAAATTTCGAGAACAATGATTTTAGTAGCTCAAACCGATCACTATCCTAATCGTGATCTGCAATGCCATGAACAACATCCGGGATCAAATCGTTGAGGTCGTCTATTCCTTTATTCCTAGGAGTGCATAATTATAATCGTTACCACCAATTTCTCCAACCATAAACAGGATTTCAGTAGCATCTTTTGGCATGCTTCTTTGGAGTGACAAGTTGAGTCCAAATAATAAGACATCCATTCCAACGTATTTGAGTGAGCTATTGGTTACTGAATTGGTGGAAAACCTTAGCCAAGGCCTGCAAGGGTTGAGGTTGGCATCGCCTTTCTTTTAAGGGTTGAGGTATGGAAGGCCGGATGATGATGCAAAATAGTCTATCATTAGGAGTCCATTAGAACAGTTGCCATGGATTGCCTAAGTTTGTCCATAAGGCAATTTATTAAACAGAAACCACTACCTAATAGGATTTAATTTGTTACCATATAATAGGAGCATAACAATGATGTTAATACTTTATCTGGTATGAAAATGGCTAAATTGAGGTGTTTTTGTACCAGGGAGTGAAGTTGATGGACTAAGGTGAAAAATCGAATTTAATGAAGATTTAAATGATTTTTGGAGAAGGACTTTGGAGCCAAAACAGAGGACTATATTGGATAAAGTTTGCCCATGCCTTAAAGGATGAAGTCTTAGAGGTGAAACTTAAGAAAATGCACGTGACTACGTCTTGAAATGAGATAAAGAGTGATGAGTTGAAATTTCAAGATTTAAATTTGTCTTTTGATTTCAACTTTTGTAATTCAAGTTAGAATGGATTGGAACGCATTTGTTAGGATTAGATAGGATTAGATAGGATAGGATGGTTGGCTGGATAAGTAGTTAGGAATTAAAGGTTTAAAGACCTAAGATTTGTTGGAGAGATCTTAGAAAGTCTTTAGGGAGGTTGTTAGAGAAGAATGCTATAAATAGGAGGGTTAGTGAACTTGGAAAACATAAGTTTTCACTTCAATTTTCTACAGAAATTTTCCTTTCTCTTGTCCTTATCTTTCTTTTTAGAATAAAGTTAGAATAGTTTTGCTACCATGACTGGCTAATTTACTTTCTTTCTGTTCCAAGGGGTGTTTATACCAATATATTTAGTGAGGTTTTGTTTATAGTTTAATAATCTTTTGCATTCAAGTAATCATTAGTTATTGCATTATGTTTTTTTTTATGGATTTTGAATGATAAATAAATTGACAACTTATTTTCATTTTTCTTCCTACAACTATCTATTTGTTCTTGATCCGTAATTGTCCGAAACAATTAGTACAAGTAGCACTTAAATCTTTTTGCATATGTAAAGTGACAGTAATCATGCATTTATGATTTACAGGGGATTAATGATACAAAGATTTTTAATTGCAGCTATCTCAATTGTTAGTTTTTGTTTTAATAGATTTTCTACTATCAAATGATATGGAACGCTATTGTCCCAGTCATTTGTTAGTAAGGTTTGTTGTCAATGCTAGGTTCAAACAAATAGAAAAGGAAAACTCAAAATTTTGTCATGGCTAGCCTGAAAATTTTCGGTTAAATGCTTGAATGGAAAAGTGTTTTAAGAATCCTATGATCTAGATATATTCGTACACTACACTTTCTTGGATCTAACTGTAAGATTAAAGTAACCCTTTTAATTATTTCCAGTTGATTTCTTTTATATTTTTTTATTAAATACTATTAGAGTTGGTACTAAAAATTCTTCTTTTATTTTTCTTTTCATCTCAATTGCTAAGAAACCTCCCGTGGATTCGAACTATCCACTACTACTACAAATCAATTGTAGCTAGTCCGAAGATCTGAATTAATTTTGGGAGTTTCGACAACCCGACCACTACCAAATGGGCTCTTTATAACAAGATTTTTAGTGTCCAAATGGAGTCACCAAGTTGATATGTACCATAAAAATTACAAATCTCTAATGAGTTGGCATTCAAGCGGGACCTAATTTTCTACCATTGGTAACATATGGACCAATAACAAGAAAATCAAGAACAAAAATAGACAGAAATGGAATTCTTTATCGCCATTGGAAGGATCTCATGTGTTCATGAATACTATCCCACATTGGAAAATTAAGAAGAACTATAGCACCTAATAAGTGGCAAGGACCCAAGACCCATTAGCTTAAGCTTTTGGGTTCAAGTGAGCTCCTACTGCTTATTGGGCCGCTCTAGTTGGGCTCCCCATGATTAAAATCTCCCCAACTAGTGGTATCGAGCTTAATATTGGACTACTCAGGGAAGCAAATGGTTCCTCTTACGGTTGGACCGGCCTTAGTGGATAACTCGTGGACAAGTGGGTTTGACACCTTTACTACTTGCACGAACAAGAAATGGGTCCATGGAGAAGAAATGAGCTTGTTGGAGTAGGAATTGGGTTTGTAAAGGAGTGGGCTTTAATGTGTTAGTGTATGCATGAAAGGGGAGGTTTGTTGAGTTTATAAATATTGTCTCACATTAAAAAATTAAAAAGAACTAGAGTACCTAATAAGTTGATAAGATGTATAATTGCATATCTATTAGGTCAATTTCCTTGTGTTTAAGTGATTAAAATGCTTATTTATATGAATATTAAGTGTTTTTATTAGTGATGGATAGATTGAGCTTTGTAGGAAAAATTTAACAAATAAAGCAAAATGTTATCTTTCTTAGCAAAAGCTTCAAGGTTTCTTTGTGCATATAGTCATCTTAGGAGTTCATAACTCTTGATGCAGATGTCCAAATGAGATGATTCAAGATGATATGGAAAGCTGGGAAGAGAGAAAAACTTTCATGAAGAAAGTTTTCTCAAATTCCGAAGCAAAGGGAACAAGTGAAGGCAATTACACTAAGAAGTGGCAAAGAGTTACCTGAACCTGTGACACAGAGAAAGCCAGAACAAGAAACAGTGGAAGTGCAGACCAGAAAATCTGGAGAACAAATTGAAGAAGTTGCGAAACCCAAGTCGAAGTTGTTTCCAGATAATCCACCTCCTTATGTGCCACCTATGCCATATCCTCAGCGATTCCAGAAGCAAAAGCTAGATAAGCAATTTTCTAAATTTCTTGATGTTTTTAAGAAATTACATATTAATATTTCTTTTGCTGATGCTTTGGAACAGATGCCTAGCTATGTGAAGTTCATGAAGGAGATCCTCTCCAACAAAAGAAAGCTAGAAGAGCAATACAAGCCAGTCATCCAACCACAAATGAGGCTTAATCCACATTTTAAAGTGATTGAGAATGCAATGGTAGCTTCTAAAAAATCAATAGAAAACATGCAGATGTGGTCCAAGCAATTGGTAAAAATTTGAGCGATAGAGGACGTCGAGCATAACGACGTTAACCAATTGCGCTAATTGGGAGGCAACCCAAGTTCTTTTACCTTTCTTATTTTAGTTTGTGTGATTTTTATTTTTATTTATTTTTATTTTTATTTTTGTTTTTAGAGAAGAAGAAGAAAGAGAACATTCACACAATTTTGCTGCACCAGTTAGAAGATAAATTTGGTTCAAGGCCTTCCCAATGGATTTTTGTGCTGAAATTTTACAGGAAGAAGAAGAATTCTCCAGCTTCCTATCCACAAAATTTCAAAATTTTTGGAGCTGTTTTGGTACCTAAAAGAAATTCCTCTTCGAAGCTATTCCAAACAGGGCAGTATCCTAACCCTTCGTTTTCTTATGACTCTTTAATTGCTATACTTTTGTTAGTTCTTTGTAGCATTGAGGACAATGCTAAATTTTAAGTTGGGGGTACATGAATTTTTTTGCTTAAATTTTTGTCCAATGATTGCTAGTTATCAATTTTATAAGTTTGACATTTTGATATCTTCTTTGAAATTCCTCACTCTTTTGATACTCATTTAAAATAATTTTGAGTTATATGCATTAGAGATTCGGGTTGGAATGTATGAATGAGGCAAGTATGATTAGTCTTTGTCTTTAAAATTTTAAAGCATCTTGTTGATTTTGATGATTGAATTGAATGAGAATGTGCAATATTTGATATAATGAACCCATTGTGAGTATTTGAGCCTATGAGCATTTTTATTTTCATTGCTCACATATTTCTTTGTTGAGTGTTGTCAAATATGGTATGTTCATTCTAGAACTTGCTTTGTTATGCATGTTGAGATCACAATATGAATTTATGCTTTGAGATGATAAGGGCATTTAGGATGAGCCGTTTAAACTTTCTAAAAAGCCATCCCATTACATATACCCCTAGTCAACCAATTTTGCGCCTTAACCTTTCTTTGTTATAAACACCACATCATTAGCCTCAAACCATTGTTTTTTTTTTTTACCATCGTTAAACCCTTTATCAAGAGTATGTAGGAATGAATTGCATTTCTATTGATTCCAAAGAAAAGAACCACTGAAAAAAAAAAAACAAAAAGAAAAAAAAAAAAAAGAGGAAAAGAAGTGAACAATATTCCCTACGAAGATTGGACAAAGTTAATGTCTTCACTATGTACAAGATAGTCCAATTATATGATGAAGTTGTAGAAAGGGGATACATGTTATTTGGAATAAAGAAGTGGTTCTAATATGCTACTTGTTGCTTTGTAGTCATGCAAGGAAGTTTATACATATCTTGATTTGTGAAAACCTAAATTTTCCTTTCTTTTTACCTACCTTTACCTAAGCCCCGTTACAACCCTTATAAAGACCCTTTGATTATTGCATGGATTCATATTCATTAGTGGTGGAGATGTGATATATAAGCAAGCCTATGGTAATGACATGCTATGTTTGATTTGAGTGCCAAATGAAACCTTAAACACTTTGAGTGATTAGAATGCAACCTATGAGAGGGTATCAAATTTTGTTGCATTTGATTTCGACGAAAATTGTTGGAATTAATGAGATGTGTATTTTGTTTAGAAAATTTGGACTAAGAATACTTGTTCTTTGGATTATTATTTCGATCTTAATTGCTAATGTGTGATAACTTTGGATTATTTTTGGATGGGTTGAAAAAAAAAAAAAAAAAAAAAAAGGGGTATGGAATGGAGAGAAAGATGTTGATCTAGTGCAAGCTTGAGGACAAGCATTGATCTAAGTGTGGGGGAATTTGATAAGATGTATAATTGCATATCTATTAGGTCAATTTCCTTGTGTTTAAGTGATTAAAATGCTTATTTATATGAATATTAAGTGTTTTTATTATTGATGGATAGATTGGAGCTTTGTAGGAAAAATTTAACAAATAAAGCAAAATGTTATCTTTCTTAGCAAAAGCTTCAAGGTTTCTTTGTGCATATAGTCATCTTCCGGAGTTCATAACTCTTGATGCAGATGTCCAAATGAGATGATTCAAGATGATATGGAAAGCTGGGAAAGAGAGAAAAAACTTTCATGAAGAAAGTTTTCTCAAATTCCGGAAGCAAAGGGACCAAAATCTGGGCAGAAACTTGGGTTCAAGAGGTTCATTTCTTTTCTGAATTTTGGCAGCTACGGGTTTTCTAATTGTGCAGCAGTCTGGCCTTATTTTTTTCAGCAGCAATTCAACAACAAAATTCTCCAATATTCACACAAGAAAACAGAATGATAAGGGCACAAAACAGCATGTGATGCCAACCTTTCATTTGAGTGAAAGAGAAACATTTGCACATGAAGGCTTGGAGACCAGTGCCATCTTTTATTTTTAGAAGAAAGATGCATGAGGACAGCAAGAAAGTCCTTCCAAAATGCAGCCTCACATGAAAAAAGAAATAAAGCCAAACAAGAAGTGCATGAGCACATCAAGAAAGTCCTTCCAAAATGTAACCACACATGGGAAAAAGAAAGCCAAACAAGAAAAGAAAATAAGAAAAAATCTGTACAAAAACAAAAGGAAGCAAGAAGCATTAACAAAGAAAGAAAGAAGAAAAAAAGAAAAGAGAGGACCAAAAGGAGGGTATTGATTAATTATGAAAAATGGTGAAGAATGTGAGAAAAGCAAGTGGCCACAACCAAATGTCTTGAATCCTTACCTATAAATAGGCAAGGCTTGGATATGATCAAGGATCCCATTCTTTGGAGCAGCACTTCATTCTTTGCTTCTTTTCTTTAGCTTTAGGTTAGAGTTAGAAAAATTTTCCTTTTTCTGTTTTTAGTTCTTCTTCTTGTTCTTCTTGGTTTTTCTTCTTGTTTTCTTCTTGATCTTCTTCTTGGCGAATTTCAGGTTGTTGTTCTTCTTGGTTGTTGTTCTTCTTCCTTTTGTTGTTCTTCCAGTGACCACTAAGCTTGATTTGGATACAAAGGAAGCGGTGAACCTTCTCTTTGGAAGCTTACGGGTAGACAAAAGTCAAAGAACAAAGAGTGGCTACCACCTACGGGTTTTGTTGGAATTTATCTTATTTATTTTTCATTTTTGTTTCTTTTGCAATTATGTTTAAGAAATTGGTGTTCTTTTATATTAATATGAACTAAATTCTTTTCTAGGGTTTAGATGCAGCCTAACTATGAAGTCTTAATATTTTTCTATTAATATAATTTGATTTAATTTTCTATGGTTGAGTATTTATCTTTGTGCTTAATGCTTCTAATTACTTGATCACTAATTAGATGATTTGTTAATCATAACGAATTGGAAGAGGAGTTATGTGTCAAGTTCATTGAGATAAATGCCATAAATTGCATGTAGGATAGAATATACCTACATGGTTTGTGTAGTTGCTATATGAGAATCCATAAAAATTAATGACTTCATAATTGTTGTAATTCACATAGGAATATAGTGAATTAGCAATTAGGAGGATTTTATTAGATCTCGGGAGGACTAGTAAATAAATTAGGAATCTCGACTATCAACCAGGAAATTAAATTAGATTATAGAAATAGATGAATATTAAGATGGAATAGTTATGGTGAAATCGAAAACCCTAGAGCTTTAGCCAATTTAATTCTTTACTTTGCTTTGCTTTGTTTTCAATTTATTTTTTATTCAAGTTTTAAATTTAGTTTTAATTTAGTTTATTCATAAAATATCTTTTATCATTCAAATAAAGGTAGAATTAACTAAATTTGGTAGTTGATAAACAATTAGTCCTTGTGGGAACGATAAATTTATATTCACTTTATATTACTTGTTAACGATCACGTGCACTTGCGTGTAAAATCGAGCAACATAAGTGGCAATAACCCATTACTTACTAGCTTAGCTTTTGGGCTCAAGTGAGCCTACTACTTATTGGGCGCTCTAGTTGGACTCATGGTTAAATCCTCCCCAGCAGGATCCAGAATATGTTAATTTTACTAATAGAAACAAAAGATGAGACCTACTTCAAGAAATCGGAGGAAAATTGAAGGAGAAAATTGAGTTTTTTTTCTTATTTTGCTTATAACAAATCTTTGGGAAGGTTGAGTTGTATATAGAACAATTTAATGGTAAAAGCCCATTAGGATTCCTTTTCTATTCCTCATCCTCATCGAAACTATCAGGAAAACCAAATCATACAAGGCAGGATTTCTTGAATTAAGTTTTATTTTTAATTTCAAGCATGTACTTTTCTTTGATCGAGGAATCCTACGTGACTAAGTCCCGGGGGCATAGGCGAGTTGGTAAGTTTGAGGTGACGTGGGGAGAAATCCTCCGGCAACGCAGGTTCAAACCTCGCGTGGACAAATTTTCTTTGAAATATTGTGGGAGTCTTGGGGTTTGGTGCATTGGCTCTCTCCTCAGTCTCGCCAACTTGTGCACATCTCTCAATTTACATCTCGCTGGCTAAAGGACATTCAGTACAGTGGGGAGTTTCACTCATAACGGGACTTTCTCCCAATCAAAGAGGAATCCTACGTGACTATGGTTTGGAATTTTCACCTTAATTTGCCCTCGTGATGTGTTTTGGAATTATCTATGTAAAAAAGTAGGACAAATTACACGAATATGGTGTTTTTGAATTATCTATGTTAAAAAAGTTTTTGAGACTTGGAGTTTCTCCTTTTTTTTATTTATTCTTTAATCTTTTGAAAAGATTAAAATTTTGATTTTTTTATTATGGGCATTTTAAGTATTAAAATTATTAAAGAGTGCAAAATTTTTAATAATTTATTATGAAAAGCATTGAAATATCTTTAATTCATTTTTAGTTATTCAAAGACTATTTTATCCTTCTCTAATTGTCTAATCCATCTCAATTATTCTATTGTCTTTGATATGACAATTCCACTAAATTAAACCCAATCACTCTATCTGTTCAAGAACCAAAAAAAAAAAATTTACTTTTAAAAACTAAAAATTCACTTTTGAAATAAAATTTACCCAATATCCTTATTAATAATAAATAAAAATCACCATAATTAAAAAGTACGGATGGGATAATCCAATTTCAAATTTCCTTAATTTGTGTCCTTAATTTGTCTTTTGTGGTAGTGAAATTGGTGTTCACGGAAGGGAAGTACATGGACAGCAGTTTGAGCATTCTGGGCAACAACCCCATCTCCCATGAATTCAGGGAGATGCCAATGTGGGGTGATTGGCCCCTGAGTCGCTACTGCAAACACTGTTACTGTGGACATCGCCAAGCTAAACGATATTCTTGAGTACAACGTCATCGTACAACAATATCGATTAGTTCTTCTTCATTCTACTTACAAGTGTGTTCCTCTTATGTAATAATTTGGGGCGGCTCTATGCAGGGATTTGTGAGTATTTTTTCCTTTTTGGCATTATTTATGAATTTTGTAAGGAATTAAATAATTTAATTTAATATCTTAGGTGTTATTTAATGAAAAAAAAGCATGCTTCCTTTGTGGTTAATAATGTTCTTTAGTTGTATATATAATTTTAAATTCCTTAAAGGAGGTTTTTTTTTTTTCAAATTCTTTTTCCTTCTGTCGTTGTAGTGCCCTACACTATTAGAGTGGGGAAGCTATTAGAGTGGGGAAGGGAGGGAAGTACCTATACATATATTATTACACAGTGAAGGCCTACAATATTTTGTGACAATTATCACTGTAGGATTCAAACTCTGACTGCATAGGTATTTTAAGGCTTTATCAGTGATCTTGCTCATTCCTAACATATATATTAAATATGGAGTTGTTATTCCCTTATTATAGCAATTTATATTGCTGAGTATTCAATGAAATTGAAATATGTTTTACACTTATACAAGAAAAGTTGATCTTTTTCTCACAAATTTTTTTATTTTATTTCAAAATTGAATTCTTACTAAAATTTTTCCACATTATTTTAAAAAAATCCATCAAAATTTTCATACATTCTAGTACAAGATTGTCAAATACGTACAACACAATTCACAATCCAAACACAACTTTAAGGCTACTTAGATAAAAGTAAAAGTAAAAGTAAAAGTAAAAGTAAAAGTAAAAAATACAAAAATCAAATGTCAAAATTCTCAAATACTACACAATCTACAATCCAAACATAGCTTAAGGCTACTTAGGTAAAAGTAAAAGTAAAAACTACAAAGACCAAATGTGCCAAAAATTAAGTTTGTTTTGTAATGAATTGACCTAATTCAACCCCTCTCATGCAAGCCAGCTCACCATTAGTTCTATTATCATCACAATCTCAATAAAGGGAGAGTCAATATAGCGTTGTATAAACTTGTAAACTTTCAGTGTGAGAGATTAAATTCTTTTGAAATATGTAAAAATAATTCCAACAAGAATATGAATGGAATATTTATCTACGGTTGTTGCTGCTTGCCCTTGTTTGACTCATAAATATTCATGCATTTATTTACACCGCTTCAAAAGAACGAATGCAAGGAAATCCAAAAATTTGGAAGGAGATCAATTGATTTTCTATAATTTTGGGGCAAATTCGTTTCTTTTTTAGTAATTGATTTGCTACTTTAAATAAGTACACACATTGAATATAGAGTAAATATTAATAGTATGTACTGTGACCTAGCCAATTTGTAGAATATTTTCTAAATTTTGTGTAAGTTATTTAAATTAAGTGGCGTAATCACAATCAATTTTTTTTTTTGAAAAATTAATTAGTTTGCTACGTTAGATAAACACTTATATCATCTAGCTACCTTAATTAATGAGTATTTATTAAGAATTATAACTTTATTTTCTGGTCTGAAAGTTTTTGCGAAAATGCATCATAGCATGAGTCAAATATTATAAACTGGCTTAATAATTAAAAAATTATTGTAATTTTCACAATGAGTAGAATTAACTTGTCAATTAAACCAAATCTCAATTAGAGAAGATTGACGTAATTTCCCCAACAAAAAGATTCAAGCCGATTCATTTTCCGGATCCATAAACTAATTAGACCCCTATAAATACCTCCAAGTTCATTTCCATAGCCTCATCCCTTCTCTCAATTTTTCAATCCCATCATTGCCATCACAAAAATAAATGGCTACATTTTTTGCAATCCCAATATTTGTCTTCGTTTTCTTTCACTTATCATTAGCACAGAATACATTCTACAATGTGGAAAGCTACGGAGCAAGATCAGACGGTGCAACTGATTGCACTGCCGCATTTCTTAGTGCATGGGCTGCAGCTTGTGCCTCTGTTCAGCCTTCAACAGTTTATGTTCCTCTGGGAAGATATTTGATCAGGAGTGTTGTGTCCTTTCTGGGACAAATTTGCACCAACAATGGCATAACTTTTCGTGTTGATGGCATTCTCGTTGCTCCGCCGGATTACAATGTCGTCGGTGGCAGCGGTAGCTGGATTAATTTTCGGAGAGCGAATGGACTTTCAATCTTGGGTGGAACCCTTGATGGCCAAGGACTTCTCTATGGGGTTGCAAAGCCTCGGCAATAAGTGCCCCATTGGGGCAGCAGTGAGTTGAAACCATCCCTTTTTACACTTTTTTTCATGGGGAATAATGCACTAAACATTGAACAACTCGGTTTTAATTTTTTATCCTGAATATTGAACAAATCTCAATTAATTTGTCAAGGAAATTTAGTTGTAGTGGTTCCTATATGGCCAAAATTAACCGAGTGCAATAGGTTCAAATCTTTATCAAAAAATTTTTGATGTCATAAATATATTTATCGTGATCGATGGTTAAAATTTTTTCTCATCCTATGCAATTTTGTAAAAATTGAAACTGTTGATTTGCGCTGAGTTTTGGTAGATGATGAACTAGAATCATATTGTTGGTTTTAATAAAAGGTTTTTTTAACATCAGACCAAATCAAATCTTGAAAGAGAGTTGACGGGTGATGAATGTCATTGACCTTTTTTTCAAACTTTTTCAAAAAAAAAGAAGAAAATCCTTAATTTTTCAGTCAAGAATTAAAGTTTAATCTTCTACAATTTTTTCTCTTTTCTTCTCTGCAGTCATTGGCAATTCACAACTCGAATAATGTCAAAGTCGTTGGATTAAATTCGTCAAACAGTCAATTTTTCCATATCGTCATTGATGGATGTAACAACACCAACCTACAAGGACTCGCAATTTCAGCTCCAGCGGACAGCCCGAATACTGATGGAATTCATTTGGAATCATCCTCATATGTCACAATAATGGATTCCCAGATCGGCACCGGCGACGATTGCATCTCGATTGGTCAGGATGTTCTAACTTTTGGATTGAGAACATCAACTGTGGCCCTAGCCACGGAATAAGGTAGCCTAGAATTCATTATTCAAACTAAAATTGATTAATATTAGTTGTTCTTAATCAGGAAATCTTTGTTTGTTTCAGCATTGGAAGTCTGGGATCAAATGTGCAAGAATCCGGAGTCCATAATGTGACAGTTAAAATGTTAAATTCAGCGGAACACAAATGGTGCAAGGATAAAGACATGGGCGAAGCCTTCCAATGATTTTGTTTACGATATCAAGTTTCAAAATGCGACAATGGTTAACGTCAGAAACCCCATCATCATCGATCAAAATTACTGCCCCATTGGGGAACATGCTCCAGCCAGGTACATATATTAATATGTGATACAAGAATTGACAAAACTGAGTCATGTTTATTAAATTAATCTAACCACATTGATTGGGAAATTTTATACATGAATTAACCAATATATGAATGAAGCCCTCAGGTGTGAGGATCAGTAACGTGGCATACCAAGATGTGCATGGAACATCTGCAACTGAAGTGGCTGTGAACTTCGACTGTAGTAAGGATTATCCATGCAGTAATATAACACTTGAAAATGTGAATCTTACTCTCCAAGATCAACTGCCAGCCACGGCTTCGTGTGTCAACACCTGCGGAACCTCATCTGGAATTGTTAACCCAAAAGCTGCTTACAGTAGAAAATTAGATGGAATCAAACCAAGTTAAATGAAGATTAATCGGTTCAATTGATTAATTACGTGAATAAAATAATGTTCAACGATTAATATGTCAACTGTGGTTATCAATTGACCTTTTCTTTTTATTGCAAATGATATGTGTGAAGTGAAAAATCTAACTTAGTTATGAAAGTTCTCTTAGTATGTTAATCAGAAGAGTAAATGTAAGAATGAGTGTGCAAACGGTTCGAAAACTGATGTGGTATAAAATTGATGTTGACTTTTAATAGTTGCAATAATGAACTAACAATCATGAAGTAATGAATTTGTAAAACAAATGGCGTCTCAGTTTGATTTTAAAACACTAAATACATTCAAAAGGTTTAAGATTTTCGATAAAAAATAATTATAAAAAAAGAGGCAAATGTCATTCTTCTTAAATCAAACTCAAATTTTGGGTGTTTTTCCTTTTCTGTAAAGAGCAGAATTGAGTTCATTGGTTGACGGACGGACCATTTTAATTTTTTCCATAACGTTAGATATATTAATTAGCAAATTGGCAAAGAGTACAAAGAAAAAGCTAATGAGTTTCGTGATGTTGGATGAAATCTAACTCACAAAACAAATCTCCTAAGGAGGATAAAATCCGCGTAAAATGGGAAAATAACACAAACACGCCAAAGGCGGACAAAACAACCATTCCAAAGAGCCTACAAAGTGACCACTAGTCTAATTAGGATCACCAAATTACAACAACCTACGAACTAAAATGCCGCTCTCGATCAAAGGTATCGCAAACCGCGTGGGATGAAAGAATCGAATGCCGCGGTCCCTAACTCGCTGCCTATAATCCGTGGTGCTTCTTGTAGACGTTGAATAGGTGAGACTAGAATTACTACCGCTTGAGTAGAGTCGACAATCGAGACCAGTAGCAAAACACACCTAAAAAATAAAAAATAAAAAACACACTGTCAAAGACATGACATTTAACCAACCATTGGATGCTAAAAATACTAAAAAAGTATACTAATAAAATATTTAAATGGGATTAAAACTGTAGTATTTTTAAGCTAAGTTTTGCTTTAAAGAGAGCGAAAAGGGCCTTCGGTGTAGGGGTGCTCAAATTAAAAATCCGGTCATCCGATCCAAATTTTTCTGGATCGGATCGGATCGGATTGATGAAGTTCGGATCGGATCGGATTTTGATCCAAATTGATCCGTTTTACTTTTTTAAAACATTTTTTGTTTTTTTTTTTACTTTTTTCTTTTTCCTTTTTTTAATTTTTTTTTTGCTTTTTGCTTTTTGTTGTTTTTTTTTTTACTTTTTTTTTAACATTTTCATTTTCATATATAAACTCTATTGCTTTTTGCTTTTTTTACTATTACTTTCATTTTTTTACTTTTTTTTTGCTTTTTGTTTTTGTTTTTTTTTTACTATTACTTTTATTTTCATATATAATGTTAAGTAATTTAATTTAGATTTAAAAATTTCATATTAAAAAATTATCTATTTTTATATAAAGATAATAAATAATTTTTATTTTTTTATGTAAATTAATTAGTATATTTTCATATATATTTTTTAATTTTTTTATCACAAATTGATTAATTTTAATAAAAGAATTATTTAAATAATAAAAAATATCAATTTATATTTTATAATTAATATTAATTATTTTCAAAAATATTTTTTTATTTAAATAAATTGGATCGGATCGGATCGATCCGTGATCCAATTGAATACCCCTACTCCAGTGGCAAGTGGTAGTATTAATTACTTTACAGGCTGCCTTTAGTTTTGTTTCTTTCTTTCTCTCTTTCTCTCTTTCTCTCTTTCTCTCAGCTATCTCTGTTAGTATGTTAATATTGTCTTTTTCAATTTAAATTTGCGGCGGAAAATTTTCTTTTCTTCTTTTTTTGATTTTTAGGCTTTTCTTGGTCTTTCTTTCAAAGGTATGATCTATAATTGCCCACCCCAAGAGAAAGTTGGAACAAACAAACGGAATGCGTATGGCCTACCCCAAAGATCGTCAAAATTTTTGAAGGAAATCAGCATGGCTTTATGTAACACAGTAGTTTGAATAATGCAACATTACAAGTACCATGTTGAATATAGTACCCGCAATCTGGATTCCAATGACAAAATTTCTTAAAATCTTGCCCTTCTTCGTTAGTCAGACCTTGTGCAATTAAAATGGGGTATTATTCGTCAGTCGTCACAGCTGATGCAAGCGGTAGGGGCATTAAGGATAATGATGGTTAATTATGGAGTTGAGACCTGATTAGTTTAGAATTGCTGCTGTGTACCCTTTTGTCTTTACCAATAATAAAGCAGGGTGTTTTCAGATTTTTAACTTTTTCATTTGGAATTCCAACCCCCTTTACTATTAAATATTGTGCCCGTAATCAACTTTAATTGAAATAAACATGGCAGTAATAGAAATTCGTCATAATTAATTATAAGTAAGCAAGTAGCAGGTGAGAAGCATGCTTTATATGCCTGGCATTATCTACTGTCCACCGCATTTTGCATATATAAATTAAGATTAATGTTACTCATAGTGACTTTTTATAATAATTTTAATCGTGGTGATGTGATAAGTATAAAAATTTATTTATTATTATTTTGTATTTTTAAAAAATATGTGACGGGTGAATTTTATCTTTTCTACTTATTACATCACTACTATAATTAATCATTGTATGCATCATTACTCATAAATTAATTAAGATTGGAATAACGTGCAGTTCGTAGGAATCATCCTTAGTGTTTATCCACAAAATCAATGAGCGTACGAACTAAGCACTTTTTAGCCTGTGCATGGATTGTGCACCGTTGCATTTGGGGCATCCACCATGTGCATCTCCATCGGCGGTTTGCTATTCCTTTTGAATCAACGGCCACACAATTGTGGAAATTAGAATGCGGCGGAGTGATAAAAGTTTCCAGATGACTTGGTTTCATTGTCAAACACCCTTTGTCCCCGTAAACACGAGGAGAGAGCTTTGTGGTTTAACCATGACTTTGGGTCGTTTGTTGATAAAAGAATATAAGGAAAAAGATATAAGTCATCGAACAAAATGGTCCTTGATAATGTTTTTTATTTTTTATTTAAAATGATAATAAAAATATTTAAATATTTTATTAGTATTTTTTTAAGTATACTTTTTAATAAACAAGAGATCATTGGTTGACGGACGGACCATTGGACGGGCACTTTCTCCTTCCGTCAACGGATGCGAGTAAACTTAGAAGTCTTTAAAATTCCGGAAGTCAATTATGGTCGGCCGCTTTCTTTGTCGCTTTGCTGCTTTTAAGTTTCTAATTCCTCCACTTACCTATGAAAAGGATCACCACAAGCTCTGTAAAATTGAAATTGTTTATATAATTAATTTTTGGTTATAAAATCAAATTGGTGTAATTAAATTGTAAAATCTTGATTAGAGAATAAATGAAAAGATATAGTACTTTATCAATTACTTTTATAATCTATGTATAAATTTATAGTTAAATATTTTACTTAAATTTATAACTTTTATAATATGGTATTGATTATATCCAGTTTTGGGTAAAAACCATAAAAATTTTGGGTAAAAGATTTTCACAACGAATTATTTAAATAGTATATATTTGACTACTTAACTATTTATAATTAAGTTTTGTTTACTTTTTCATAATGAAACTTACTTTTGGTGGGGAATCTGCTAGTTTCTTTGTATGAAAGTTTTTATGCTGCTTTCCTAATTACAATTCAGCACGTATATATGTGCGCATCTATATATATATATATATATATAACCTTGAGTAATATTTATTTACAGATTTGTTTTATTGGTTGTGAATGATAATATGATTTAAACCTGGTTTTCTTTTTGAAAATATAAAGTACTTTAAATGTGACCTCTAAACACTTTAAAGACAATTTTAGCGTGAAGAATTTTTTATTGGTTTTGAAATTTTAGTATTTGTAAATAAACAGGTATAATTTAATTTGATAATATTTTAGCACATTGAATAATAATAATTTTATTGGTTTTAAATTTTTATTTAGTATTTTTATCTTTTATTTTAAAACTAAACAAATAACTTCAAGTTGAAGTATTATTTTTGGCTTTCATTGCAAAACTAAAGAAATAACTTAATAATTGTAATAATAATGAACAAGTAAAGTTTATTAGGATTTTCCCAAGTATTCGACTTGACTGTAATTGTACCATGTATGTGCGTAATTAGGCCATCTTATGTGTGTTTAGATTAAGTATGAAATCAAATCGCACCATTCGGTTGCTAAGCCTAACGAAATTACCAAGAATGTCCAATTCCCAAAAGCATTTTTTTATTGCAATTGACGTGCAATGCAAAAGGGCTAATGAAGTTTATTGCATTTTTTTATTCGGTTGCATTTTTTTCGTGTATTGCACTATCTCCAACCTAGTAGTTGCATCGTCTCGCTATTCAACGCTTTGCGCGATGGATTTCGGTGTTGCTATTCAACGTCTGCATATTGGCTTTCACGCAAGGGCACGCGGTGAGAGATAGACATTAAGTTGTAGTTTCTTTTACCATGGGTCATGTGGGCCACTTGAGTGTAGTGTAATATCAATTTGTATAGTACTAATGTCCCGATATAACCGGGATTTTTTGTATTCGGGTAGTTCCTAGGTTGTCCAAGTCCTCAACCATTCCCGTCTTGGGCGGGGTTCAATGCGGTTGAACTTTGGTCGTCTAGGTTGTCTCCCTTCCCGTCTAGTGCGGGTTTAGCTTCCCGTCATGTGCGGGTTTATTTTATTTTGCTTTTTCTTGCCGTGGCTTTTTGCCCTTTGCGCCTTTGTTTTCGTGGGTTATAGCCATGTTTTGCATGACGCCACGAAACTCTAAGTTCTTGTGGCTCGCATTGGCCTGTGCCTTTCTATTAATCTACTTTCATCGCTTGAGAAAAAAAAAGCGAAATGGAATTATTGATGTAAACGGAGAAAGAAGGATGTGCTGGTGATGTATACACAACGTCTATTTTAATCTTACTGCATCAACTAATTTTGTGCTTACTAACACCATTCGACTTAATTTAGAAATTTTATTTCCAATAGCATCTCGGTAAATTTGTTTATTAGATAGTTTCCACATTGATTTGAAAAATATATTTAGAATTTTGTTATCAAATTTTGATTAATTTTGGATAAGTTGAGATTTCATATAAAGGACAAAAAAATATAGATTTTGTAAAGGGTAAAGAAAAATATCAATTACTTTAATTGTGACCTCTAAACACATTAAAAACAATTTTAATGTGAAGATTTTTTTATTGGTTTTAAAAATTTAGTATTTTTAAATAAACATTTATAATTTAATTTGATAACATTTTATCGCATTGAATAATAATAATTTTACTGGTTAAAATCTATTTAGTATTTGTTATTACAGTCATTTTTATTTTTATTTTCAAACTAAACAGATAACTTCAAGTTGAAGTATTATTTTTGTCTTTCATTTTAAAACTAAACAAATAACTTAATAATTATAATAATAATGAACGAGTAAAGTTTATTGGGATTTTCTCAAGTATTCGACTTGGCTGTAGTTGTACCACGTAGGCCATCTCAGGTCTGCTTAGATAAGGTATGAAATCAAATCTCAATATAATAATTGCTATAAAAGTCAATAAACTATATATATGGTCGAACTATAAACTATAATCTCAATAAACGAGGGCCATCTTGGGTTGTGAAGCCCCAAAATTAATTCAGATCTTCAACTAACTACAATTAACTTGTAGTAGTAGTGATTCGATCACGAGGAGCTATGTGAGGAGAATTTTAGCACTTGAGATTAAAGAAGAAAAATAAAAGAAGAAGATTAATGCCGATTCCAATAGTAATAAGTAAAAGAAAATTCTTCAAGAAACTACTAGCAATATGTGAAAGAAATAATTCAATCTTACCAAACTCCGATCCAAGGAAATGTAGTTGTACCAATATATCTAGATCATAGGAATCTAAAAACACTTTTTATTCAAGATTTAGCAGAAAATTTCGCAGGATAGCCATGACGAAATTTTGAGTTTCCTATTTTATTTGTTTGAACCTAGCATTCGCAATAAACCTTACTAACAAATGATGAGGGCTATAGCGTTCCATATCATTTGATAGTAGCATTAAAATCATTGAAAGCAGTTAAAACAAAACCAACAATTGAGATAGCTACAATTGAAAATCTTTGTATCATTACTTCCCTTTAAATCATAAATGCATAATTACGTCACTTTACACATGCAAAAGATTTAAGTGCTACTTGTACTAAATGTTCCGCCAATTACGGATCAAGAACAAATAGATAGCTATAGAAAGAAGAATGCAAATAAGTTGTCAATTTATTTATCATTCAAAATCCATAAAAATATAATGCAAGAAATAATGATTACTTGAATGCAAAAGATTATGAAACTATAAACAAAACCTCACTAAATATATTGGCATCAACACCCTTGGAAAGGAATGAAAGTAAATTAGCCACTCATGATGGCAAAACTATTCTAATTTTATTCTAAAGAGAAGAAGAAGTAGAAGAGAAAGAAAAATTTCTGCAAAGAATTAAAGGAAAGACTTATGTCTTCCAAGTTCACTAACCCTCCTATTTATAGACTTATTCTCTAACAACCTCCCTAAAGATTTTCTAAAATTCCTCCAACAAATCCTAAGTGTTTAAACCTTAAATTCCTAACTAATTATCCAGCCAACCATCCTATCCTATCTAATCCTATCTAACCTAACAAATGTAATCCAATCCATACTAACTTGAATTACAAAAGTTTAAATCAAAAGACAATTGCAATCTTGAAAATTCGCCCATTGGTACTTTGTCTCAGCTTAAGACGTGGTCACGTGCATTTCTTTGAGTTTCTTCTCCAAAACTTCATCCTTTAAGGCGTGCACGACCAATCCAAAATAGTCCTCTGCTTTGCTTCTAAAGTGCTTCTCCAAAATCTTCTAAATCTTCATTAAATACCATCTTTTCACTTTAGACTATCAACTTCACTCCTCACATAAAACACTTTAAATTAGCCAATTGCATACCAAATAAAGTATTAACATCATAGTTTTGCTTCTATTAAATGGTAACAATTTAAATCCTATCAAATACCCACACCTAAACTATGCTTGTCCTCAAGCATATGATAGATCAATGTCTTCCTTTCTATTCCCTTCCCTTTTCATACCATTTACAAATAACCCAAAATCACCACACATTAGCGATCAAGAATGAAATGACAATTCAAAGGATAAGCATTCATAGCCCAATTTCTAAACAAAACACATGCACCTCATTAATCCCAACAATTTTGTTGAAATCAGATATACAACATTTGATTACTCCTCACAAGTTTCACTCTATCCACTCAAAGTGTTTAGGAATTCATTTAGCACTCAAAACAAACATAGCATGTCATTACCATATGCTTGCTTATATATCACATCTCCACCACTAATAAATATGAATTTATGCAAAAATCAAAGGGACTTAAAAGGGTTATAACAGGCCTAGGTTAAGGTAGGTAAACAAATGGAAAATTAGGCTAAACAAATCAAGATATGTAGGAACTTCTTACAAGATTTAAAAGCAATACAAGTACATTTTAGAACCACTTTTTTTTTTTTTTTGAAGTGGTTCTTTTCTTTGAATCCATAAAATGTAATCGTGCAACTCATTCCTACATACACTTGACAAAAGGGTTTAACAATGGTAAATAACAATGGTTAAGGCTAATGATGTGGTGTGATCACAAAGAAAAACTTAGGCTCAAAATTGGTTGACTAGGATAGATAAAATGGAATGGCTTTTAGAAAGTTAAAATTGGCTAGTCCTAAACACCCTTATCATTTCAAAGCACAAACCCACAATGTGATCTTGACATGCACAACAAAGCAAGTTCTAGAATAAACATACCATATTTGTCAACTCAACAAAGAAATATGTGAGCAAGAAAAAGAAAAATGCTCATAGGCTCAAACACTCACAATGGTTCAATGTTCAAACATTGTATATTCTTATTCAACTCCATCATCAAGACCAATGAGATGCTTGAACAAAATTTTCTAAACAAGGCTAATAATACTCTCCCTTTTCATGCCTTCTAACTCAATCACTAATGCATGTTAACCAATGAGTTATTCTAAACAAGTATCAAAGAGTTGGGAATTTCAAGGAAATCAAAAAGGTTTTAAATCATGGAGGAATTTGCAAACAAAAATTTGACCACAAAAGCACAGAATTTGAAAAAATTGACCAAAATAATTGAAAACCAATGAACTAATCACAAAAGCACAAAAGCAAAAGAGCAGCACCCCCACTTAAATCATACATTGTCCCCAATGCATGAAGAAAAACACACAATTGAGAAAGATACGAAAAAGAAATAATGAAACATAACTCCTGAATTGCGGATAATGGGCACTATGGTGTGAGAGGAAGGGTGGCGGAAACCCAAGATGGCGAGACAAGGCATTTAGATTTGCCTCCAATCTCTTAATCCGTCGGCCGTGTCCAGTGAAGATGAAGCCCGACGGCCACTAGAGGAACGGGAGTATCACCTTGACCGAGTAGAACCATGAGGAACTTGGGAATGTTTGTAGTTTTTCCGCAGTGCTGGAGGAGGAAGCTATAGTTGCCATCACGTGCATCTACCAATCCCATACGACAAAGACAATGGAGATCTAAAGGTTCTAACTCACAAGCCACATGAAGGTTAGTTGTACTCAAATCAATTAAGCGAGGTTGTCAACCAAATGAGTAATTAAAGAACCAAAAGCTAAAGCACGCTGTTTATTGATGATATTGGATTTGGGAAGCTACCCAACACCCAAAATTGACTTTAATATGATTTTTCATTGCCCAAATGAAAAAACTCGCTTTTAGACAAAGTTACCGAATCGCCCTTTCTACTGAAGGAAAATGCAAAAAGCGATGAATATATTTCCAAACCGGATCACGAAGGTAAATATCCTTCGATTTGAGGTCATACGGAGTACTATCAATTGACATTTCTCGCCATAAGGAACAAGGCTGAAAGTCATCATCAAAGTCAACCCTAGAAGCCTTATATTCAGAGGTAAGGGCATATTCAGGCGTAATAAATCGCAAGGCAAGATTAAAAACAGTAATTGACATTTGGAATTCTCGCCCCATCAACCGAAATTGAATGACCTCGGGACTATCTAGAGTAAAAGGGTTCGGTGGTTTAAATACAAAAGTAGTATAAAATTCCCGAGTTAATTCAGTAAATGCAGGGCAACGAAGATAAACAAAAGGATGCAAGTCACTATTATCTACCACCTCCTCAAACCACCATTAAACCCAAAGCCTCCAAAGTAGGAATATGCACATATTTACCAGGTAAAATCGGCAATTTGCAAACCTTATCATACCTTTGCCGCCTGACCTTAGTGGAGAATTTTAAATGTCCGTGGAGTTGCGCATCCGGAGGCGGAAGTACAGCTCTTCCTCCCTTTAGGCGATGACGTGACGAGCGCATCGGGTCTGTGGAGGAACCATCGGCAAGCGGGGATAAGGGATGTGGGCGAAAGTACTTATGTCGAGGTGAAGAGCTGTGTGATGGTGATGGAGAAGGGCTGCTTGCCAAAGTGAAGGGCTTCGTTTAATCTGGGGCCGGCGTTTATTGGCTTTTGCCTTGATTCGGCATGATGGAATATTGGGATTTCTCAAGATTATACGCAACTTCAAAGACAAGAATCAACTAACCAAAAAGAAATAAAACCGAAAAAGCGAAACAATGAACTACGAAAAGAATGAAACTAAAATCAAAACCAAACTCAAAATAAAAGAGTGAAAACCGCCACGGTGATATCTCAGGCCACACCCACGGCTGCTTCGGTTCAGTGCCGCACGGTGTTGTCTACCGCCACACCAACGCCAAGAGGGTTCAGTGGCAGAGCGGTGGGCGCCGGTGGGTGGAGAGAGGTCGCGATGCGGCGGCGAGAAGGAGTGCAACTTGGAAGAAAACCGGAAGGTGGCGACCGAGGCGTGAATCGCGATGGCTATGGAAGATGGGCGTTGTTTGGCTTTGGTTGTCTGGCGTGCTGCAACATGGGAGAAGCGAAATTTCGGTGGCTCGTGAGAGAAACGGAGATGAGCAACAAAGATGAGAGAAAGCGGCTGCAAATTGGAGAAAAGATAGAAAATTTTGGGATTGTTAAAACAAGAGAAAAGAAAAATTTGTGCGCAATTTTGGAGAAGAAGGAAGTGGGTTGTCAAAAACCCTTATTTTGAAAATACAATTTTTTTTTTTTTTGGTAAACGGAAGAGCAATTGAAATAAAGTATGGGCACGCCTAAAGCAGAGGATCTTGGATGACATTGTAAAAAAATCCAAGACCATAGATATTAAGGCGTGGGCACGCTAAAGTGTTAAACTCTTCCGGATTTCCTTCATGAAACTATCATTCTTATGGCGTGGGCACGCTAAAAAGCTCTTCTCTTACATTTTTTCTCAAATTTTTTTTTTAAGTCTTGATGAATAAAACCTGCATTGCATAAATAATTAAAATCATTAGCTATATAAGGAAAAAAGGAAAAATAAAAGACAAAATAAACAAAATCAAGAATTTCTCGGGTTGCCTCCCAAAAGCGCAATTGTTTAAAAGTCGTATGCTCAACCATTCAATAAAATTAACTCGATAATTTGGCAAAGCCAAATCTATACGATTAATGAATTCATTTCAACACCCTCATGAAATATTTTTAAACGGTGACCATTAACTTTAAAAATCTTACCTGTCTCCACACTCTCTATTTCCACTATACCATGTGAGAAAACATTAGTAACAATGAAAGGACCAAGCCAACGGGGTCGAAGTTTACCCGCATAAATTTTAGCAGAGTTATACAACAATACCTTGTGTCCCACCTCAAATTGTTTTCTCAAAATCTTAGAATCATGGAACAACTTGGCCTTTTCCTTGTAAATTCTCGAATTTTCATAAGCCTCTAACCAGATTTCCTCAAGCTCTTGTAGTTGCAACTTCCTTGCTTCACCAGCCTTTTCCATATCCATATTGCAACGACGTACAGCCCAATAAGCCTTATGATCAACTTCCACCGATAAATGGCAAGGCTTCCCAAAAACTAACCTATAGGGAGACATCCCTATTGGTGTTTTATAGGCTGTTCGGTATGCCCAAAGTGCATCTTCTAACCGAAGGCTCCAATCTTTTCTCCCAGGATTAACAGTCTTCTCCAAGATCATCTTGATTTCACGGTTGGAAGCTTCACAGCCATTTGTTTGTGGGTGATATGTCAGTAGCCACTCTATGATGTACCCATATTTCCTTAATAGTCCGCAATGGTCGGTTACAAAAGTGGCTTCCTTGATCACTTATAATAGTCGAGGATTCCAAACTGCAAAAAATGTTAGATTTGATAAAACCTCTCAATTGGAACAATTGTTCTGGAAATAATTGAGAAATTGGTAAAGGATCTTGTTCCTTCACTAACTTAGCTCAAATGATCTCATAACTCAATTTTCTACTCCCTTGTGGTCCTTTATTTCCAATTCAAACTCTTGAAACAAGAGTATCCATCTTATCAACCGTGGCTTTGAGTCCTTTTCTTGACAAATGTCTCAAGGCTGCATGGTTAGAAAAACAATAACTTTAGACCTCACAAATAAGATCTAAATTTATCTAAAGCAAATACAATAGCTAAAAGCTCCTTCTCTGTTGTGGTACAATCGTGCTTTGAATTCAATGTCCTTGAAGCATAATATATGACATGACTCTTCTTGTCCACCGTTGGCCCAAACCGCTCCTACTGCATAATTACTTGCAGACACATGATCTCAAATGGTTTGCTCCAATCGGGTGATTGAATAATTGGTGCGATGGTTAGCATTTCTTTGAGTTTGTCAAATGCTTCCCTACAATGATCTCCAAACTTGAATCGCATCCTTTGCAATAGATTTGTTAATGGCAAAGCTATTTTAGAAAAATCTTTGATAAACTCGCGGTAGAACCCTCGCATGACCAAGAAAATCACGTATTTCCTAACATTTGTAGGGTAAGGTAAACTAGCAATTAAATCAACCTTTGCTTTGTCTACTTCTATTCCTCTAGAAGAAACCACATGTCCTAACACAATGCCTTCATCACCATAAAATGACATTTCTCATAATTCAAAACCAAATTAGTTTCTATGCACCTCTTCAAAATTTTGCTAAATTTTCTAAACAATCATCAAAAGAATTCCATATACAAATGAAATCATGAATGAATAATTACACTTTTCAATGTAATCGAGAAAATACTCATCATACATCTCCGAAATGTACGGGCATTACATTACATAGACCAAATGGCATTCTCCTATGCAAAGGTGCCAAATGGACATGTAAATGTTGTCTTCTCTTGATCCTCTTGAGCAATTACAATTTGATAATAACCGAAAAACCATCAAAAAAGAAAATTTTTCCATTTTTCGGCTAATCTTTCCAAGATTTGATCAATCAAGAAAAGGTAATGGGAAATGATCTTTTCTTGTAGCTAAGTTAAGCTTTCTAAAATCTATGACCATTCGCCAACCATTTTGGATTCTGTTGGCACCAATTCATTATTCTGGTTTTTACCACGATTATGCGCTTTTTTAGGCACCACATGGATCGGCTCACCCATTCATCGGAAATTGGGTAGATTATTCTCTCCTCAAGGAGTTTGAGAATCTCCTTCATTACTACTTCCTTCATGGTGGGTTGAGTTTTTTGAGGTTCTCTCACCGCCTTGGCATTTCTCTTCCAGAATCCGCATGCATATTGAAGGACTTATACCTTTAATATACGCCAATGTCCACCCTATTGCCGCTTTGTGCTCCTAAGACCTTTACCAATTTAGTTTCTTGTTCTTCATTTAATCCTCTTGCAATTATTCTTGGTAAAGTCTCATCCTCCCCAAAAACATATTTGAGATGATTTGGCAAAGATTTCAACTCTAACTTAGGGGCACATAAAGCAGAAGGCATTAATTTTTCATGGAAATCTGAAATAATTCCTTGAAATTTCAAGAATTTTCACAAAGAAATTCATCACTTATATCCTCATCCCCTTCTAACTTTACACTTGATCCTGCAGAAAAAACATCATTTTCTTCATCAAAACATCTTGCACAATAGGATCCACAATATCAATAGAACACAAGGGATGAGTATCAACTGGATGCTTCATTGCTTCAAAATTTTAAACTTCACAATTTGTTCATCAAATTTATAGAAATTGTGCACTCATCCAAATCTATGTTGGTCTTAGCCGTCATCATAAAAGGTCTCCCCAACAAAAGAGTGGCTGATTCTCCCACATCATCATCCTCGATTTTCAAAATATAAAAATCAACGGAAAAATCAATTTATTGACTTGAACTAAAACATCTTCCACAACTCCTTGGGATATGCAGAGACCTATTAGCAAGTTTAATAATTACCCTTGTTGGCTTCATTGGACCCAAATTTAGAGCACAATATACAGTATGGCATAACATTTATAGATGCTCCTAAATCTAGCATGGCATGTTCAATCATTTTATTCCTAATTACACAAGGAATTGAAATCATCCCAGCATCATACACTTATCAGGTAACTTTTTTAAAATTACTGCGGATGCATTTTGCCCAACATTGATGGCTTCATCACCTTTTAGCCTCCTTCTATTGGTGCATAATTCCTTCAAAATTTTGCATACCTGGGAATTTGCTTGATTGCATCTATCAATGGAATGTTTATTTCTACCTTTTTGAATGTCTCCAAAATTCCTTGCTCATACTCCTCTCTTTTTGATCTTGCTAACCTGCTTGGAAAAGGTGCAACATTATTAATTGAATAATTAAGTAATAAAGGATCAGATCTTACTACTTTTGGGTTCTCTTCTTCTTTGTCTTTGGTCTCTCAACAATTTTCTTTTGGGAGTGGGTATGGGTTGAAGTTCCTTACCACTTCTCAACATCATTGCATTAACACTTTCTTTTGGATTTACCATTATCTGAAAAGGTAATCCTTTGAGAATGCTTGCTTCAATTCACTCATTCGACGCTAATTGAGATACTTGATTTTCCACATTGCGGATACTAGCTCCGTCTCTTGTTGAAATTTACGCACATTATTCGAAATTGTTGTGTGTTAGTAACCAATGACGTTACAATATCTTCTAAAGGCATACAGATTTGATGATTGCATTGGTGGTGGTTGTTATCTTTGTTTTGGCTTGCAAATTGATATCTTGGCTGCCCACCGGTTCCCATAACTAAGATTTGGATGATCCCGCCAACCGTGATTATAATGGTTTGCATAAGGATCATATTTTCTTTGGGGTTGATTGGGATATCCTCCAATTGCATTTGCTTGTTGCATGATGTCTTCTTGCAAGGTTGGGCACAAATCAGTAGGATGTCCAGAATCGAGCAAACTCCACACACCTTGCACTTTGCAATTGTCCTCTGACCATTTGTGAACTAGAGTAGTTAGATCGTAAATTTGGTCTTGAATACTAGAAGTACTTACCTCATGAATCCTTTTGTTGTCCCTTCCGATCTTGAACCAAATTGTTGCGAATTTTCTGCCATGTTTGAAATTAATTGTCTTACTGCGATTGGTGTTTTGTTCACCGAGCTCCTCCATTGTTGCATCAACCATGCCGCGATCCATCGGTAACAATCCTTCATAAAAGTATTGGATCAAAAGCTAGTCAGAAATTTGGTGATGCGGACAACTTGCACACAATTGGTTAAATCTTTCCAATATTTATATAATGATTCTCCACCAAGTTGCCTAATGCCACATAACTCCTTTCTAATATTTACATTTCGTGAGGCAGAAAAAACTTTTCTAAAAACAACCTTTTCAATTCCTCCCAAGTTGTAATGGAACTCGCAGAGGAAGATAATAAAGCCAATCTTTCGCCTTATCTCCCAAGGAGAAAGGGAAAGCTCTCAAGTTAACTTGTTCCTCCGTCACTCCTTGTGGTTTTAAACTAGAGCAAACCACATGGAATTCCTTGAGATGTTTGTGTGGATCTTCACCGCATTTCCACGAAAAATAGGTGACAAATGAATAAGTCGATTTTAACTCAAATGCTACTTCTAAATTTGGAAATTGTATGCAAAGAGGTTGTTGATTTAAAGCGGAGCAATAAGCTCTCTCAATGTCACGATCTCTGCGACCATTCTTTCTTCCTCAAGTGGTGTTGAATGAAATTGTAGCCTCCTTCTTGTTTCCTTCCTTAGTCGTACTTCCTTCTCAATTTAGAAATGAACACAAGATCACCTTTGTGAGAAGCAGGTCATGCAATAAAAATAAAAATAGCTCCCAGAACAGCGCAAAATTTTAGTCGGGTTGTGAAGCCCCAAAATTAATTCGGATCTTCAACTAACTACAATTAACTTGTAGTAGTAGTGGACGATTCGATCCCATGACTATGTGTGAGGAGAATTTAGCACTTGAGATTAAAAGAAGAAAAAAATAAAAGAAGAAGATTAATGCGATTCCAATAGTAATAAGTAAAAGAAAATTCTTCAAGAAACTACTAGCAATATGTGAAAGAAATAATTCAATCTTACCAAACTCCGATCCAAGCAAATGTAGTTGTACCAATATATCTAGATCATAGAAATCTAAAAACACTTTTCATTCAAGCATTTAACGAAAATTTCGCAGGATAGCCATGACGAAATTTTGAGTTTTCCTATTTTATTTGTTTGAACCTAGCATTCGCAACAAACCTTACTAACAAATGGTAGGCGATGGCGTTCCATATCATTTGATAGTAGCATTAAAATCATTGAAAGCAGTTAAAACAAAACCAACAATTGAGATAGCTACAATTGAAAATCTTTGTATCATTACTTCCTTTAAATCATAAATGCATGATTACCGTCACTTTACACATGCAAAAGATTTAAGTGCTACTTGTACTAAATGTTAGGACAATTACGGATCAAGAACAAATAGATAGCTATAGAAAGAAGAATGCAAATAAGTTGTCAATTTATTTATCATTCAAAATCCATAAAAATATAATGCAAGAAATAATGATTACTTGAATGCAAAACATTATGAAACTATAAACAAAACCTCACTAAATATATTGGCATCAACACCCCTTGGAACGGAATGAAAGTAAATTAGCCACTCATGATGGCAAAACTATTCTAATTTTATTCTAAAGAGAAAGAGAAGAACAAGAGAAAGGAAATATTCTGCAAAGAATTAAAGGAAAGACTTATATCTTGTAAGTTCACTAACCCTCCTATTTATAGACTTATTCTCTAACAACCTCCTAAAGATTTCCTAAAATTCTTCCAACAAATCCTAAGTGTTTAAACCTTAAATTCCTAACTAATTATCCAGCCAACCATCCTATCCTATCTAATCCTATCTAACCCTAACAAATGTAATCCAATCCATACTAACTTGAATTGCAAAAGTTTAAATCAAAAGACAATTGCAATCTTGAAAATTCGCCCATTGGTACTTTGTCTCCAACTTAAGGCGTAGTCACGTGCATTTGTTTGAGTTTCTCCTCCAAAACTTCATCCTTTAAGGCGTGGGCGACCAATCCAAAATAGTCCTCTGTTTTGCTTCTAAAGTGCTTCTCCAAAAATCTTCTAAATCTTCATTAAATACCATCTTTTCACTTTAGACTATCAACTTCACTCCTGTACAAAAACACTTTAAATTAGCCAATTGCATACCAAATAAAGTATTAACATCATAGTTTTGCTTCTATTAAATGGTAACAATTTAAATCCTCTCAATGTCAATAAACTATAATCTCAATATAATAAATGACTTTGCCCTTTTAAGTCTTCTGGTCGAACTGAAAATGCTGGGATCAGTAAGCACCAATCCCATTGTGTAAAAACAAAAGAACAGACCAAAAATCATCACATCAATTCGCTTGCTAACGAAATTACCAAGAATGTCCCATTCCCAAAAGCATTTCTGTATTGTAATTGACGTGCAATGCAAAAGGGCTAATGAAAAAGATCAAAATTGACGTTCAACGAAATGGAATTAATTATTGATGTAAACGGACAAAGAAGGATGTGTGGGTGATGTATACACAACTTCTATTTTAATCTTACTGCATCAACTAATTTTGTGCTTACTGACACCATTCGACTTAATTTAGAAATTTTATTTCCAATAGCATCTCGCTAAATTTGTTTATTAGATAGTTTCCACATTGACTTGAAAAATATATTTAGAATTTTGTTATCAAATTTTGATTAATTTTGGATAAGTTGAGATTTCATATAAAGGACAAAAAAATATAGATTTTGTAAAGGGTAAAGAAAAATATCAATTACTTTAATTGTGACCTCTTAACACATTAAAACAATTTTAATGTGAAGATTTTTTATTGGTTTTAAAAATTTAGTATTTTTAAATAAACATTTATAATTTAATTTGATAATATTTTATCACATTGAATAATAATAATTTTACTGGTTAAAATCTATTTAGTATTTGTTATTACAGTCATTTTTATTGTTTATTTTAAAACTAAACAGATAACTTCAAGTTGAAGTATTATTTTTGTCTTTCATTTTAAAACTAAACAAATAACTTAATAATTATAATAATAATGAACGAGTAAAGTTTATTGGGATTTTCTCAAGTATTCGACTTGGCTGTAGTTGTACCACGTAGGCCATCTCAGGTCTGCTTAGATTAGGTATGAAATCAAATCTCAATATAATAATTGCTATAAAAGTCAATAAACTATATATATGGTCGAACTATAAACTATAATCTCAATAAACGTAGGCCATCTCAATGTCAATAAACTATAATCTCAATATAATAAATGACTTTGACCCTTTTAAGTCTTCTGGTCGAACTGAAAATGCTGGGATCAGTAAGCACCAATCCCATTGTGTAAAAACAAAAGAACAGACCAAAAATCATCACATCAATTCGCTTGCTAACGAAATTACCAAGAATGTCCCATTCCCAAAAGCATTTCTGTATTGTAATTGACGTGCAATGCAAAAGGGCTAATGAAAAAAAGATCAAAAGTGACGTTCAACGAAATGGAATTAATTATTGATGTAAACGGACAAAGAAGGATGTGTGGGTGATGTATACACAACTTCTATTTTAATCTTATTCTTTGTTGGCATGTCTTCTTGTGGCATGAAAAGTTACATGCCATGGCATCGGTATCAAGTTCTATCTTTGATGAGCATTGATGTAAATTAGCCTATAAATTAGCTAGATTGATATTACCAAATTGAGATAGAATCATGCTACCCTAATTGTAAGGAATGTACATATTCGTAGTATTCGATTTACCATATTACGTAGAAGAAGTTTTAGGTAAGTTTTTGTAAAATTTGTATATGTATCATGTCTGGATTTCCAGAAACGGATGAGAAAAACTTTTCTTCATGGTATCAGAGCGGGTTAGGGCCTGCTACAAGTCATGGAGAGACAGGAAATAACAACAACACCACCTTCGAGTGAAGGATCTGACCACGATTCTTGAAAATTTTACAAGCTGCGATGAGCGGTTGTTATCACAACAACAACAAAATACACCATCGATGTAACCTTACGCCTTTGCAATTGCTATTAGGTTCAATGGTTCCAACTATGGCTTGTGGTCTCAAGTCATCGAGATGTATGTCTGCAGGAAGGATAAGTTGGGATATTTGTGGTCTTTGTTCCACAACCAGACCATGACCGATCTGGTTTTAGGAAGTGGAACATGAAGATGCCACCGTAAAAGGATGGTGATAAACTCAATGGAACCAGCACTAATTGGAAATTTTATCGATTTCCAAGCGCAAAAAATTATTTGGGATTGATGTAACTACCTACTTTGACTAACCGATACATCCCAAGTATATGATTTGAAGCGGCAAGTGTCGCGGTTAAAACAAAATGGAGGCACAATCAAACCTACTACAATAATCTTGGGCTCTCTGGCGAAATAGATTTTCGACGACCAAACCCCATGATGTCTTGTGAGGATATCACAAGATATAACTTAGCTACTCAAGAAGATCGAGTATATCTCTTCCTTGATGGACTTGATGATCGCTGGATAAGGTGCGACGGATGTGCTCTGAGATCCAACCATTTCCTCTTTATGGAGCAGGCATATGCGAGGGTAAGGCGAGAAGATCTCCGACAAATCATTATGCTTTCATCCGGAGAACATGGAGTCTCGGTGGAGCTATGATCTCCACCATGAAGGTGACTCGACCAAAGTTAACGACGGGGAGTACCAACCACGGAGGGTGCTCTCGCGTGGAAATTCAAAACATACAAAGGATAAGTGCTTTAAACTTCATGGTTATCACGGTGGTGGGATGAACTCGGGAAAAGAAGAAAGGGAAGGCAAAGCGGTGGGAAAAGCGCTCGAGCGACTTTAGTTTACGGAGAAATGAATTGTCTTTAGTTCCGATCGAGTGCATGTCGAACCCAAAGGTAAATCAGTATCTTATTCATCTCTCACGGGCAAGAATGATAAATGGATTATTGACTCGGAGCAACAAATCACATGACTTTTGACTCCCAAGATCTTGCCATAACAACTTCTCCTAAGATTGACAGGATTACAAATGCAAATGGACAAAGTTCCAGCGTAGCTGAAGCAGGAGATGTTCATCTTTCTCAATCTATCTCTCTCCCAAATACTTTATTAGTACCATCTTTATCCAATAAGCTATTGTCGGTAGGACAGATCACCAGTGATTTACAATGTTTTGCTTTAATGCATCACGATTTTTGTATATTTGGGACATTCGCGAAGGAGATTATTGGATGTGGTACTAAGAGGATGGATTATACTTCCTAGATGATTTCAAAACAAGGGTTATGGGTTACACACTCAAGGTCGTTTAGACAAAGAAAAGGCTTAGTGTGGTTATGGCATCGTCATTGGGACACCCTTCTTTTGGATACTTGAAAGTTTTGTTTCCTTAATTGTTTCGTAATTTTTGAGTCCGTTTCACATGTGAAACTTGTATTCGAGCAAAAGTCATCGTGTTAGTTTTCCTCGATTATCAATAAAAGGACAAAACCATTTGCTTTAATCCATTCGATGTATGGGGCCATCTCCAATCTCTACAATTTACAGTTTTAGATGGTTTATTATTTTCGTGGATGATTGCACACGTATGACTTGGCTTTATCTAATGAAAACAAGGATGAAGTTGCTGCTATATTTGAAACCTTTTTGAGATGATTAGAACACAATTCGGTGTCAAGATTCAGTCCTTCGAATCATAATGGAGGAATTTGTGAACACCAAACTTAGCACCTACTTTAATGCATGGTATTACTCATGAGACATCTTGTGCTTACACACCACAGCAGAATGGAGTGGTGAGAGAAAGAACCGACATATTCTTGAAACCGCAAGAGCTATTCTCATAGGTGGCCATGTTCCTAAAAGATTTTGGGATCTTTCTTTGTCATAACTTCCGTATATCTTATGAACCGAATGCCCTCACGAGTTTTAAGTCTTGAACTCCATTACAATGCCTTCTTGATCATGTGGAAATTCTGGTGCTTTGACTTTACCTCCAAAAGTATTTGGATGTGTGGCTCTTGTACATTTGCATAAAAATCAAAGGGCAGTTGGATCCATGTGCCAAAGGTGTATGTTTATTGAATACGGATCACATCGAAGGTTACAAATGCTATAACCCATGTCACACTTGATGTTACTTTCATCGAGTCTGAATTTTTTATCCAACATCACAACCGAGTATTCGTCCCACAGAAGAAGAGCTGGATACAAATTGGTGGGATATTTCGAATACAGAGTTGCCTACGGTAACTTCTACGATGGAAAAGCAACCTGCAGTCCCAACAACTATGATCCAGCCTATGATGGAAGTTGGACACCCTGTCAACAAGGAACAAACTGAACCCAGCAGTGATGATATTCCGGTGAGCTTGAGGATTCTAGTGAAGACCAACAAAGTCCTATCAATCCATCTCCCTCTTTAGTATCCACCCCAACTCCTGCGAATGCTCCTGAGGTAAACCCTTCTTCTCCACCTTGTGATAATTTACATAGTTGCAAAACATATGTTCTTCCTGACAGGCATAATCGGGGCAAGCCACCGACAAATACTCTCTGAAATAAAAATCGAGCGACAAAGTATCCCATTGCAAATTATGTGTCAACAAGGCGATTGTCACCACATATCAAGCATTTATCGGAAGCGTGTCGGCTAAAGGCTGTTCGGAGAGAGTGGAGGTGGCTATGAAGGATCCCGAATGGAGGCGACCATGAAAGATGAGATGGAAGCCTTAGAGAAGAATGGGGCGTGGAGGCTAGTTGCTCTTCCACAGGGGAAAAAGCGATGGGATGTAAGTGGGTTTTCACAATCAAGTATAAAGCGGATGGGTCTATCGAACGATACAAGGCAAGGCTAGTGGCAAAGGGTATACGGACATACGGGGTCGACTACAAGGAAACATTTTCTCGATGGCGAAATTAAACACCGTGAGAATGCATTATCACTAGCAACAAATTTAGGCGGCCACATCAACTTGACGTAAAGAATGCATTCCTTCACGGCAATGCGAGCGAGAGATCTACATGAAAATCCCACCGGCTACAAGTGTGATGGCAACCCCAATGTTGTCTACAAAACGGACCGATCTCTCTATGGATTGAAACAATCTCCCGTGCAGTTTGGGAGATTTAGTTACGCTATGAAGGAGTATGGATATGAGCAGTTGCGGCTGATTTTACTTTGTTCATAAAGAGGTTCAATGAGAAAATGACTCTTCTTATTATATATGTTGATGACATTATTATCACAGCAATGATCATGCAGAGAGTGCAAGACTCATGTCTAAATTGAATGGTGACTTTGATATGAAGCATCTAGGAGAGTTAAAATATTTTAGGTATTGAAGTTGCAAGATCAAAGAGGGAATCTTCTTATCTCAACGGAAATATGTATTAGATCTTCTTCTTTGAAGTTGGAATCTTTGGAGTGCAAGCGGTAGATACTCGATGTCTGTAACCATAAGCTTCATGAAAGTCCAATTCGACCTCCCGCCGATCGAGATAGGTACCAACGAGTAGGAAGGCGATCTATTTATCTCATACTGGACTGACATTTCATATGCTGTAAGTGTGGTAAGCCAATTCATGCATGCTCCCAAGAAGGACCACATGGATGCAGTTGTCCGAATTCTTCAATATTTAAAGTCTGCTCCAGGAAAAGGCACATTTTTGGAAAGCATGGCCATCTACATGTGGAAGGGTATACTGAGATGCATTAGGCGGGTAATGTTACCGATAGGCGTTCAACTTCCGGTTTATCTTACGATGGTTGGAGGAAACCTTGTTACATGGAGAAGTAAGAAGCAAAAAGTAGTGTCTCTTTCTAGTCTGGTGAATTCGGGAGTTGCAAAAGGAGTATGCGGGCTACTTTGGTTAAAAAGGTTGATGACCGAATTGGGTTACTCTCCAGAGGTCGGAATGAAACTTTATTGTGATAATAAGGCAGCCATAAGTATCTCTGAAAATCCGTCCAACATGATAGAACTAAACATGTGGAGATTGATCGTAATTTCATAAAGGAAAAGATTGAAGAAGGAGTCATTCAAATACCATTCATCCGATCGAGTGATCAACTAGCATGGACATGCTAACTAAAGCTATATCCGGGAGGGACTTCAAGATCTACATTTGTCCAAGTTGGGTATCAAAGATATCTTTTCACCCACTTGAGGGAGTGTTGGCATGTAATCTTTGTGGCATGAAAAGTTACATGCCATGGCATCGAGATCCAAGTTCTATCTTTGATGAGCATTGATGTAAATTAGCCTATAAATTAGCTAGATTGATATTACCAAATTGAGATAGAATCATGCTACCCTAATTGTAAGGAATGTACATATTCGTAGTATTCGATTACCATATTCGTAGAAGAAGTTTTAGGTAAGTTTTTGTAAAATTTGTATATGTATTATGTCCGATTTCCAAACGGATGAGAAAAACTTTTCTTCAACTGCATCAACTAATTTGCTACTTACTGACACCATTCAAGCTTTCAACCAGCACCATAACCATCAAAATTTCAACACTCTTTTGCCTGTAGTCTCTGATTTTTGTAGTACAGTACTACAAAAATACGTAAGCCAGCTTGAAGTTGAACTATTATAGCTAATTCATTTTCTCAACTTCATAATAAAAATGGCTGCATCGGCTGCGATTTGTGCCTCAATACAGGTCGGATTTCAGTTTGTATTGGAGAAGATAGAGGCCCTTGTTTCTGATGAGCTTACCCTCTATTGGGGTTTGGATGAAGATTTGAAAAAGTTGAAAAATCTTTCATAATGCATAAAGAATTCTTGGTTCTTGCAGAGAGCCCCACAAGTGTCTGACAGAGCAGTCCTAGTATGGTTCGAGAACTTTGAAGATGCTGTTACTAAGGCTGAGAATGTCTTGGAACGGATCCACTATGAGTATCTTCAACATGCAATGACACCTCATGATCTAGGCGGGTTCTTCTCTAAATTGAATCCCAAAAATTTCCCTCCGTAGTTGCTCGTAAAGTCAAGAAAATCAACGCCAACTTAGAAAAGATTCATGAACAAGGAACTTGTCTCCACTTCAAACGGGAGCTGTGAATTGGGTTGCCAATGGAAATGAAATTACAGAAAAATGGGAGACTGACTCTGTTTCTGATGGTAAAGAAGAACTGATTGGAAGAAAAGTTGAACATGGTGAGGCCATAATGATGCTGTGCAACTCTGGTGATAAACATGTTTCTGTCATTCCCATTGTGGGAATGGGAGGAATAGGGAAGACAACTCTGGCTCAGTCAATTTTCAACCATGACAAGATTAAGAAACGATTTACTGAGAGGTGTTGGGTTTGCTTATCTGAAAATTTTGGAGCCAAAATGTTCTTGAGTTGATGTTAAGAGTCACTGACTCGAACAAATCATCAGCTTCAAAGCAGAGACGCAATTGTTAAAAAGCTTCAAGAGAAAATAGGAAATGAAAGCTTTTTCCTTGTCCTAGACAACATGTGGGATGGTTTTACTTCAAACTGGGAAGACCTTGAAGGATCCTTGAAGGGAATTGGCGCCAATAAAGGAAATTGTGTTCTTGTAACTACTCGCGACTCAGATGTTGCAGCCACTGTCGCCACACATTCTCCGATATTCTTGAAAAATTTATCAGTTGATGATTGCTGGGCCATTTTGAAGAAAAGGGCATGTCCAGGGGAAACAACAGAGGAAGTCGAGGCCATAGGGAAAAATATTGCTGAAAATGTCAAGGCATTCCATTAGCTGCAAAGGTTGTTGGAGGCATGCTACGCAACAAAGAGGCACCGGAGTGGGAATCAATTTTAGATGAAGGGCTTAAGGATCTTCATGGAGATCCTGAAAGCATATTGATGCAGATACTAATGTTGAGCTTTGATCGTTTACCTTCTGCGTGGCTCAGAAAATGTTTCACGTACTGCTCAATTTTCAGGAAGAATTTCACAATAGAAAGGGAACAACTGATTCAACTTTGGATGGCAGATGGATTGCTTCAAGAAAATCCCCAAAGTAAGAAGACAAAGGAGGAAATAGGCAATAGTTTCTTCAACAAGTTGCTGCAACGGGGCTTATTTCAGGATGCACAAAGGGATGAGTATGGAAATGTTGTACACTGCAAAATGCATGACTTTGTGCATCATCTTGCGCTTCTGGTTGCTGGTCCCAAAACTGCTCGTCTCCAGAATGCCTGCAAAAATGAAATCAGTGAACAGGTACGTCATCTTGTCCTCGGTGGGGCACTAGTACTACCTAGCAGTAAGAAGATGCTGAAAAACACACGATCATTGTTTTGGAAGGGTAGTCTTTCTGGGAAAACGTTTGACTATTTTCCACTTTTGAGAGTTCTAAATTTATGTTCACATGATATTAAGGAGCTCCCCAAGGAAATAGGCAAGGTCTTTAACTTGAGATATTTAGACATTTCTGACACACAAATCGTTCAATTACCTTCAACTATTTGCAAGCTTTTCTTTTGGAGTCCTTAATTGCAAAGCCTGTTTCTCCTTTGCATTTCCCAGATAAGTTCACGAATTTGCCTAGTTTTATATTCTTGGATTATTATACCAAAGACAATTCTGCTAAGATGCCCCTCGAGATGGGACAATTAACTTGTCTGCAAAAATTACCTTTCTTTAATGTTGGTGAAGAAAAGGTAGGCGAATTGAGGAATTGGGGTCCTTGGAGAAGCTCAGCGGCAGTCTTGAAATACGCAAGCTTGAAGTGGTACGCGACAAACAAGAAGCAACTTATGCAAATTTGGTTCGAAAATCGAAGCTTTTGAGCTTGAAACTTGAGTGGAGCAGGTCCCATGTGGCTGACAACAAGGATAATGGCGTCTTAGAAGGCCTGCTGCCTCACACGAATTTGAAAGGCTTGGAAATTCAAAATTTCTTGGGTGATCAACTTCCATCTTGGATTTCAAGGCTGAACAATTTGATGAAGTTAGAAATTACAGGCAGCAAAGAATCCAAAAATTTCTCTCGGAGAAATGCCCCAACTCCGATGTCTGAAGCTCATTGATATGGACGAACTCAAG
Organism: Gynochthodes officinalis; assembly: GCA_020080225.1. Taxonomy (NCBI): domain Eukaryota; kingdom Viridiplantae; phylum Streptophyta; class Magnoliopsida; order Gentianales; family Rubiaceae; genus Gynochthodes; species Gynochthodes officinalis. The sequence continues at coordinate 297,842 of JAIQDA010000042.1, read as the reverse complement.
GAATGGGTGGAAGATGCAGCAACAATGACCAGGAGACCATATCCTAAGCTGGAGGAATTGACAGTCAGGAATTGTCGTCAATTATCAACTGCTCCATGTGATTTTCAAGTCTCAAGAAACTGGAAGTTTGTCGTGTTAGACATGAGGTGGTAACAAATATCTGTGGCAGAGTGAACACTCTCACAAACCTCATCATTGTTGGTGTGGAACAACTCATTTGTCTTCCTCCTTCATTAGCGAGCGACAATAAAAACCTTGTATCTATAACACTGGCGTGCTGTTCTCATTTGACACATATTGTTCCAGAAATCAGTGGTCTAAGCACTTGCCTTCAGGAGCTTGAAGTCCAGGAATGTCACGAGCTAACCCAATTGCCTGATGATCTATACACCCTGGTTTCACTGCAGAAATTACAAGTCCTTTGTTGCAACAATCTCAGGTCCTTTCCATGCCCCCAAGAAAACCAACGGCTGACCTCCTTCGCGTCTTCTCAGTTTGTGATTGTGAAGGATTGACCTGTTTGCCAAAACAGATAATTGAGTCTTCTGAATCTCTTGAAATATTGTGGATTTCAAACTGCCAAGAAGTCACCACTTTTGAGGTAGATATTAGACGGATACCTTCTCTGTATGGGTTTAAGTCTATCTAGCTGCAAAAATTGACAAGTATTCCTAGGGGCTGGAGCACCTGACATCCTTAAAGACTTTGCGAATTGGTCCTTTTTCAGAAACAGTGGAATTTAATTCATTGATGCCAATGTTCGATGCCATCCAACAACTTTCCACAACCCTTGAAGAACTGCGATTGTTTGCGGGCCTCACTGGGATTCACTGCCTGATCAGTTTCAATATCTCCGCAAACTCAAGGAACTATACTTACACAATTTTGGAATAGTAGAATTACCGTATTGGTTTGAGAACTTTACGTTGCTTCAGAAACTACATCTTTTGGTTGTGAAAGGCTACAACATTTAGCCTCAAAGCAATCCATGAGCCGTCTCACCAGTTTAACGGAACTATTGATTGATAGCTGTCCGTTCTTGGAACACAAACTGGAACACGATAGCGGCCCCAACTCTGAGAAGTCCAAGATTCCTAATGTTGAATTTAAACTTTGGGCCTCCGTGTTTAGGTCATAACCTCTGTCCACATTTTCCAATGACATTCCTAATTTTGATTTCTTATGCTCGACTTCTTCTTTATGACTTGTCAAGACATCCAATGTTTGGGTCGGGGAATTGTAGTATATTCTAAGGATCCAACAAACAGATTTACGTCTTGTCAATAGTCAAGAAAAACAGCCCCACTGCCCCCGTCTGTCTTCTCCGTCTTTCCTGCAACAACAACACCTTCACACAGAATTTTCTCCTTACCTCCCTCATTCTCCTTATTGGAGAATGGGGGAGGTACCCTATTTTCATTTACCCTGCTTTTCTTTTTTAGTTTCTTAGTAGTCTCAAATTCCTAGTTTGGCAGGTTCTCCCTCCTATTTTGTTGGTCCGATGTTCTTTAATTTTTCCGATCTTGATGGCTCAGCAAACTGAGACAAATGATTCTTGGTAGTTGCCCACGGTTGTTTCTTCTCAAGGCTTTTGCTGGGTTTGGTTGATTTAGTTTCTGCTGGCAGCAAATCAGGGGAAAAAATAAACCAAATTCAGTCAAAGAAGAAGATGATGCAGTCGGATGATGGAAAGAGGCATGGGATTGTAATGTTTGTTTTGTCTTGGTCTCTCCCATGGTGAAGGAGATTGGCTTTGATGGGGAGGAGCTGGCTGGGTCGATGGGTGGCGGCGGACTGAGGTTGGGGGAAAGAAAAATTAGGTTTTTTTTTTTTTGTTTTTGTTTTTGTTTTTGTTTTTTTTTTTTAGGTATTGCACTATCTCCGGTAGTAGTAGGCACTGCCTAGCTATTCAACGCTTTACAGTAGTTAAATCGGTGGTGCTATTCAACGTCTGCAGATTGGCTTTCACGCAACGGAATGCGGTGATAGATAGACATTAAGTTGTAGTTTCTTTCACCATAGATCATTTGTAGTGGGCCACTTGAGTATAGTGTAGTATCATTTTGTATAGTACTAGTGTCCCGATATAACCGGGATTTTGTATTTTAATCGCTTATCGACCTTCCCGCTTTGTCGGGTCCCTTTTCCCCTAGTGGGATTTTCCCGCTTTGTCGGGTTTACTTGCCCCTCGGTGGGTAATTGTTTTCGTGGGTTACAGCGCTGTACACAGTAGCGACACCACGAAACTTAAAAGCCCTTGCGGCTCTGTACATTGGCCATTGGCCTCTTTTTAATATAATATCGTTTCGGAAAAAAAAAAGACATCCAATGTTTATTTCTTTGTTTATTCGTCATCCTCATTTTCATGAATTGAAGAATGCTTGTGGGATTATTGCGACTTTCTTTATATCTAATAAAGTCTTAGTTTCAAATTTCAAATTTCAAATTGTGCAATTTCAAATTTCAATTTGTGCATATCTGCTAGCTTCAGTCTTTTGACTATTATTCTATACTATTTGAGATATTATTTGAATTAGAATTTGAAGCTAATTTCATTGCCTATGAAACTTCCATATTTACCACCACATCATTATGTTGCAAACTTGATAATATACCTAAATATCAAGCAACATTTGCCGTTCTATAAGCTTGTAATTGTGCAAATCAAAAGGCTTGAATGGGCAACTAGCATAACGTGAGAAATGCAATTGTGAACACACACATCGAATTGTTTGAGTAAGTTTGCACCGTAGCATATTCTCTCTTTGCCAATGGAGCTCTCATGGTATCTTGCTAGTTGTCTTCTATATTTTTGTGTATGAATTGTGTATAGATTTATATGATTACTATGTTGATCTCATCATTACTTGGTTAGGGAAAAATTTGCCTATTAATTTGTCCTACTCCAATCTAGGAATTTCACAAGAGACCATTGGGGTAGCCTCAAGATGAGTCTCACTCAAGTCCTTGAGGGTTCTTGATTAAGTTTACTGAGAGGATACAACTTTTCTTATAAATCATAATGCCATTTTCATGGACTAATCGGTGAACTTGTTCTGTGAGGAGGTAACTTTGGTTTTTAAGGTAGTGTTTGGTACATGGGGATGGGAGGGGTTTGGATTGGTTTGGCCAGAAAATTAGATGTTTGGTATGTGTTGGAAAGGTTTACATAATCCCTTGGGGGTGGGTTTTGTGAAACCCACCTCCCCCTTGGTTTTTCCAAAACCTTTGCCCAGAGGTTTCAATTACAGCAAAAAACGGCGTCGTTTTGAGCCAAAAGGCTCAAAACGACGCCCTTTAGCTTTAAAAAAAAAACTTGGTGGCAGTAGCGCCCAATGCCTATTTCTGATGTGACATGCGTCCATTGGACGCATGCCACTTGTCCAGGGGGTTGCAAACCCCCCAATGGTTTGCAACCCCCATTTTATCTCTCTTTTTTTTAAAAAAAAAAAAATAAATTTCACTAATTTATAGAAAATATTTTTCTCTACAAATTGACATGCACTTTGACTATTTTTTGAATAAAATATAATTTTCAAAATATCATATAACATAAAATAATAACATTAATAACATTCTTATTATAATTTTAATAAATTTATTATTATTAATATTAAATTTTAATTTTAATATAAAATTTATTCCATTCCATTACAAAATAATACCAAACAACATAATTACTATTATTCTATTCTATTCCAAACCTTTCCTTTTATCAAATCCATTCCATTCCTAAACCCACCATTTATACCAAGCGCCCTAAATCTCTACAAAGAGTTGTACGGTCTAGGGCATAATCTCCTTATGAGCAAATTGTGCATGAATTCATTGGTGAGGCTATTTCATAAGGATAAATCATTTTCTATCAAAATATATAAGATAGAATATTTCGTGTATATCCTTTGTAATCTGTAATTATCTCCATACCTTAATTAGTATAGGTTGTAACTTATAAATGTAGGGCACAAGACATTGTATTTTTTCATATCAATACACAGCAAATATTTCCAAACTTTGGGTTTTTTACATGGTATTAGAGCAGACGATCTGACACTGCTTCTGCTCCAAAATTTTTTCAAAACAAAACCCTTCATTTGCAAGTTTGGTGCTGTATTTTTTTAATCTATTTTTTTATTCCCATTTTACCTTAAAAATAACCGAACCCTAATATCTACCTTAGCCTTAACATTCCTAAAATACCCCTGCAACTTTCGGAAATTACAACCACTACAACTTGTTCCCGTCGCAACTCATGGCCAGAGGCGCAATTCTGCATCTAGCGCGCCGCCCGTCCTTCTGCACCACCACGAGACCCGTGTCCGCCATGCCGATCTCCCAACCGGGAGCATTATCTCCACCACACTTACGGTGAAGGCAATTGGCAAATATGGAGCAACCAAGTGAAGACTATTTGCTTGGCACGCAATAAGCTCGGGTTTCTCAGGAACTCTCGCGCCTATTGGCGACGGCAGCCGCTACTGAGAAAAATGGGACCAATGTCACGCCTGCCAAGACTTGGCTTACACATTGATCGACCCTTCATTGGAGGCCATGGTTTCGATTTACCTATGGTGTCGACTATATGGAATACATTGCAAGAAAGTTTCGGCCGTGTCTCTAGATCGCAAATTTTTCCATCAAGCGTGCTATCGGTGAGGCTAAACTTTTTGCGTGCTTCTAGTGCTCAACTCACCGCTTTTACCTTTGGCTCAAAGATCTATGGACTGATTTGGGCGTCCACGGCCTATTCATTGCGTTTGTGGCGTTGTGAGTGTCGAGTGAATGACCGGCTACGGTTGCATGAGAACACAGATCGGGCAATGAAGTTTTTGTTGGCCCTTCACGCCAATTCGCACTCTCCGCACGAATGTGCTTGCGAGATGATTTCTGTCTCTTGAGCGGCTTCACGCTTCGCCAAAGAGGATTTGCACCAGTGACCGCCGTTGATGGCCAACCGTCCGCGCTCTAGAGCATTATGGGTTCTCTCAAATCGAAGGAGGCGCAACAACCCGGCTCATTTGCGATGGTCGGCGAACCCGGCCAATTCTTTGGATCCGGTCTTCCTTGCTAGGGTTACGGGCCACAAGACACATCCATTTTATTTGGGCGGCGGCCCATTCCATGCTCACGTTATTGGGCCCAATGGCGCGCGCCCATTTTGCACTTATTGCAAAAATCGGGCCATATTCGTGAGACTGCTTTCTTCTAGTGGGCTATCCACCAAATTGGAAGCCCAAACAACGCAATGGCTCTAAAAAGGAACTCCAACTCGGGCCCTTGGCTCACAATGTTGCTACTAATGGGGCTCTCCTCCCGGATTTGGGCCTTTACCTAATTCTTATGGTACTAACCCATCACATTATTCCAGTGTAGGTATTATACTATTATGGGATCCGCGACTCCTATCACTGGTAATGTATATGGCGGCTCCTCAGGCTTCATCTTACTAAGGATCAACGGAAAATTGGTCACCCTCCGAATCAAATGGGGACTTGACGCACGGCCAATTTTTGGTATCACTTTTCCTTTTAATGCCCTTTTCTCTGTTTAGATTCTCGACTCAAGTGCAAGTGATCACATCACCTTAATATATCTTTATTGGATTCATATTTCCCTTGTACAACACCCATTTCCATTCGTTGCCGACCAATCCACGATACTGTGACACACATTGGCCATTATCGACCTTATCCTTAGCTACATCTCACACATGTCCTATATGCACCAAATTTTAAACATAATTTATTATCCATCCGTAAGCTCACCAAAGATAATAATTGTGTGGCCAGTTTTTTCGATGAATTTTGTGTATTTCAGGACCGTACGACTGGGGATCTGATCGGGCTCGGCAGGGCTAGTCGGGGATTATATTTCTTGTGTTCTTCCATTTCTGAATCATTTCAGTCAGTTTTTCAGAGTTTTTTATTTTCAATAAAGAATGCTGCATGCATTCAAAACCAATTTTCCATTGTAATTTTGTTAATTGCAATAATATTAGTTATGACGTTTGGCATCGTCGTCTTGGTCATTCTTCTTTAAAACTTACAATACTCATGGTCAATCCGTGTCGTGCCCTCCATCTTTTCTTGTTCAATTTGTCCTTTGGCCAAACAAACTCGTCCACTTTCCCTACACGGACTACTCTCACCGTTCCACTTTTGAATTAGTCCATATGGGCGTTTGGGGTCCTCATAGGACCCCGCTCACGATGGTTCCGCTACTTTCTCACCATTGTCGACGATTTTTCCCGTGACACATGGACATTTTTTAATTTCAAAATTTCAAGTTTTTTCAAAAATTCAACATTTTATCTCTATGGTGTTTACACAATTTGGCTCCCTTGTTCGTCGCATTCGCTCTGACAATGGAACTGAATTTTTTTCCACTGAGTGTCGCTCTTTCCTTGACAATCAAGGTATTATTCATGAGAGCTCTTGCGTTTATACTCCACAACAAAATGGAGTGGTTGAGCGCAAGCATCGTCATTTATTAGATGTTGCACGTGCCTTAATGTTTCAGGCACATATCTCATCTCACTTTTGGGGTGACTGCATTCTCACTGCAACTTACATTATTAACCGTTTACCTTCTACCTCCATTCATGGCCTCACCCCGTTTGAATTATTATATCACAAACCACCAATCATTGATCATCTTCGTGTTTTTGGATGTCGGTGTTATGCCACAACCTTAGGTGTCCGTGACAAATTTAGTCCCCGTACTACTCCATGTATTTTCATGGGTTATCCTCCCAATCAGAAAGGCTATCGCCTCTATGACCGCTTGGAAATTTTTGTTAGTCGGGATGTAATCTTTCAAGAAAATGTTTTTCCATTTTCACCTTATACTTCCGTGTCATCCCCAGCCTTCATCCGATCCACACCTCCAAAGTATAGTTCGATGAGTATACCTCTTCGTCTATTTCACCTACTGGCGCCACGACCTCTTCCTGACTCTCCCACACTGTCTCGCGCCTACTCTGTTTCATCATCGAATCTTGAATCATCCGCGGACCTCCGAGCCGCAAAATCCCAACCTCACCATATCTCTCCGCCGTTCAGCCCGAACTTCTCAACCTCCGATTTGGAGTTCTGATTACCTCTGCCTTACCTTACCCTCGGCATCTTATACCTGTCTCTATCCCATTTCCAATTACATTTCTTTGGCTAATTGTCACCTTCCCATCAACACTTCATTACTTCCATTTCGCGATTCCCGAACCGACCACCTTTCAAGACGCCATCACCAATCCCCATTGGGTTAATGCCATGGAAACTGAACTCCAAGCCCTTCAAGCAAATCACACTTGGGATGTGGTTCCTTTGCCTCCTGGTCGTCGTCCAATCGGGTGTAAATGAGTTTATAAGGTCAAATATCATGCTGATGGTTCTTTAGAGCGGTATAAAGCCCGCCTCGTGGCCAGAGGTTTCAATCAGCGAGAAGGGGTTGATTATCAAGACACTTTTTCGCCTACTGCTAAGCATGTCACTGTTCGTCTTCTTCTTGCCATTGCCGTTATCTGTGCTTGGCCTCTTTTTCAGATGGATGTTCAAAATGCTTTTCTCCATGGTGATTTTTCCGAAGAGGTCTATATGGACCTACCCCCTGGATTTCGCACTCAGGGGGAGTCTATGGTATGTCGATTGCGGAAATCCTTATACGGGTTAAAGCAAGCATCCCGTCAATGGAATGCCAAGTTCACTAGTGCTCTCCTGCAGCATGGTTTCCATCAATCCCACCATGACTACTCCTTATTCACCAAAACTCGTGGTACAATTTGTTGTTTTGCTTATATATGTTGATGATATACTAATTACGAGCTTGATCAAGTGGGAACCAGATCTCAAAAACTATCTCCATGCTACATTTTTTATGAAGGATCTTGGTCCCTCAAAATTCTTCCTTGGTCTTGAAATTGCTCGGTCTCCAAATGGTATTTCAATAAGTCAGCGTACGTACATATTGGAGTTGATATTTGAAATGGATTGGCGGGTTGAAACCTTCAACCACCACATGGAACAAAACCAGTACACAAGCATTGAATATGACTGGCTCAAATGAGCAAGTTCTGGATCCGCTTCTTGAAGATCCTTCAGCATATCAGAGATTGGTTAGCAGTCTCATATACTTGAATCTCACCAGGCCTGACATTACTTTTTCAGTCCAACTTCTTAGTCAATTCATGCACAAGGCAAAGCAATCTCATAAGCCGCCTTGAAAGTTGTTAAATATCTGAAGAGTTGCCTGTGTCTTAGTCTTCTATTCCGTCATCATCAAAATTTGAGTTCTGAGCTTTTTGTGATTGATTATAGCACATGTCCAATGACAAGGAGATCCACCACGGTTTACGCATCATGCTTGGCAACTCCTTGATATCTTGGCGTACAAAGAAACAACCCATTTGTATCATATCTTGGTAGGCGGAATATCGAGCCATGCGAGTTACAACTAGTGAAGTAGTATGGATCATGGGACTACTACGAGATTTTGGTATTCATATAAGCGAACTGCATTACTTTATTGTGACAATGAAGCTGAGAGAAAATAGCGGCCAATCAGATTTTTATGAGCGCACCAAGCATATTGAGGTGGAGTGTCATTATGTCAGAGAGAAAATTCAACAAGGAATCATAGCGACACGCCACATACCTACAAAAGAGCAGCTAGCCGATATCTTGACTAAAGCTTTAAGTAGTGGGCAGCATTGGTACCTTCTTTCCAAGCTTGGAGTATTTGACTTATACAAATCTCCAGCTTGAGGGGGAGTGTTAAGGATAAATCATTTTCTATCAAAATATATCAGATAGAATATTTCGTGTATATCCTTTGTAATCTGTAATTATCTCCATACCTTAATTAGTATAGGTTGTAACTTATAAATGTAGGGCACAAGACATTGTATTTTTTCATATCAATACACAGCAAATATTTCCAAACTCTGGGTTTTTACATTGGTGCGAGGCTATTTCCCCAACGGATGCTTTTGCTCCTCGCAATTTGACGACAAAATGGATCAAGAGAAAGGACAAAATAAAAGATGAATTTCTGCCATTTTCTATTTACAGACACATGTGAGTAGTATAAGGTATTTGGATTAAGCTAAGTAGATCAAACGGACTCCCATTATGAAGAACTAAAATTCAAGTTCTTATACTTTATTACCAGATTAATAACCACAAAACAACACAAGAATCCATGTTGAAATTATTTAACACTCAAAAGAATGAGTGAAAAGGAGAACGAAATACCAATTCAAAATCTTAACAAACAAATTTGACTTTTCTAGACTTTATTTAGATCTCTCAATTTTTCTAAAGTATATACTCTAATACTTAAGTTAGTGTTAAAGTTAAGAGCTAGTTAAAAGCTTAAAATATTAGAATTAGGATTTTTTCTCCTTTTATATCTGGCGTGACCATAATGTCACTTGAAGTTCAAAACTGTAGGAATGGGAGGAATATGAAGTTATCAATGCCTGCGCATCTTCTGATACCATTATTATTTACGGAATCTTTCACGGGTCTAACTCTCTAAATCTGATATTTTGATCCAAAATCTAATACTCATAAAATACAAACCAATTTTAGATACTAATAGTTAGAGGTGGCAAATAGGTGAATTACTGAATTACTTATAGATTGTACTTTTCAGAGTCATAGTTCAATTCAATTCATATAATTACAGGTTAGATTTTGGTTGGGTCGAATCTATCTAATCCAATAAATTAAAATTATTAATTTAAATATTAAAGTGGTATAGGCCTCAATTCTAGAGTCAATTTTTTCAAATAAAATAACTAAAAATATTGATCTTTTCTATTGGAATTTCAAAATAGACGAACTCTGACTGAAAAATCGGCTTTTATATTCTCCACGTGTAATAGCTTGTTAGCTAACACATGACAAAGTAAGACACTAGGTGCAATGCTTGTTAAATACTCATAAGAAGTTTTACCCCATTATTAATTTTTTAAAAACTTAATCAAATATTCATGGATTTATCATGATTTACAACAAAAAAAAAAACCCAAGTAAATTTCTTGAAAAGGATTTTCAAAAGAGACGAAATGTCGTCAATGGAGTCAAAATGTGTATATATATATATATGTATATATATAAAATAGTTATTAAAATTTAAATATATATATATTATATAAATAAATTTAAACAGGAAACTGAGCGGATGACGGGGTGTGTTTTCTGTTTAGTTGAGAGGAAGAGTTTTCTACCCAGCCACCCGTTCCACTTGTCTCCCGTGGGAGTCATGCAGATGGTTGTAGTTTTGCCATCTTATATCCACCCAATTGGGAATCTATGGTCATTTCCACATCACTGATAAGTATTCTTTGCATGATTAAATGACTATTCTAGGTGACTATTCACACGAAAAATCAAAATTATATATTTTAGTGATTGACAGATTATTTATATAACAAAATATTAATGAATAGTTATGAGTGACTATTGTTTAATACTTTTGATTACTAAGAAAATTAACAAAATTTGTCATCACTTTTAGATATACTCCTTCCTTCCAAAAACGAATTTAATCTTGATTTCATACAACTTGTTTTAATTTAGAAGGTACAACATATTTAATGTATTATTAAATGTATATTTTTATATATTTATCTTTATTTTTAATTTGAATTATGCATTATTATTATAGTAAATGTAATATAAGAATTTCCCACTAAAAATCTATTTTTTTAACATAAAGAAATTTTTAAAACTAAATTTTTTTCAAGATAGAGAAAATATACCATTGTAACTATATTTATCTCATTAATGAAAACATCGTTTAACTACATATATGACCTCAACTTCGACTATATCACATAATGACAATTATCGAGAAAATGTAATGCTTTGAAGAGAAAAGATCAAATTATTACAAGAAACAATATATAAATCGTAGCCTCAGCTTATGAAGGACTACTAAACGTACACGAGAAGAAAAAAATGAACTGACAACAATAATTGAGATCATGAAATGCCAAAAGAAAACAAAGTTTCTAGTCCTAGATGTCTGAAAGAAGAGTTGCCTGACTAACTTCAGACCCCACATGACTCGCCATCAAGTTGACAAGACGAGAAAAAAATTAAATCCAACAACTCCAAGGTTATGTTGATATCTTTAAAATGTAGATCTACGAGCTTAAAATCGTGCACGATTTAACTTTGTATTTATGTATATTGATCATTGTGTATCGTTTTAATATATTATCGTTTGAAAAAAAAAAAAATCAAGTGCAGAGCTTAGAAGAGAGATTAAAAAATAGAGAAAAGGTTATAAGGTCGAGGCATTTTTGGTATCAAAATCAATAAATTTCAAAAGCAGCAAAAATATCAAAAATAAAATAAAAATTTAAAAAAGGACCAAGACTCTTCCATAGCCATATGAGTTTGGATGCAAATTGCACAAGGATTGGCGTGACTATGGCTCGCCCACACAAGCAAAACAAATTTGCATGATTTTGTGGAGTGACTTCGGCCTACAGAAGCAAGCAAAGAAAAGAGAACTGATTAGATGGCTCATGCGTAAACAAAATCAAAACTTTTATCAGCCAAATGCAAGGAATTGGGCAGCCACAATTTTGACACAAAACAAATATTTTGGAGCATGTCTTGTGGCTGATTTTGGATGAGTGAAGGCTTTTCATTTCACTGTTTTTCTTTGTACAACAAAATTCTGAATAATATGTCTTATTTATAAGACTTAACAAAATCTTAAACCTATTAGATTTGATAACTACTAAATCCAAAATCCAATATAATTACAATTATAAACCCAATAGGAAATTTAGTTTAATTTTACCACATTACCTCCCTTAAGCTAAGTTTTTATACCTAATATTTTACCCAATAGGAAATTTAGTTTAATTTTACCACATTGCCTACCACTTGTCATGCCTAATATTTTTTCAATTTCATAAATGAATCCATCTTCAATGCTTTCGTAAATATATTAGCCACTTGATCTTCAATCTTGCAATAATCGATCACAATTTCCTTTCGTTGAACCAAATCAAGATGAAGTGATATTTGATGTCGATATGCTTGCTTCGACCATGAAATACTAGATCCTTTGTCATTTTGTTGCGAAACACTATCACACAGGATAGTAGTTGCTCCATCTTACTTATCTTTGAAGAAAATCTAGTATCCTTCTAAGCCACAATATTTGAGTAGCACTATTACCGCAATGTATTACGCGCTTCTTTGTAGACAATGCGATAAGCTGGTTGATTCTTTGAACTCCATGAAAATATCTGGAACTAATGAAAAAGCATAATTAGAAGTACTCTTTCTTTCCATAGTGTCACCACCAATCACTATCGATAAATCCAAGAAATCAACAGGATCACCTTTTGTATAAAATATTCCATCACCTTGAGTACTTTTAATGTACCTCAAATTCTAATTAGCGCCTACAAGTGAGGAGCGTGGATTCACCATAAATCTACTAATTAAGCTAAAACTAAAATTAATATCGGATCTCGTAACTATCAAGTATTTCAAACCTCCTACCAAACCTTTAAAATGAGAAGGGCCCACAAAAGTGTTAGTCCCATCTTTGGTCAAACACAATTGTTCTTCAAGCTGGAGTCAAGATTGATTTTGCACAATCCATCTTGAACTTTTTAAAATATCTCCAACATATTTCTTTTGGCAAATAAAAATCCCTTGATCGATCTGCAAAGTCTCAATTCCAAGGAAGTATTATATAAGACCCATATCTTTCATTTGGAACTATCGAGTCATAGTCTCCGAATGCAATCATCTTGGGATTATTTTCAATAAATATCGGATCATCTACATATAAGCATACGATAACAACCGCACCATAAGTAGATGACTTAACATATGAAGCATTATCAAAAGGACAATGTTGAAAACCACTATCAACGAAGAAAGAATCAATATTGGTGTACCATGCTCTTGGAGCTTGCTTCAAGCCATATATAGCTCTTTACAAATGGTATACCTTATTTTCTTAATCTTTCTTCACAAATCCTACAGGTTTTTCAACTTACACTTCTTCCTCAAGTTTACCATTAAAAACTTAGACTTTACATCCATTTGGTATATTTTCAACCATTTTGAGCAATTAAGGAAATAATCACGTGAACAATATCAAGTCGAGCAATGGGTGCAAATACCTCAAAATAAAGCAACAGGTTACAATCTACAAAAGAGTAAAGTTAACAATATCTTCATCGAGATAAATTTGAAAGTGACCATCGACAACATAATCCTACAAATGAGTGGTGGGCCTTTACCTTTGTGGTGACCATGCTTCATAGGAGTGGGTTGAGTAGAAACTTGTTGTTGTTGCAACTGGTGATTGAGTTCATTATCATCATCATTTTCATCAAAATATGAAGACTATGAAGGATGACTAACTGCCATATCTACCATTTTTCGACCAGTCCAGATACATTTCTCATCAAAGTTCACATTTCTACTAAAATTGGTCTTCTTTGTCACGAGGTTGTATAACTTGTACCATTTGGTTTTGAATTGTAGCCAATAAAAATGTATTTCTCTACCTTATCATCAAGTTTCTTCTGAGAGCATACGGAATATGTGCATATGCCAACCAATACTCTAAGATGAGATATATTTAGTTTTTACTGCACCAAACCTCTAAGAGGTTTTCCCACTATTGCATCTAGTAGGGTATTTGTTCAACACATATATAGCACATGAACTCACTTCTACCCAAAAACCCTTAGGCATATGTTTGACAACCATCATTGATCGTACCATATCCATCACGGTTCTATTTTTCCTTTCTACGATTGCCATTTCTGAAAAGTATATCTTGTCGTCAATCGATGCTTGATCCCATCTTTGTGCCAAAAATCATCACACACTATATACTATGTGCCTCTATCAGTTCTCGGAATTTTGATAAAGTAACCACTTTATTTCTCCACATATATTTTAAAACTTTTGAAAGTATCATAAACATTAGACTTATTTTTCAAAAAGTAAACTTAGGCTTTTACGCTAAAATTATCAATAAAAGTAATTAAATACTTATTACCTTCATTAAAGGAACATCCACTGTACACAAATAAGAATGAATAAGTTGTAATGGTTTTTGCCCTCTAAGTCTTGCCTTTAGGAAGCGGATCTCGTGCTTCTTACCCAAAATACATGACTCACACTTGTTTATGGTGAAAGTTAATGAAGGCAGCCCAAAATAATGTTATTTTTAGCCAAAAGCGCAATCCACGAAAGTAAAAGTGTCCAAGTCTCATGTGCCACAACCAAGTATTATCAACTTTAACAAAGTTAAAAACAAGGTAAACCACCATAATTCAAAGTAATAGGAAACAATCGATATTGATCATGCTTATCTTTGCAATCAAACCCAATCAATCATCGGTGATGGTGCAAACACGTTTTTGAAAATGCAAATCATAATCTTTTCATGAAGTTGACCCAAACTCAAGAGATGTTGATGCAAGCAGTAAACAATACACATCAACAATGTCACTTTTACGCCATTTTTCAATGTAATAGGAATATTTTCTCTACCATATATAGGCACTTTATGGTTATTACCAAAGCGAATAGTGGATTTAAATGACTCATTGAAATTTACAAATAGTTCATTCTGTCCAATCATGTAGTTATTACATCCAGTCAACATACCACATGTTATTTTTAGATTTCTCAACCACACCAGCAGAGAATAAGATTGTCTCATGTTTTTCACGGAATATTCAACAATATTAGCATTGACATCTTTATTTTACGATTTATTATACCAACAATTTATTTGAATATAGCCTACTTTAACACAATTAAAATATTTAGGCCTTTTCTTATTGATTATTATTGGAATTATACAAAGTGTCTATTTGTTGGGAGGAATTATCACCTTTACATAACCACGAGTTACTTTTTCCATGTTTACAACCTTTAAAATTCTAACCACGACCACGGAAATAGCACCATTGGACGAATTTTCACTGCTTTTCTTCTTAGTGGTCTAAATTTGCAAAGCTTAAAACGCCATCTCCATAGGCTCCTTTTCATGCAATTCTTTGTTCATGTAGTAGTAATGACCCTTGCAGTTCATCAATTGACAAGGTCGACATATCTTTATCTCTTGTATTACGGAAACGACATGATCAAATTTAATTGGCGAGTATTCAAGACATTTTCTACAATGAAATTGATCGGTGAGATCATTCCTATTCAATTGCATCTCGTTCTTTATATTATTTAAGCGAGAAAAATAAGGTTCAATGGTCTCATTCTTTTCCATCTTGCCCACACTTGATACATTTTGTCCAAAATATCTCATGCACATTTTTTGGATTTAGTGGTAGATATTTTGCCAAATCTGAAATATCAATTACTTGGTGAATTTGAGACAACGTCAAGCGTATTGTTTAGTCTTTTATCAACATTTGCTGCTAAATTTTGTTGAACATAGACTAACAAATCAAACGCATTAGATTTGTTTCCATCTGGATCCTCCAATAATTGTAATTTTGTTTACCATTTAATTTGGGTACAAAACAAGTAATATTCCTTTTCATCATAATTACTAAACACCAACCCAGCTCTAATACCAAATGTTGAGATCAAAATCAATAAATCCCAAAAGTAGTAAAAAATATCAAAAAAGAAACAAAACAAGACTGTCCCACAGCCAAATGAGTTTGGACGCAAATTGCACAATAATCAATGTGACTATGGCTTGCTCACACAAGTAAAACAAATTTGCTTGATTTTGTGGAGTGACTTCGGCCAACAGAAGCAAGCAAAGAAAAGAGAATTGATTATATGGCCCATGCGCAAATAAAATCAAAACTTTGTTATCCGAATGCAAGGAATTGGGCAGCCATAATTTTGACACAAAACAAATATTTTGGAACAAGTCTCGCGGCTGATTTTGGATGAGTGGAGGCTTTTATTTCTTTGTTTTTCTTCTTACAACAAAATTCTGAATAATATGTCCTACTTATAGGACTCAACAAATCCTAAACCTATTGGATTTGGTAAGTATTAAATCAAAACCCAATATAATTAACAATTATAAACCTAATAAGAAATTTAGTTTAATTCCACCACAGACATACACACCTCATCCGATACAAAAGACCTAGTAGATGAAATGATCGTTGAATTAGATTACTAGCAGAAGAGAGAAAACAAAACAACAATCAATATAAAAGAAGAGAAGATATGTCAAACATGTACCTAAAGGATCGAATTAGATATGCAAAAAATAGGAATGAGCAATAAAATGCAAATGTCAATTGGGCTTTATCAATAAAGAACACAATATTTGTTCTTCTATTCTATTATTTAATAAAATTTTCCCTCGTCTCTTAAGATGTTTTGGCCTCACCAACAGGACAAATGTTTTGGACTTTGCCACTTGGAAGGATGTTATGCGAAAAGACTGCTTCATCATAAACTAAACTAGGGTTGAACGTAAATTTCCCGATTTCTCAACGCATAATATGATCCAAAGTCATACTTCCCGATTTCTCAACACATAGTATGATCCAAAGTCATATTGAACCGAGTGTCTAGGTCCACATCCTTTTCCCCAATATATCGAAGAACAATAATAAATGAATGACAATTTTGTTAATTATAAATAAAAAAGGTTCATGTATAATTTATATAATCGAATTCTATCTGAGAATCGATTTATAGTAACAGGATCACATTGGTGGGATCGGATCGTAGAATCGTAAAATCTTAGAAAATTTAAGAAAATATAATTTATAAATTATTTTTAAAGAAATTAATAATCAATAAATGAATAGATATATAGAAAATTCATGAATAGTTTATAATTAAATGATCTTATTGTAATTTTTATTTATTATCATATTTTATATGATTTTATCAATATTCGATTCTTTATTGCAATCAAAGGGTATTTGTGTTCAATTTATTTATTTATTGTTAAAAGCTAATAAAAATATAATTAAACTAATGAAATTATTTATATAACGATAAATTTTAATTTTACTTAGATATAGAAAGTTTTTGAGTAAATTTAACTATATTTTATTCATATAATAAATGTAGGATTGTTGTTAGGATCGGGATCGTTTTAGTAAATTTGGATTATAGAATCCTAGGATCTATGGGATTGAATGGGAATTCGACAACTATAGGTTCATGTATAGAATTTCCAAAATTACTAACATGTCACACATGAGGTAATAACTTTTCTTGCATAGGAGATAGTCTATAACTTTTCTATGAACAATAGTGGGTTCAAAAGATAGCAATCTTTTGAACAATATTTAGTTAGGTCTATGTAGTCTATACTTATGCTCCAACTCCCATCAAATTTCTTGACCAATACTGGGTTAGCTATGCAATTTGGATAAAGCACTTTCTTTAAAATATTAGATAGCAATAGTTTCTCTAAGGCAAAGGTTTTTTCTCTTCTGTACTGGCTTCAGCCTTGAATCAACATTCAACTTGTGAGTCATCAATGTTGGAGATATCCTTGGCATGTTATGTGTGATCCAAACAAATAACTCTTTATATTTCGCAGCAAGTTAATTATGTCGTCCTTAACTTACGCTAAGCATGTCAAGTGGACTCCCATTTTCTTCCCTTTCATATTTTCCTGAGCTAAATCGACTAGTCCCTTGACCTGAAGTCCCAAATCAGATGTGGGAAAAGAAGGCCCAAAACCTCTCTCAGCCTATCTCTTTTGGACGGGTTAATACCTGAACAATAAAACTCATGGGCTTGGGTCGATCTGGACTGGAAAATTATGGGCGGGTTTGGGTAGTACGAGGATATTCAACTCCCGCCTAATTTTTGTTTAATATGGCCCAACTGCCATAGGTACTTTTCCTTTAAGTCTTATATGGGTAGCTCATAGGTACCCCAACTGCCCGTCTACTTTTTCCTTTAAGTCTTATACTATTTTATTGTTTTTATTTGATATCTTCAGTCCTTTTTACTCTCTTATTTTTTATTTAATATGTTTTTAATTTCTGTTTTTAGTTTTAATTTCTTTCTCTCTCTCTCCTTTTCTTTTCTTTACACTTTCTTTTAAATTATTTATTTCTCTCAATCTTTCACGGATTTTTCTTCTTTTTTTTTTTTTGTCCTTTATCATACACGGTGATGAGATGTTCAACTAGTTCTTGACATTCTGTTAAAGCCCCACTGATTGTTCCGCCATAAATTAAGGATGGTTGGTGTGTGATTGTGAGTTTGAGGATAATGAAATTTACAATATTTAGTAGACAGTCGTCAATGGCAAAAGAAGAAAAAATGTCAGCGCTTGCATCTAGGAAAGAAGAGAAATTTTTAGAAACAAAGACAAGTTAAAAATTGGAAAAATTACATTTTAGTTTCTAATATTTTATTTAATATCTTTTAATCCTCCAATACTTTAAATTCAACACATTTAGTCCTTAAACTTTCATATTTTGACCCTTTTTTATAATTAATAGTTATTAAGATAGAAAATGACAACACTTGTCACGTAAAAAATTAAAGGCTATTAGTTATACTTTTTATTAAATTTTTATTTCACAAATTTAATTAGTTTTTTTATTTTTCGTTCAAAGACTGTATTTTTAATGTTCAAATATTAAAGATTTGTGAGATAAATTAATTAAATAATAAGGATTTGGAATGAAAAGTAAAATAAAAAAAGTAATTTTCAAAATTTGATAATGAGATTGATTAATAGTCATGTGACACTTATGTAACAAATTTTGTCATATTACGATTTAATAGTCATTTATTGTACAAAATCGTCAAAATATGAAAATTTGATGACTAAATGTGTTTGCTTTAAAACATTGGCGACTAAAGCGAGATTAGATAAACTATTAGAAACTAAAACTATGATTTTCCTAAAAATATTTGTCCCCACCATTACAATTTGTTGCTGGTTTCGCAACCGTGTGGCGTTATTTGGTTGACTAGAATTTGGAAGCGCAAGGCGTATTCGTCAATTTCGATTTTCCCTTTTTACTCTTTTAATCCTCATAAAAATTTCTTTATGAGTAATCCAATTTCCGATTTTTTTGTTTTTTTGGGCCCATCTTCTTTTGAGCTTTTTCCCTAGTCATTAGGGCTTTTATATTCTTCTAGTGGAGGTGAGGGTTACTCGTTTGGAAGTCGACCTTGTGATTATCTCATTAGGCATGGATAGATGACAAATTGACAAACTCTGTGGCGTGATTTGAGATGTTTTCAAAGCGAATGAGAAGCGAGTTTTTTTATTATTAGGTTTTAAATAAGATTGCTATTTGTGTCAAAGCTGTTATACGCTAGTCGAAAATAACAATCTTTTGTTTCTGACGCAAAGATTCACGTAGAGAGATATTTGGGAAAATCAATTCCAAAAAGCTGAATAATAATAATGAATTGTATCATCAAAGAAATCCTAAACAACCTTATATAGGGCTAAAACACAACTCGACTACGGTTAGAATACTAAAACATAATTCTACTAAGTTTAGGATAATAAAACACAATTTTGTTAGATTTAGGACACTCCAAATAAAAATCTTAAAATATATTAAAAATAAAAAAAATACTAAAAACTAGAAAAGTCCAGTGCGATCCTCATCATTTTCCTCCACTTGAAGAAAACTCGTCCTCGAGTTAGAAGCAAAATCTGAATACATCGATTACGTGGACTCATGGGCAGCGACAAATCGGCAACATTGAAAGTGTTGGAATGCCCATGCTACGTGGGAGGTCAATCACATAAGCATTGTTATTAATCTTCTTTGGCGGTGTAAAGTCCATACTTCTTTGGCTGCAATTTCTTTGTAAGATCCCACCGGGAACCGCTCTTTCGAAGAAATACCATAACTGATCCCCACTCCAAACACTTGCTTTCGGATTGCTTATCCGTATTTTATACTTCTTATTAGCCTCCTCTAGCTTGTTTGACTTCATGATGCACCTCTACGACTGTTTAGCCATATGACAAATTGCTATACTCTTGTCCGTTTGTTTAGGCAATGTACCAAATCCAGTATGTTGAGGTGCCTTTGTATACACAACAGAAAAAGGCGACATCCCAGTAGAACTATGAACCGCATTATTATAAGCAAACTCTGCCTGCGATAAAGCCACGTCCCACTACTTTGGCTTATCCTTGCAAATACACCGAATTAAGTTGTCCAGAGTTCTATTGACCACCTCCGTCTGGCCATCAGTTTGTGGGTGAGTTGCACTACTGAAATTCAAAGACGAATCAAATAATTTCCACAAAGTCCGCCAAAAATGTCCTAGGAATTTGCTATCCCTATCAGAAGTAATAGATTTAGGAGCCATGCAAGCAAACCATCTCCTTAAAGAACAATCAGCCACACTTAAGGCATCAGTCTTCTTACAAGGAATGAAATGTGACATCTTGGAAAACCTATCAACCATAACAAAACCGAAGCTACTCCCGTTGGGTCCTTGGCAAACCAAGCACAAAATCCATGAATGAGATGTTCTATATATTGTCGAGAGCAGTAAAGGCATATATAAACCCGTATTATTAGATTGCCCCTTAGCGATCGGGCAAATAACACTTATGCACATACCGCTGCATCTCTACGTGGCGAGGCCAATAGAATCGCTCTTTACTTGCGATAGTTTTGTCACGCCCGGATGTGCACTAGTTCTCCTCATGTAAATCACGAACTACCTTCTCTCAGCGAGATCGGGAAGGCAAAGGCGATTGCCACACATCAAATACATCACGCACATAAAATTCTTGCAGGTTGACCGGAACACATGACTCCCAAATTTGTCCAAAGTTAGCATCACTGCATAACATTCTTTTATTTGCTCAAACCCGAATGTCTTGGCTCAAGGTAGTTAATAATCTAGCTCTCGCTCAACGCATTAGCCACCACATTATGCACACGATTTATCTTTATGTCGAAGGATATACGCAAAAATTGACACCAACGTGCATGCATATCTTTGCTAATTCTCTTACGGCTATTCACATATTTCAAAGCTTCATGATCCGAATATAGCACAAACTCCTTTCCAATCGGATAATGTTCCAGTCTTTAAAGCCCTTACAGAATAAAATTCCTTGTCATAAGTACTCCATTTTGCACAGCGTTACTAAGCTTCTCGAAATAGCAAATAGGCCTACGCTCTTAAGATAAAACAACCCTGCGCCCACACCACTAGCATCACAATCAACCTCAAGCAGTTTATCAAAGTGCAGTAATGCAAGAACGAGTTTAGTACATAACTTCTCTTTTAATATAGCAAAGCTATTATTCGCTTCTTCCCCATAAAAATTTACCTTTCTTGGGCACTTTCGGTGGGGCGCGATAGTCTTCAAGTTTTTGATAAAGCGCTTATAAAGGTAGCCAACTCGTGGAAGCTCCTAACTTGAAGCTTGATCTTAGAAATTGACCAATCACTTATTGCCTTTACCTTTGCCTCTTCTTCCTCTATTCCCTCAGCAGTAATAATTAACCCCAAGAAAAGTAGCTTATTGATTAGAAAACTGCACTTTTTAAGATTTATATAAAGCTTATTATTACGCAATTTGTCAACACCTCCCTTAAGTGCATTAAATGATCATCCTCGGTTTAGCTATAAATCAGGATATCGTCAAAATAAACTACAACAAATGTGCCAATGAAAGATTTCAGAACCTGGTTCAGAAGCCTCATGAACGTGCTTGGTGCATTCGAAAGCACGAGCGGAATCACCCACCACTCGTACAAACCCTCCTTTGCCTTAAAAGTTATCTTACTCGTCTCGTCTCAGAGTCGTATGCGAATTTGAGGATATCCGTTCTTCAAATACAACTTTGTAAACCACTTAGCTCCATACAACCTATCCAGCATATCATTCAATCTAGGAATTGGAAATTTGTAACCCACGGTTATCCTATTAATGGCTCTACTATCCACGCACATCCTCCAACTCCCATCTTTCTTAGGAGTTAATAGCACAGGAACAGCACAGGGACTCATGCTATTTTGAACGTGCCCCTTTCGCAACAACTCCTCCACTTTTCTTTTAGAATCTCGCTCTCCTTAGAACTCATCCTGTAGTGCGGGAGATTGGGCAAACTAGCACCAGGACTCAAATCTATATGGTCTTTGAATATCGCGCATGAGAGGCAATTCATCCGGAATCTCGTCGGGCATCAACTCTTTAAATTCCTCTAACAAAGGCTTATGAACCGGGATACTCCTCCACTTGTAATTCAGCTGACCTCTATTGTTTGCTTCACAATCAATTCGTGAATTTGCCGAGTATCTGCAACTTCCGCTTCAAACTTTCTTGTGAGAGTAATGAAATTATCACTCGCGGCTACTTACTTTTATTCATTAAGGCAGCAAGGTATATCTCACCCCATCTTTCACGAGGCTATCTTGATTAACCCTTCCTAAATCGAGCATTTACATCAAATTGCCATGGCTTCCCAAACAATACGTGACAGGACATCCATATCTACCACATCACAATATATCTCATCACATTACTTACTAATGGAGAATGGTATTTTGCACCGCTCGGTCACTAGATACTCTCACCCCATATTTAATCCACCCTAACGAGTGGGGATTGGGATGCTTCTCCACAGTATTCCCAACTTCTTTCTTGTCTCCTTCCCAACAATATTCTCCATACTTCCACTATCAATAACCACAACAAAGATCTCACCCAAAATAGTGCATCAGGTTTGGAATAATTGATGATGTTGTGACTCATCCTCTCTTTTTGGAGATAACATCATGCGCACTACAAAATTCCCTTCTTCCTCTTCTTCAAAATTTTGGCCTCACCATCGGCTCGCATGACAATATTCATCTTCCTCCTCTTCTCATTTGCCATGTTCACGGTTTTCCTTTGAAGGCACTCATTAGATCGATGCCTGGTGATTGCACCAATAACATTTAAACCCCGGTTTAGCATACGAGTTGGGATTGTGATTTTTGTGCTTGCGCCCTTTCACCTCGGTCATAGGGCGCTTTTCCACCGCCTTGTCTTCTTGATTTCGCCTTGCATTATAGCAATTGTTGGACCCGCTCTTCTCTATAGGACCAGTCAAGCTGCTACCTCTATAATTATCGTAGCCTCTTTTATTCAACTTTTCTTGAATCAATTCGGCCTTCATAGTCATATTCTTCGCAGAGAGATTTCACAAAAATTGTACTTGATTTTGTCTCTGATGAAAGGCTTCAGTCCCTCAAGATACCTCGCCACCTGCTGTCCCTCTGTTTCTAACAAATTATTCCGTTCAGCCAACCTCATAAATTAATTTGTATATTCATGTCTGATCTGAGTACCTTGTTGTGACGTTGGTATTCTTTGGAACATAATCTGCTCGTAATCTGGTGGAAGAAATTCCTGTTTTAATAGCCTATTCATCCTATCCCATGTCCTAACTCTCTCCTTTCCTTTTCGCTCCTTCCTATTTTGCAATCTTTCCCACTATGCAAACGCACTCTCCTTTAATCTATAGGCTACTAATCGCACATTTTTCTTACTAGAGGTTTCCATGTAATCAAAGAATTTATCTATATCGGCAACCCAATCTAGAAACTCTTCTATTCTTAGACTCCCATTAAAATAAGGAATATTGACTTTTAATTTAAAGTCGTTACCTTCATAATCTCCTTGGCGCCATCGTATGTTTCTTCCATCACGTCCTATTCGAAATCCTCCATGGTGATTTCTGTCGCCACTTTCGTCATTGGAAACTTTGCTTTCTTGAACTTTACGAAAAAGGTTATTACGCTGCGAGCGAGAGCGGATATATTGACAAGTTCACGCGAGCAACACATGCACAGTGTACGTCATTCCACCGATTAGGTTCACATCAACACCAAGATCCTCAAACCGATGCGCTAGTTCACCGAGTCGCTCTTGATATGATGAAGGCCTTGATTAATTCACTAATCAATGCGTTCCATTAAACCTTTGCTCCATTTGTTGCGGCGTATCGTTCCCAATGATTGGGGCTCCGGTCTCACGAACATCGTCCACGAAGACCACCGCGATCGCCATGGTCTACGATACCAAGCGGCCAGCGTTAGGCGTAGAGAGATATTTGGGAAAAATCAATTCGAAAAACTGAATAATAATAATGAATTGTATACATCAAAGAAATCCTAAACAACCTTATATAGGCCTAAAACACAACTTTACTATAGTTAGGATACTAAAACATAATTCTACTAAGTTTAGGATACTAAAACACAATTACCTAGATTTAAGATACTCCAAATAAAAATCCTAAAATATATTAAAAATCAAAATGAATAAGAAAATACTAAAAACTAGAAAAGTCAGTAAACGATCCTCATCATTTTCTGTCACTTTCTTTTATGGTGCGATTCTTTGTGAATCATTACCACAAAAACAATTAGCCTTGTTTAGGCTACATGTAAATATTGGCGAATACAATATATATACTCTATTGTTTTGGGGAAAAAATATTTCCTCATAAAAATTTCTTGTCTTTTCAGTGTAAATTTGCCGAAATGACGAAAGTAGTACTATTGCCATGAATTCTTGTGATTGATTGTCCATAGTAGGACAATAATTACTTATGACTAAATCAAATGAAATCTAAGAGCTATTACCCCACAAGTTAGAAGTAGAGGAATTAAAAGGAACACAAATTAAATCTCCCAAACTTTTCATTAATAACACACATGACCGAATAAGCGAACACAACACGCTGCGGGCACCCTTTAACATAAAGTGGTGCCATTTGCATGTTATTATAAGCATCATCAACTAAGTCACACGACTTTAACTATTAAAGCACCGTGATAATGGAATCGTTACGGGAAGACACAACAACCAACGAGCACCTTATTTGATATTTAACGGGATGAATGGTGCGTTAATTTCATATTACAAACAAATCGTAGTAAAATATTACATGTGCATTAGAAATTTTAGTAGCAAAAAGCAATGGCTTCCATTTGTGGCATAACCACAATAGCCCAAGCAATTGTTGAATAACTTGCAATGAGCGCATTCATTACCATAGCAAGGTCGATCGTAATAATATTGGTCGGTAAGCTAGTTTTCTTCAAATTTTGATGTCCTTGTGATAGGATTTAAATTGTTACCATTTAATATGAGCAAAATTATGATGTTAATACTTTATTTGGTATGCAATTGACTAATTTAAAGTGTTTTTATACAGGAGTGAAGTTGATAGTCTAAAGTGAAAAGATGGTATTTAATGAAGATTTAGTGATTTTGGAGAAGCACTTTAGAAGCAAAGCAGAAGACTATTTTGGATTGGTCGTGCCCACGCCTTAAAGGATGAAGTTTTGGAGAAGAAACTCAAAGAAATGCGTGACCACGTCTTAAGTGAGACAAAGACCAATGGGCTGAATTTTCAAGATTGAATTTGTCTTTTGATTTAAACTTTTGTAATTCAAGTTAGTATGGATTGGATGACATTTGTTAGGGATAGATAGGATTAGATAGGATAGGATGGTTGGTTAGGACTTTAAAGTTTAAAGAATTAGGATTTGTTGGAGAAGTTTTAGGAAGTCTTTAGGGAGGTTGTTAGAGAATAAGCCTATAAATAGGAGGGTTAGTGAGCTTGGAAGACATAAGTCTTTCCTTTAATTCTTTGCAGAATTTTTCCTTTCTCTTGTACTTCTCTTTCTCTTTAGAATAAATATTAGAATAGTTTTGCCATCATGAGTGGCTAATTTACTTTCATTCCGTTCCAAGGGGTGTTGATGCCAATATATTTAGTGAGGTTTTGTTCATAGTTTCATAATCTTTTGCATTCAAGTAATCATTATTTCTTGCATTATATTTTTATGGGATTTTGAATGATAAATAAATTGACAACTTATTTGCATTCGTCTTTCTATAGCTATCTATTTGTTCTTGATCCATAATTGTCAGGAACATTTAGTACAAGTAGCACTTAAATCTTTTGCGTGTGTAAAGTGTGATAATCATGCATTTATGATTTAAAGGAAGTAATGATACAAAGATTTTCAATTGTAGCTATCTCAATTGTTGGTTTTGTTTTAAGCTGTTTTCAAAGATTTTAATGCTACTATCAAATGATATGGGCAGCTATCGCCTTTGATCATTTGTTAGTAAGGTTTGTTGTGAATGCTAGGTTCAAACAAATAAAATAGGAAAACTCAAAATTTTGTCATGGCTATCTGCGAAATTTTTGGTTAAATCTTGAATGAAAAAGTGTTTTAGAATCCTATGATCTAGATATATTCGGTATAACTACACTTCCTTGGATCGGAGTTTGGTAAGATTGAAATATTTCTTTTACATATTGTTAGTAATTTCTTTATAATTTTCCTTTATTTAATACTACGTATTAACCTTCTTTTCTTTTATTTCTTTTTTTATCTCAAGTGCTAAAAACCCCCTCGACACATAGCTCCTCGTGGGATTGAATAGTCCACTACTACTACAAATCAATTGTAGTTAGTTTAAGATCTGAATTAATTTTGGGGCTTGACCAGCCAAAATTTTGGCGCGATGCAGGAGCTATTTTATTATTATTATTTTTAGCATTGTGATTTTCATTGTATGACCCGTGCTTCTCACAAAGGTGATCTTGTGTTCATTTGAAATTGAGAAGGAAGCCACGACGACTAAGGAAGGAAACAAGAAGGAGGCTACGGTTTAATTCAACACTACTTGAGGAAGAAAGAATGGCTGCAAGAGTTCGTACATTGAGAGAGCTTATTGCTCCAGTTTTAAAACAACAACCTCTTTGCATACAATTTCCAAATTTAGAAGTAGCGTCTGAGTTAAAATCTGGACTTATTCATTGTTGCCTATTTTTCGTGGAAATGCGGTGAAAATCCACACAAACATCTCAAGGAATTTCATGTGGTTTGCTCTAGTTTGAAACCACAAGGGTGTGGAGGAACAAGTTAACTTGAGAGCTTTCCCTTTCTCCTTGGGAGATAAGGCGAAAGATTGGCTTTATTATCTTCTGCGGGTTCCATTACAACTTGGGAGGAAATGAAAAGATTGTTTTGGAGAAGTTTTTTGGCCTCAAGAGCTGCAAATATTAGAAAGGAGATATGTGGTATTAGGCAACTTGGTGGAGAATCATTATATGAATATTGGGAAAGATTTAACCAATTGTGTGCAAGTTGTCCTCACCACCAAATTTCAGACCAACTTTTGATCCAATACTTTTATGAGGGATTATTCTGGATGGATCGCGGCATGGTTGATGCGGCCGATGGAGGAGCCTTAGTGAACAAAACACCAAGCTATGACAAGACAATTAATTTCAAACATGGCAGAAAATTCGCAACAATTTGGTTCAAGATCGGAAGGGACAACAAAAAGGATTCATGAGGTAAGTACTTCTAGTATTCAAGACCAAATTTAGATCTAACTACTCTAGTTCGTCAAATGGTGTAGGACAATTGCAAAATGCGAAGGTGTGCGGAGTTTGCTCGATTCTGGGCATCCTATAGATTTGTGCCCGACTTTGCAAGAGGACATCATGCAACAAGCAAATGCAATCGGAGGATATCCCAATCAACCCCAAAGAAAATATGATCCTTATGCAAACCATTATAATCACGGTTGGAGGATCATCCAAATCTTAGTTATGGGAATCGGGTGGGCAGCAAAATATCAATTTGCAAGCCAAAAGCCAACACAACAACCACCACCAATGCAATCATCAAATTCAGGTATGCCTTTAGAAGATATTGTAAGATCCTTGGTTACTAATACACAACAATTTCAAAACAATGTGCGAAATTCCAACAAGAGGCAGGAGCTAGTATCCGCAATGTGGAGAATCAAGTATCTCAATTAGCGAAGTGAGTGAATTGAAGCAAGCATTCTCAAAGGATTACCTTCTCGAGACGATGGTAAATCCAAAAGAAAGTGTTAATGCAATGATGTTGATAAGTGGTAAGGAATTTCAACCCATACCCACTCCCCAAAGAAAATTGTTGAGAGTCAAGGAAAGGAAGAAGAGAACCCAAAAGTAGTAAGTTACGATCCTTTATTACCTAATGATTCAATTACTAATGTTGCACCTTTTCCAAGCGGGTTAGCAAGATCAAAAGAGAGGAGTATGAGCAAGGAATTTTAGAGACATTGAGAAGGTAGAAATAAACATTCCATTGATAGATGCAATCAAGCAAATTCGGTATGCAAAATTTTTGATGGAATTATGCACCAATAGAAGGAGGCTAAAGGTGATGAAACCATCAATGTTGGGCGAGAATGCATCATGATAATTTTCAAAAGTTACGATAAGTGTACGGATCCTGGAATGATTTCAATTCCTTGTGTAATTGGGAATAAAATGATTGAACATGCCATGCTAGATTTAGGAGCATCTATAAATGTTATGCCATACTCTGTATATTGTGCTCTAAATTTGGGTCCAATGAAGCCAACAAGGGTAATTATTAAGCTTGCTAATAGGTCTCTTGCATATCTGAAGGAGTTGTGGAAGATGTTTTAGTTAAAGTCAATAAACTGATTTTTAAGGTGATTTTTATATTTTGGCGAGGATGATGATGTGGGAGAATCAGCCACTCTTTTGTTAGGAGACCTTTTATGATGGCTAAGACCAACATAGATTTGGATGAGTGCACAATTTCTATAAAATTTGATGAACAAATTGTGAAGTTCAAAATTTTTGAAGCAATGAAGCATCGATTGATACTCATTCCTTGTGTTCTATTGATATTGTAGATCCTATTGTACAAGATGTTTTGATGAAGAAAATGATGTTTTCTGCAGGATCAAGTGTAAAGTTAGAAGGGATGAGGATATAAGTGATAAATTTGCTTTGAAAATTCTGAATTGTGAAGGAATTATTTGATTTCCATGAAAAATTAATGCCTTACATTTTGAGGCTCTAAGTTAGAATTGAAATCTTTGCCAAATCATCTCAAATATGTTTATTTGGGGAGGATGAGGCTTTACGATTAATAATTGCAAGAGGATTAAATGAAGAACAAGAAAATAAATTGGTAAAGGTCTTAAGGGAGCACAAAGCGACAATAGGGTGGACATTGGCGGATATTAAAGGTATAAGTCCTTCAATATGCATGCCGGATTCTTTTGGAAGAAAATGCCAAGCGGTGAGAGAACCTCAAAGAAAACTCAACTTGACCATGAAGGAAGTAGTAATGAAGGAGATTCTCAAACTCCTTGAGGAGGAATAATCTACCCAATTTCCAAACGGTGAATGGGTGAGCGATCCATGTGGTGCCTAAAAAGGCGGCATAAGCGTGGTAAAAACCAGAATAATGAATTGGTGCCAACAAGAATCCAAAATGGTTGGCGAATGGTCATAGATTTTAGAAAGCTTAACTTAGCCACTAGGAAAGATCATTTTCCATTACCTTTTCTTGATCAAATGCTAGAAAAATTAGTGGAAAAATTTTCTTTTGTTTTCTTGATGGTTTTGAGTTATTATCAAATTGTGATTGCTCAAGAGGATCAAGAAGACAACATTTACATGTCCATTTGGCACCTTTGCGTATAGAAGAATGCCATTTGGTCTATGTAATGCTCAGTACATTTGAGATGTATGATGAGTATTTTCTCTGATTACATTGAAAAGTGTATAGAGGTATTCATGGATGATTTCCGTATATAGAATTCTTTTGATGATTGATTAAGAAATTTAGTAAAAATTTTGAAAAGATGCATAGAAACTAATTTGATTTTGAATTATGAGAAATATCATTTTATGGTATGAAGGCATTGTGTTAGGACATGTGATTTCTTCTAGAGGAATAGAAGTAGACAAAGCAAAAGTTGATTTAATTGCTAGTTTACCTTACCTACAAATGTTAGGAAATAGGTGCTTTTCTTGGTCATGCAGGATTCTAGCGAGTTTATCAAAGATTTTTCTAAAATAGCTTTGGCATTAACCAATCTATTGCAAAGGATCAGAATTCAAGTTTGGAGATCATTGTAGGAAGCATTTGACAAACTCAAGGAAATGCTAACATGCACCAATTATTCAAGCACGATTGGAGCAAACCATTTGAGATCATGTGTGATGCAAGTAATTTTGCGATGGGAGCGGTTTTGGGCCAACGAGTGGACAAGAAGAGTCATGTCATATATTATGCTTCAAAGACATTGAATTGACGATTGCAATTATACCACAACAAAGAAGGAGCTTTTAGCTATTGTATTTGCTTTAGATAAATTTAGATCTTATTTGTGGTCTAAGGTTATTGTTTTTTTCGACCATGCAGCCTTGAGACATTTGCTGAAGCAACAGGAGTCAAACCCACGGTTGATAAGATGGATACTACTGCTTCAAGAGATTGATTTGGAAATAAAGGACCACAAGGAGAGAAAATTCAGTTGCAAATCATTTGAGCAGTTAGTGAAGGAACAAGATCCTTTACCAATCTACAGATTATTTCGGATGAACAATTGTTCCAATTGAGAGTATGGTTCCTTGGTATCTGAGACATAGTAAACTATTTGGTCACAAGAAATTTGCCTAACTTCATGAGTAAAGCAAAAAGGGAAAAGATTAAAAGTGAGGCAAAGTATTATGTTTGGGATGAACCATATTTGTGGAGACTTTGTTCGGATCAAATAATTAGGAGATGTGTACCAGAAAGTGAGCATCAATCTATTCTAGCATTTTGTCATGATTATGCATGTGGAGGGCATTTTGGACCCAAAAGAACTGCTAGAAAAATTTTAGATAGTGGTTTTTATTGGGAAACAATTTTTAAAGATGCATATTTCTTTTGTAAAAATTGTGAAAAGTGCCAAAGAATTGGTGCAATGACCCGAAGAAATGAAATGCCTCAAGTTCCTATTCTTATTTGTGACATATTTGATATTTGGGGTATTGATTTCATGGGGCCTTTTCCCTCATCTTGTGGTTATTTATATATTCTTCTAGCGGTTGATTATGTATCAAAGTGGGTAGAAGCAAAACCCACCAAAACTGATGATTCTAAGGTTGTTGCAGGTTTTATCAAATCTAACATTTTTGCGAGTTTGGAATCCTAGAGCTATTATAAGTGATCAAGGAAGCCACTTTTATGAGGACCATTGCGGCAATATTAAAGAAATATAGGGTACAACATAGAGTGGCTACCGCATATCACCCACAAACAAATGGTCAGCGAAGCTTCCAGTGAAATCAAAATGATCTTGGAGAAGGCTGTTAATCACGGAAGAAAAGATTGGAGCCTTGGTTAGAAGATGCACTTTGGGCATACCGAGCGACCTATAAAACACCAATAGGGATGTCTCCTATAGGTTAGTTTTGGAAGCCTTGCCATTTACGGTGGAAGTTGAACATAAGGCTTATTGGGGCATGCGTCGTTGCAATATGGATATGGAAAAATTTGGTGAAGCAAGGAAGTTGCAACTTCAAGAGCTTGAGAAATCCGGTTAGAGGCTTATGAAAATTCGAGAATTTACAAGGAAAAGGCCAAGTTGTTCCATGATTCTAAGATTTTGAGAAGCAATTTGAGGTGGGACACAAGGTATTGTTGTATAACTCTCGGTTAAAATTTATGCGAGTAAACTTGATCCGTTGGCATGGTCCTTTCATTATTACTAATGTTTTCTCACATGGTGTAGTGGAAATAGAGAGTGTAGAGCAATTAAGATTTTTAAAGTTAATGGTCACCGTTTAAAAATATTTCATGAGGGTGTTGAAATGAATTCATTAAGCTGGTATAGATTTGGCTTTGAATTCTGCTTGAAGTAAATTTTATTGAATGGTCGAGCATAACGACTTTTAAACAATTGCGCTTTTGGGAGGCAACCCAAGAAATTCTTGATTTTCGTTCTTGTTTATTTTATTTTATTTTATTTTATTTTATTTTTATTTTATTTTTTCATTTATCTTTGTATATAGCTCATGATTTTTTTTATGCAATGTAGGTTTTATTCATGAAGATTTGAAAAAAAAAAAATTTAGGACAGAAAAAACAAAAGAGAAGGGCTTTTTAGGCGTGTCCACGCCATAAGAATGATAGTTACAAGAAGGAACTCCAGAAGAGAAGAGCTTTTTAGACGTGCCCACGCCTTAATATCTATGCTCTTCTGGATTTTGTTCACAATGTCATCCGAAAATCCATCTGTTTTAGGCGTGCCCATACTTTGTTTCATTTGCTCTTCTGTTTACAAAAAAAAAAAAAAAAATCGTATTTCTAAAATAAGGGTTTTTAACAACCCACTTCTTTCTTCTCCAAAATTGCAGACAAGTTTTTCTTTTCTCTTGTTTTAACAATCCCAAAATTTTCTATCTTTTTCTCCAAATTGCAGCCGTTTCTCTCATCTTGTTGCTCATCTCCGTTTCTCTCTTGAAGCCACGGAAATTTGCTTCCCCATTTGTGCAAACGCACTAAACCGGGCCAAACAACGGCCACGCCATAGCCATCGATTCCGCCGCCTCTACGCCACCTTAGGTTTCTTCCAAGTTGCGACCACTCCTTTTCCGCCGCATCGTCGACCTCTCGCGACGTGCGTGCGCCTCCATCGCTCTACGTGACCTGAACCCTCTTGCCGTTGGTGTGGTGAAGACAACACCGTGCGACCTTTCAAAAAAGCGACCATAATCTTGAGAAATCCCAATATTCCATCATGCAGAATCAAAGCAAAAGCCAATAAGCGTCGTCTGTATTCCGAAGCCCATCACCTCGTGAAGTCCATCACCTCGCGAAGTCCTTCGCCGGCGGAACCCTTCTCCACCACCACGACTCTTCACCTCGACATAGCACTTTCACCCGTCCCTTATCCCGCCGATGGTTCCTCCACGGACCCAATGCGCTCCACGTCATCGCCTAAAGGAGGAAGAGCTGTACTTGCGCCGCGGATGCGCGCAACTCCACGGACATTTAAAATTCTCCACTAAAGTCGTCGGCAAAGGTATGATAAGGTTTGCAAATTGCCGATTTTACAGTAAATATGTGCATATTCCTACTTTGGGCTTTGGGTTTCTGGTGTGTTTGAGGAGGTAGATAATAGTGACTTGCATCCTTTTGTTTATCTTCGTTGCCGCATTTCTTGAATTAACTCGGGAATTTTATTCTACTTTTGTATTTAAACCACGAACCCTTTTACTCTAGAAAGCCCGGTCATTCAATTTGGTTGATGGGCGAATTGAAATGTCAATTACTAATTTTAATCTTGCCTTGGGATTTATTACGCTGAGTATTCTCTTACTTGAATATAAGGCTTGGGTTGACTTTGATGATGATTTTAAGCCTTGTTCCTTATGGCGGGGAAATGTCAATTGATAGTACTCCATATGACCAAATCGAAGGATATTTACCTTCGTGATCCGGTTTGGAAATATATTCATCGTTTTTTTGCATTTTCCTTCTCAGGCCGAAAGGACAGTTCAGTAACTTTGTCTAAAACCGAGTTTTTTTTCATTTGGGCAATGAAAAATCATATTAAAATTAATTTTGGTTGTTGGGTGGCTTCACAAATTGATCTATTATCAATAAGCAACGTGCATTAGTTTTTGGTTCTTTAATTACTCATTTAGCTGACAACCTCGGTTTAATTGATTTGAGTACCACTAACCTTCATGTGGCTTGTGAGTTAGAACCTTTAGATCTCCATTGTCTTCATCGTATGGGATTGGTAGATGCACGTGATGGCGGATATAGCTTCCTCCCTCCAGGCAGCCTGCGGAAAAACTACAAACATTCCCAAGTTCCTCATGGTTCTACTGCAGTGCAGGATACTCCTGGTCCTCTAGCCGTCCGCCGGAAGCTTCATCTTCAGACTCAGACACGGCCCGACGGATTAAGAGATTGGAGGCAAATCTAGATGCCTTGTCCCGCCATCTTGGGTTTCCGCCACCCTTTCCTCTCACACCATAGTGCCCGTTATGCAATTCGGGAGTTATGTTTCATTGTTTCTTTTACGTATCTTTTTGAATTGTGCTTCTTTTCATACATTGGGGACAATGTGTGATTTGGGTGTAAGTGCTGCTCTTTTGCTTTTGTGCTTTTGTGATTAGTTCATTGGTTTTCAATTATTTTGGTCAATTTTTTTCAAATTCCTGTGCTTTTGTGGTCAAATTTTTTGTTTGCAAATTCCTCCAAGCAGATTTAAAACCTTTTTGATTTCCTTGAAATTCCCAACTCTTTGATACTTGTTTAGAATAACTCATTGGTTAACATGCATTAGTGATTGAGTTGGAAAGCATGAAAAGGGAGAGTATGATTAGCCTTGTTTTGAAAATTTTATGTAAGCATCTCGTTGGTTTTGATGATGGGGTTGAATAATGATATACAATGTTTGAACATTGAACCATTGTGAGTTTTTTGAGCCTTTGAGCAGTGTCTTTTTCTTGCTCACATGTTCTTTGTTGAGTATTGACAAATATGGTATGTTATTCTAGAACTTGCTTTGTTGTGCATGTCAAGATCACATTGTGGGTTTATGCTTTGAAATGATAAGGGCATTTAGGACTAGTGAGCTTTAACTTTCTAAAAGACCATCCCATTATATTTACCCTAGTCAAACATTTTGAACTTAAGCTTTTCTTTGTGATAACACCACATCATTAGCCTTAACCGTTGTTATTTACCATTGTTAAACCATTTGTCAAGTGTATGTAGGAATGAGTTGCATGATTACATTTTATGGATTCCAAGAAAGAACCACTTGAAGAAAAAAATTTTTGATAAGAAAAAGTGAAAAAGAATTCCTGAAAGGTTTGGACAAAGTAAATGTGCTCCATTGCTTACAAAATGTCAACTATATTTGAAAAAGAAGAGGAGAATAAAAAAGTGGTTCTAAGCGTTACTTGTGTTGCTTTTAAATCTTGCAATAAAGTTCCTACATATCTTGATTTGTTTAGCCTAAATTTTCTTTTGTTTACCTACCTTAACCTAAGCCCGTTACAACCCTTTTAAGTCCCTTTGATTTTTGCATAAATTCATATTCTTTAGTGGTGGAGATGTGATATATGAGCAAGCATATGGTAATGACATGCTATGTTTGATTTGAGTGCTAAATGAATTCCTAAACACTTTGAGTGGATAGAGTGCAACTTTGTGAGAAGTAATCAAATGTTGTATATTTGATTTCGACAAAATTGTTGGGATTAATGAGATGCATGTTTTTGTTTAGAAAATCGGGCTATGAATGCTTATCCTTTGAATTATTATTTCATTCTTGATTTTTAATGTGTTGTGATTTTGGGTTATTTGTGAATGGTATGAAAAAGGAAAGGAATAGAAAGGAAGATATTGATCTATCATATGCTTGAGGAAAAGCATAGTTTAGGTGTGGTGTATTTGATAGGATTTAAATTGTTACCATTTAATATGAGCAAAATTATGATGTTAATACTTTATTTGGTATGCAATTGGCTAATTTAAAGTGTTTTTATCAGGGAGTGAAGTTGATAGTCTAAAGTGTAAAGATGGTATTTAATGAAGATTTAGATGATTTTTGGAGAAGCACTTTAGAAGCAAAACAGAAGACTATTTTGGATTGGTCGTGCCCACGCCTTAAAGGATGAAGTTTTGGAGAAGAAACTCAAAGAAATGCACGTGACCACGTCTTAAGCTGAGACAAAGACCAATGGGCTGAATTTTCAAGATTGAATTTGTCTTTTGATTTAAACGTTTGTAATTCAAGTTAGTATGGATTGGATGACATTTGTTAGGGATAGATAGGATTAGATAGGATAGGATGGTTGGTTAGGACTTTAAAGTTTAAAGAATTAGGATTTGTTGGAGAAGTTTTAGGAAGTCTTTAGGGAGGTTGTTAGAGAATAAGCCTATAAATAGGAGGGTTAGTGAGCTTGGAAGACATAAGTCTTTCCTTTAATTCTTTGCAGAATTTTTCCTTTCTCTTGTACTTCTCTTTCTCTTTAGAATAAATATTAGAATAGTTTTGCCATCATGAGTGGCTAATTTACTTTCATTCCGTTCCAAGGGGTGTTGATGCCAATATATTTAGTGAGGTTTTGTTCATAGTTTCATAATCTTTTGCATTCAAGTAATCATTATTTCTTGCATTATATTTTTATGGATTTTGAATGATAAATAAATTGACAACTTATTTGCATTCTTCTTTCTATAGCTATCTATTTGTTCTTGATCAGTAATTGTCCTAACATTTAGTACAAGTAGCACTTAAATCTTTTTGCGTGTGTAAAGTAGCGGTAATCATGCATTTATGATTTAAAGGGAAGTAATGATACAAGATTTTCAATTGTAGCTATCTCAATTGTTGGTTTTGTTTTAAGCATTTTCAATGATTTTAATGCTACTATCAAATGATATGGAGCATCCTTTGATCATTGGTTAGTAAGGTTTGTTGTGAATGCTAGGTTCAAACAAATAAAATAGGAAAACTCAAAATTTTGTCATGGCTATCCTGCGAAATTTTAGGTTAAATGCTTGAATGAAAAAGTGTTTTAGAATCCTATGATCTAGATATATTGGTATAACTACACTTCCTTGGATCGGAGTTTGGTAAGATTGAAATATTTCTTTTACATATTGTTAGTAATTTCTTTATAATTTTCCTTTATTTATTACTATCGTATTAACCTTCTTCTTTTCTTTTATTTCTTTTTTTATCTCAAGTGCTAAAACCCCCTCGACACATAGCTCCTCGTGGGATTGAATGGTCCACTACTACTACAAATCAATTGTAGTTAGTTGAAGATCTGAATTAATTTTGGGGGCCCGACAACCCGACCACCTTGTGATAGGATTTAATTTGTTACTATTGAATAGGAGCAAAACTATGATGTTAATGCTTTATTTGGTATGGAATTGGCTAATTTAAAGTGTTTTTATCAGGAGTAAAGTTGATAGACTAAAGTGAAAGGATGAAACTTAATGGAGATTTAGATGATTTTTAAAGAGGACTTTTGGAGCCAAAGCAGAAGACTATTTTGGTTAAAACTTACCACGCCTTAAAGGATGAAGTCTTGGAGGTGAAATTCAAGAAAATGCACGTGACCACGTCTTGAAATTTGAGATAAAGAGTGATAACTTGAATTTCAAGATTTAAATTTGTCTTTTGATTTCAATTTTTGTGATTCAAGTTAGAATGGATTTGAAGACAATTGATAGGATTAGATAGGATTAGATATGATAGGATGGTTGGTTAGGAATTTAAGATTTAAAGACTTAGATTTGTTGGAGAGATTTTAGGAAGTCTTTAGGGAGGTTTTTAGAGAAGAAGACTATAAATAGGAGGGTTAGTGAACTTGGAAGACATAAGTCTTTCCTTTAATTTTCTGCACAATTTTCCCTTTCTTTTGTATTTCTTTTTTTAGAATAAAGTTAGAATAGTTTTGCCACATGAGTGGCTAGATTACTTTCATTCCGTTCTAAAGGGGTGTTAATGCCAATATATTTAGTGAGGTTTTGTTCATAGTTTCATAATCTTTTGCATTCAAGTAATCATTAGTTCTTGCATTAAGTTTTTATGGATTTTGAATGATAAATAAATTGATGACTTATTTTCATTTTTCTTCCTATAGCTATCTATTTGTTCTTGATCCATAATTGTCGGAACAATTAGTACAAGTAGCACTTAATTTTTTTGCGTGTGTAAAGTGACGGTAATCATGCATTTATGATTTAAAGGGAATTAATGATACAAAGATTTTCAATGCGATTATCTCAATTGTTGGTTTTATTTTAAGCTTTTCAATGTTCTTAGTGCTATTATCAAATGATATGGAGCTATCGCCCCTAGTCATTTTGTTAGCAAGATTTGTTATGAATGTTAGGTTCAAACAAATAGAATAGGAAAACTCAAAATTTTGTCATGGCTATCTTGAAAAATTTTAGGTTAAATGCTTGAATAAAAAGTGTCTTTAGAATCCTATGATCTAAATATATTCGGTACAACTACACTTCCTTGGATCGAGCTTGGTAAGATGAAGTATTTCTTTTATAATTGTCCTTTATTTATTACTATTAGAGTTGGTATTAACTTTCTTCTTTTATTTTGCTTTTCATCTCAAGTGCTAAGAAGCCCCCTCAACACATAGCTCCCTGTGGGATTCGAACTGGTCCACTACTACTACAAATCAATTGTAGTTAGTTTGAAGATCTGAATTAATTTTGGAGGCCCGACAACGACCACCTTGCACAACTACGTCAAATCCATACAACTCTTTAATTAATTAATGAGAAGCAGAAGAAAATTACTACTAGTAGCTAGAAAATATCGGAAACTAAAGCAACTTCATCAAGTAAATTAATGTCATATGCCCCATATTAGACAAGTAAAATTAATGCTGTAAAGTCGCGATGCATTAAGATAATTGGGTAGTTTAATGCAATCTCATCAATGTCTGAGGAAAGAAAGAAAAATGAAGCGGACATACCGAGAAGGTTGCGATGAGCGGGAAGCAAATAAGGACAGAGACTAACTTTGCCATCATAACTTGAGACCTACACATGCCCACACCAATAATATTTTGTGTTATAACTAATGTCTTAATACTTTGCTTTAGTTGACATTTCTAGTTTTCACGATAGGTGGAGTAGTATATATAAGCCAAGGGCCAGCGTGGCGCCAAAACCCAAACTTTCAACTCTCCTCTAGAAAGGTGCAGGGTATAGGGTTTGGCGTTTGGCCCTAGTGTCTGATTTCAAAATCTAGATTTTTAATTCAATTTTAAAAATTTGAACTAATAAAAATTAAATTACCCCAATTATTAAGTATTTTTATTTTTTCTTCGGACCAATGTGAAATGCTTTTTTTAATGAACTTAACATTCTCCCACATAACGTACAACACTCGGACTCTCTAGGTTGACCATAATTATTTAAAATTCTTTAAATTTAATTATTATTCTCTTTTTATTTCATATTAGACTAAATACTATGATACTATATATTTCTAGACTATATTTATGTATCTAGGTTATATTTATGCATAATATATAATACTTCTAATTTTAATATGGAATATTTTTAATTAGAATATTCTAATTGCCTATTATACTGCATTCAAATCGGACCTTCCTTGGTGACCACATGTCATTGCTTATCTATTATGCTGCATTCATATCCTTATTTTTAGTTTGATGCATTAGTGATAAATTATAACTTGTTTTCTCTAATTATTTTTATTATACTATTTTTGTAGTGTTGTAAACGTATAAAATATTTTATTGTGAAGAGGATAAGAATTCCATACTAATTAATTCAAAATATACAAGTCATAATTAATAATTGATTAGTCTAATATATACAAAATGCACGTGGCGAAGCCTATCACTACATGCGATTTAGGTGCGATTTGGGTGAGAGTTTCTCAGCTTTCTTCCACGTTAAGTTTTCTATCTATGAGTCGGTGTGTGAGGGTGTGGGGTGTCTGAACTTGGTGGTTTGTTCTTGGTGGTCGCCTGATGTCGTCGGGTGGAGCTGCCACTTGGGAATTGGAGGTAGCTGTGTTGGTACAAAACCTCCAGCTATCTTTGGCGGAGAAGGAGGGAGTTGAGCTCCTGACCGCAGATGTTCAAGCTGGACAGGATGAGGGTCAGCGGAGCTTACTGGGGAGAATTTTTGGAGAGCGCCGAGCTAACTTTATGGGATTGAGGGGTACTATGAAGGCTCTTTGGCCGGTGAGTTCTCCTTTTGTTGTTCGGGAGTTGGGGGTTAACTTCTTTCAATTTGTTTTCGCGTCAGTGGAGGATAAAAGAAGGATCATAGCTAGAAGGGGATGGACCTACGATAGGCAGTATCTGGTGTTGAGGGAGTGGGAGCCGAGTGTAAATAGTGTGGATGTGGCCTTTCGGCGGGTGGAGATTTGGGTCCAAGT
This sequence comes from Gynochthodes officinalis, assembly GCA_020080225.1. Classification (NCBI taxonomy): domain Eukaryota; kingdom Viridiplantae; phylum Streptophyta; class Magnoliopsida; order Gentianales; family Rubiaceae; genus Gynochthodes; species Gynochthodes officinalis. The sequence goes on along the minus strand of JAIQDA010000042.1, from coordinate 258,075 downwards.
TTGGAATTTGCCTCATCACTGGATTACCATGGAAACAGGCCGTCAGATTGGGAGTATTTTTCCGCATTGCACGAAGTCTTTCTTCCTGAAGGCGGTAGTGCACATGGCAGACATTTGTGGCTACTGGTCACGGTGGATTTGGATCTCACTTTACTTCGTGGTATGAAGGTTTGTTTCCAAAACTTTTTTCGCTAGGCTATGTTTCAGTACAAATTCCTTGCTGCTTTCTGTGTCTATTGTGGTTGTGTGGGTCATGAGAAGAGTTCGTGTGCTAGACGTTGTGAGGAGTAGCAAGCTCATGCACTGAAAGTGGGGCAATTTGGAAATTGGATGCGTGCTGGATTTGGTTTGGATGGAGGCTTTGATATGGAGGTGCGGACTGTGGTGAGGAATCGCGGTGGAAGATATCTGGACATTCCCCGATCGAATGTAAGGGAGGCGAGGCTTTCGGATCCGATGTTGCCACATTCTTTACAGGAATTGGCATTGAAGAAAGTTGCGTTACTGAGCCTTGTCTAGATGTTTCCTCTGGCGACCGGATGGATTCGCTGCATGTCTAGCTTGAAGCTTTGGATCTGCGATTTTGGAAATGAGTTATTCTTTTGCCGACTGGTTTGTCAAGTGTTCAAAATACTTACGTGGAGTCTTCGGTTGGTGTGTTATCTTGGTCCACACCAAGCGGTATCTACTTTGTCGTGTGTTGCTAAGGTTCCCACAAATCACCGGCTTTGTCCCGTGTTGAGGAGTTTAACAGTGCATTTGCTTTGTCATGTCTTGAGGCGAGTCTTGTGGAGTCTTAGGTGGTCTGTTTTCTTTGGAGCACGAAATGCGGCGGCTCTTGGTTGGTTTGCAATCTTTGAACCATAATATTATGCAGCCTTCTTCATCTACGCTTTGGTACATTTCGGAGGAGGGTGGGCGTAAGCATTTCGGCTCTTGTAGGCGTGCGGGAGTTGTCTCTGGGGTGTTGAAATCGGTGCGGCGAGATTGGTTGTGGGAGGATGTGGAGTTATGTTATTTTGAGGATCAAAATGTGAAGAAACCTCGCCATGAAGAGGTTCAAAATGGGGTGAAAGGACTAGCCCTCATCGGTCCCAAGCACCTCAATGAAGATTGGTGTGGAATTGTCGCGGTTTGGATGCGCCCTTCACAATTTCCCAGTTGAGGTAATCTATCATGTCCCAGCATCCAGACGTACTTTTTATTTCTGTAACTAAACAAAAGTCTATGTTTGTTGAGAAGGTTTTTGACAATTGAAATTTGAAGATAGGTGGAGGCATGTTGAACTGAGGACACCCGAGGGGTTGTTAGTATGTTGGGTGCCTCATGTTATGGTTATGAATGTAATTACTACTTCCTTTGTGTCTGATTACAATATAAACTTGAGGATGATTCGAGGATGGGGTGGGCTATTTTCGTTTATGCCAATCACGATTATCGACAAGGGAACTTGGTGGAGCTATTTAGCAAATGAGAGGCGAAGTGGGGTGATTGGTGGGTTATTGGGGAGGGATTTTAATGACATTGTGTCGCCACTTGAAAAAGGGGAGAGCGGCTAAGAAACGGACCATAGTTGTGTTGCTTTTAACAGCTTTGTCCGACAACTGGAGATAGTGGATCTTGGGTATGTTGGTAGTCCATATACTTGGAGTAATAATAGGGTTGGAGAGGGTTTTTGGAGGAGCAGTTGGATCGATTTTTGCCTCATCGATGTGGAGGTTGCCTCATCATGTGCCAAGCAAGCTTAGATCATTCCTTCCTTCTCTTGGAGACGGATCCTATGTAGCAACGGTCTAGTAAATGGTTTACATTTGATAAGCGATGGCTTAAAAATTGGATCTCCAACAAAAAGTGGTGGCGGCATGGAAGCGAGAGAAACGATGGGGCGAGACAATTTGTGTTAAGCTTCGAGATTACCGAATATCGGTTGGATTTATTGAAGTGGAGCTTTAATTTAGGGACTAATGCGAGACGAATCAAAATTCTTCAAGCTCAAATGGAAATTTGTGAGTGGGAATGGTGGGGGTAGGGATTTGTGATGCGAATGCGCTTAAGAGTCAATTCGACATGAGTATATGGAAGAAGAGAGATATTGGCAGAAGTCAAGAAATCATTGGTTGAAAGAGGAGATAGCAATTCCAAATTTTTTCATCGTCCGCCATTCAAAGGAGGAAGAGGAATCATATTGTGACTTACTAGTGTGTGATGGGAAGATGTGTGCGACTAAAGGGGAGATAGAAGAGGAAATCGTGGCTTACTATGATAAGCTATATGCTTCTATTCACCCGGCTCAGTCTCTTTCTGTGCTTGAAGGGTTTCCTAAAACTATCACTCAGGCCATGAATACAACATTGATGAGACATGTGGAAGAAGATGAGGTCAAAGCTTCCTTGTTCCAAATGAATCCTCATACAGCTCCTGGACCTGATGGTATGACTCCTTTATTTTTTCAAACTTACTGGAGTGTGGTTAAATTGGATATTATCAATGCTGTGAAGGAGTTTTTTCATAGTACGAAATTGCTTCGGAAACTAAATCATACTTTGATTACGTTGATATCGAAGGTTCGGTCTCCTGTGTCTATCTCACAATATAGACCCATTAGCTTGTGTAATGTGGTCTATAAGATTGTTTCTAAAATCTTGGCTGAACGACTTAAGCCGTGCCTTCATAAATGTATTAGCCAAAATCAATCAGCATTTATTCCTGGGCGTCAAATTCTTGATAATGTGATTATAGCTCACGAGGGAGTGCATACTTTGAACTCAATGAGGAAAGGACGGAAAGGGTATATGACTTTAAAAATAGATATGGCTAAGGCTTATGATAGGGTGGAGTGGTGATTTTTGGAGCAGGTCATGAGGAAAATGGGGTTTGCGTGGGGAGTGATAATGTGGATTAGGCAATGTCTTTGTACTAGTTCCTTTTCCGTTAATATTAATGGTGCTCCATGTGGGTATATTAAGCCAACTCGAGGCATTCGGCAAGGGGATCCTCTTTCGCCGTATCTGTTTCTTATGGTTTCAGAGGCGCTCTCTCATCTTATTATAAGAGCTAGTGCTTGTGGAAAGTATAAGAGGCTGAGGGTTAGTCGGAATGGGCCTATCATTACTCATTTGTTCTTTGCTGATGATTCTTTGCTATTCTGTGAGGCTGATGTCCATCAAGCGCAGGTATTACAGGGTATTCTTCATCAGTATAGTCAAGATTCGGGCCAAGCAATTAATCTGGATAAGTCTTCAGTGTTATTTAGTCATAATGTTTCCCAGGTGGCAAGGAGTGAGATTTGTCAAATACTGGAGGGAGTGAATGAACAATCAAATGCCCGCTACTTAGGGCTTCCAATGAGGATTGGCCGATCGAAAAAGGAGATTTTTAACTTTATCATTCAGAAGGTGTAGCAACGAATTCAGAATTGAAAGACTCAATTTTTGAACTGGGCAGGCAAAGAGATCCTTATCAAATCAGTGGTGAATGCTTTGCCAACGTATGTGATGGGGTGTTTTAAACTTCCGGTAGGGGTGTGTAAGGAAATTTGTCGAATCACGGCGAATTTTTGGTGGGGTGAACGAAAGGATGTGAGACAGAATATTCATTGGAAGAGGTGGCAAGAGCTTAGTAAGGAAAAGAAGGAATGAGGATTGGGTTTTCAGGATCTTCAACTGTTCAATGACGCTTTGCTTGCTAAACAAGTCTCACGTGTTATTTCTCAACCGGAGTTACTAATGAGCAGAGTCATGAAAGCCAAGTATTTCCCTAATAATCAATTTCTTGTTGGCGTGGAGAAGAAAATGCGTCTTGTTTGTGGAAGGGTTGGATGGGGCTAGGCGCCTAATCAAAATCTTGAGGCAGTACTCATGCTCAGGCATATTGATCGTCGACTTACCATCTATTGCGGCGGGAGGGCCAACTTGCGAGCAACAACGAATGCGATAATGCAAGAGAGCGAAGGCACGTATGTGGATGGCCACTTGGAAGTTGAAAGTGGCGGGTAAGGTGAAGCATTTCTTATGGAGATGTTATCACAATATTTTGCCTCTCAATGCCAAGTTGTACCACGGGAAGTGCAGGTGGAGCCTTTTTGTCGGTGTGTGGAAGGGACGATGAGACATTGGAGCATATGTTGTTCAATTGTTCTCTGCCAAGTTGGTTTGGAACTGGCGAGTAGGTGGGATCGGCTGGGCGGCCTGAGTTACATTTCGACAATGGTGGCAAGATTTGTGCTCTAGGCGAAGGGAGAATAGTTGGATGGACCAGGCTCAATTCTGACCTACATTTTGTGGATCTTTGTGGAAGGTCGGAATGTTTGGGTTTTTCGTGAGAATGGTGGGAGCCAAAGCAAATCGTAGAAATGGCGAGAATGCTTGGATAGAGTTCTTTGAAGCAAATAGGGGTTAGCTAGGATCATGCGGTTGATCGGTGGTGACTTGTAATTAGAGGGTAGTGTATAGTGGTGGAACATTCTGATGTGAGAGCGATGATTGGATCTAAGGATTTATTCCTTTGGTTCTTTGTCGTTTATTTTTGGTCTGTTTTGTCTTTTGTGGGAGGTGGGTTGATCCGGTGACTTTAGTCGATTAGTCTTAGCGTACTTAGAGCTAAGAAGAGTCTGTTGTGGAGGACATTGATTGTACAAGTTAACTTTCAAAAGTTAATACAATTATCGATCTTTGATAAAAAAATAAAAAAATAATTAATAATTGATGCATCAATTCTCATCGACATAGACTTTTAATTCCCAAATAGATTACCACATTTGACTACAAGATAAACTTAGTATTAGTATCACGTTAGCATGATGTTACCATTCTTCTCCACTTTGATTCAATAATTAGCCTAAATTTCGCCTATAATTTGCTAAACTTTTGTTGTCCCATTCGATGCTATTACACTCTACCCATTCTCCATGTAACCAATGATTTCAAGACAATTTTCACTTAAATAACGAGTCAAGCTTTCTTTGATTTCTTGAGTTTGTTATATAATCAGATAGTTACCAAATAAACATGTGTACCAATAAATAGAGTTTAAGCTGAAATTAAATCTCCCAATATTAAGAACACAATAATTGACAAATAATTGAGCCCGACAATTTTAAATCTCTAATGAACCTTTAAGTGGAATTTAATTGGATGAAATTCGATCATTTATTAGAGAAAAATGAACAAATAGTGTAAAATTCCCAAAAAGAAAATTTGGATTTCTAAAATAACATATGATATGTTGACTCTGGATGTAATAACCACATGATTAAGCAGAATGAATTATTTGTAAATTTCAATGAGTCATTTAAATCCACTATTCATTTTGGTAATAACCATAAAGTGCCTATATATGGTAGAGAAAATATTCCTATTACCTTGAAAAATGGTGTACAAAGTGACATTGTTGATGTGTATTGTTTACCTATTTTGCATCAACATCTCTTGAGTTTGGGTCAACTTCAAGAAAAGGATTACGATTTGCATTTTCAAAATGTGCGCACCATTCTTGATGATTGATTGGGTTTGATTGCAAAGATAAGCATGATCAATAGCAGATTGTTTCCTATTACTTTGAATTATGGTGGTTAACCTTGTTTTTAACTTTGTTAAAGTTGATAATACTTGGTTGTGGTACATGAGACTTGGACACTTTTACTTTCATGGATTGCAATTTTTGGCTAAAAATAACATTATTTTGGGCTGCCATTTATTAACTTTCACCATAAAGTCGTATTTTGGGTAAGAAGCACCGAGAGATCCATTTCCTAAAGGCAAGGCTTAGATGGCAAAAGAACCATTACAACTCATTCATTCTTATTTTGTAATAAAGATTGATCGGATTTAATTTGTTACCATTTAATAGGAGCAAGGCTATGATGACAATGCTTTATTTGGTATTAAATTGGCTAATTTTAAGTGTTTTTTGTCAGGTGAAGTGAAAAGATAGAATTTAATGGAGATTTAGAAGATTTTTGGAGAAGCACTTTTGAGCCAAAGCAGAAGACTCTTTTCGGATTAAACTTGCCCACGTCTTAAAGGATGAAGTCTTGGAGTGAAACTCAAAGAAATGCACGTGACCACGTCTTAAATTTGAGACAAAGGACCGATGGGCTGAATTTTCAAGATTTGAATTTGTCTTTTGATTTAAACTTTTGTAATTCAAGTTAGAATGGATTGGATGACATTTGTTAGGGTTAGATAGGATTAGATAGGATAGGATGGTTGGTTGGATAATTAGTTAGGAATTTAAGATTTAAAGACTTAGATTTGTTGGAGAGATTATAGGAAGTCTTTAGGAAGGTTGTTAGAGAAGAAAGTTATAAATAGGAGGTTAGTGAACTTGGAAGACACAAGTCTTTCCTTTAATTTTTGCAAAATTTTCCCTTTCTTTTGTACTTCTCTTTCTTTTTACAATAAATTTAGAATAGTTTTGCTACCACGAGTGGCTAAACTACTTCCTTTTGTTCCAAGGGTGTTAATACCAATATATTTAGTGAGGTTTTGTTCATAGTTTCATAATCTTTTGCATTCAAATAATCATTATTTCTTGTGTTATATTTTTATGGATTTTGAATGATAAATAAATTGACAACTTATTTTCATTTTCTTCCTATAGCTATCTATTTGTTCTTGATCCGTAATTGTTGAACATTTAGTACAAGTAGCATTTAAATCTTTTGCATGTGTAAGGTGTGATAATCATGCATTTATGATTTAAAGGAATTAATGATACAAGATTTTCAATTGTAGCTATCTCAATTGTTGGTTTTTGTTTTAATTGTTTTCAATGTTCTTAGTGCTACTATCAAATGATGTAAACGCTATCTTTGATCATTTGTTAGTAAGGTTTGTTATGAATGCTAAGTTCAAACAAATATAATAGGAAAACTCAAAATTTTGTGATGGCTATGATAGAGTGTATAATTGCATATTTATTGGATCAATTCTCTTGTATTTTAATTGATTAAAATGCTTGTTTATAAGGATATTAATTATTTTTGTGATTAATGGTTAGATGAAGCATTTTTCCTAAAGAATGTAGCCTCACAAGACAAGTGGCACAAGAAAGCCTTCAATTAAGGCTTGAATTGAGGAAAAGCAAATCCTTGAATTAAGGCTTGAATTAAGGAAAAGAAAAGCCTTGAATTAAGGAAAAGCAAAGCCTTGAATTAAGGAAAAGCAAAGCCTTGAATTAAGGAAAAGAAAAGCCATGAATTAAGGAAAGCAAAGCCATGAATTAAGGAAAAGAAAAGCCATGAATTAAGGAAAGCAAAGCCTTGAATGAAGGATAAGCACAACCAAATGTCTTGAATCCTTGCCTATAAATAGGCAAGGCTTGAGACAATCAAGGCATCCCATTTTTAGGCTTTCCTAGTTCAATAAAGAGAAAAACAAGGTTTGGAATTCTCAAGCCACAATTCATCCTTTCATGGAGTGAGCTACGGCCGAAGAAGGCGAGAGCCGCGGGATCGACAAAAGGCGATCATTTGATTTTCTTTGTATTTTCTTTTAATTATGTTTAGCTAAATTTTTATTTTCCAATCAAGTTTAATTGAGGTTTGATTCCAACAATTGTGAGGTTCGGTAATTTTATTGTTCTTGAGTATTTATATATTTTCTATGTTTCATTATATTATTGCATTAAATTGTTAGACAAGACGTCTATTGTTTAATAATTGAATTCAATATATAGTCATTTAGAATAGTTAATCTTCGGAGGATTGGTCTAATACAAGGGACAAATAACAACATCGAAAGGTAATCAACGCTTAGATTGTATGTTATGAAAATATATAATCTAGCTTAAATAAACACGGCGTTTCCGGGTTTCTTGGTTAGTAATTGGGTCTTTTGAATCTTAATGCAATTAATAGATATAACTCATAGGGACGGATCCGAAGGTTGTGTTTGTTAATTAGAGAAATAACTCATAGGACAGATCCGAAGGTTATCGAAAAAGTAAGAAAAGATTGGTTGTTAGAGGACGGATCTTCAACAACTATAACTAATTTATTCAAGATAAAAGAACCTATCTTTTGAATCAATGATCAATTTGAGGAATCAATACCAAATTAATTCTTGATTGCAAGCTTCTTCTTATTAATTTTCCTCATATTTTTAGTTGGTTATTTAATTTGTTTAGTTGTCTTATTGATTCTTGCTCAGTTTCATAATACAAAACCCCCCCTCTTTATTTTATTTTGTTCAAGGAATAAATCTAACCAATCTCTGTGGATTCGACCCTCTCACTGCTATCTACAAAGTTTAGCCTAGAGAAGGATTATTTTTGGTGGTTTCGACACCCATCAAATTTTGGCGCCGTTGCCGGGGATTGGTTTTTTAGAATTTATTCCTTTTATTTATTTATTTTCATTTTTATTTTTGCCTTTATAATTGTTTGGTTCTTTTATGCCACGTTCTTCTCGCACAGGTCAACTCACATACGATCCAGAGATAGAGAAGGCGGACGTAGGCTTAGAAAGAAACCAAACAACGATCTCGAGGAGTATCATCTTCTTCATCTTTTGAATATAATTTGTGCGAATTATTTAATAGTGAAGAAGAAAACATAACTAGAAATAATGAGCGAACTTTAAAGGAATTAGCTATGCGATTTAAACCAACAACCGTTGTGCATTGATTATCCTACTTTAGAAGTGCCTTTTGAATTAAAATCGGATTGATTCACTTACTCCCACTTTTCATGGCCTCGCGGTGAAGATCCTCATAAGCACTTAAAGGGATTCCATATGGTGTGTTCCACGATGAAACCGCAAGGTAGTGAGGAAAAGTTGCGAGCTTTTCCTTTTTCTTTAGATGGAGTTGCTAAAGATTGGCTATATTACTTGCCATCTGGTTCAATAAACAGATGGACAGAGAGGAAAAGCCAATTTTTGGAAAAATTCTTTCCTGCCTCACGAGCTGCCACAATTAGAAAAGATATATGTGGTATACGGCAGCAACATAGAGAAACTATGCACGAATATTGGGAAAGGTTTAAGCAATTATGTGCTAGTTGTCCTCAACATCAAATTCCTGATCAACTTCTTATCAATATTTTTATGAGGACTATGGTGATAGATAGGAATAGGATTGATGCAGCAGGTGGAGGTGCTTTAGTGCACAACACTCCAACGGAGGCAAGAAGTTTAATCTCCAGGATGGCTGCCAATACACAGCGATTTGGCATCAGACGCGAGGATACATCTAGGAATGTAAGTGAGGTAAGTATTTCTATTGATCAACGTTTAGACAATTTGACTACTTTAGTGGAAAAGTTGGTTGTAGGCAATATTCAACAGGTAAAGGCTTGTGGTATTTGCTCCAATTCAAATCATCCCACTGACATGTGCCCGACGTTGCAAGAAGGTCAATTTGAACATGCTAATGCCGTTGGTGGATTCCCAGGGCCACCACAAAGGAAGTATGATCCTTACTCAAATACCTATAATCCGGGATGGAAGGATCATCCGAACTTAAGTTATGGGCCACGACCTAGTGGATTTCAAGCTTGGCAGCAAAACCCACCATATCCACCGCCTTCCAAACCAGGTAAGTCCCTTGAAGAGTTAGTTGAATCACTTGCTAATAGTTCCCAACGTTTTCAACAGGAAACTCGAACCAGCATTCAAAACTTGGAAAATCAAGTGAGCCAATTAGCATCTTCCGTGAGCAAATTGGAATCTCAAGGTAAGTTACCTTCTCAAACGGTTGTTAACCCAAGGCAAAATGTTAGTGCAATGACTTTGAGAAGCGGAAAGGTGTTGGAAGAGGCCAAAACACGTGATCATGAAGAGGTGGAAAAAGAAGTAACAACCCCACAGCAGCCTAAGGTAATCGAGACAACCCCTCCTTTCCCTACAAGATTGGCCAGTTCGAAAAAAGATGAGGAAGAAAATGAGATTCTTGAGACTTTTCGCAAGGTAGAGGTAAATATTCCTTTAATTGATGCAATTAAACAAATACCTCGCTATGCTAAATTTCTCAAAGAATTATGCACCAACAAAAGAAAATTGAAAGGCAATGAAATTTTAAGTGTGGGGGAGAATGTCTCGGCTGTGCTACAAAAGAAGTTGCCTTCAAAATGCAAGGATCCAGGTATGTTTATCATCCCTTGTAAAATAGGCAATATGAAAGTTGAAAAAGCCATGTGTGATTTGGGTGCTTCCATAAATGTCATGCCGTTATCTATTTATAATGCCTTGAATTTGGGACCTTTAAAGAAAGCGGCGTGATAATTCAACTTGTCGATAGATCTAATGTCTATCTGAGGAGTATTAGAAGATGTTTTGGTGCAAGTAAATGGTTTAGTGTTTCGCAGATTTTTATATACTTGATATGGAGGAAGATCACTCTTCTAATTCAAAGTTAATTTTATTAGGGAGACCTTTCTTGAAAACATCTAGAGCAAAAATTGATGTGCATGATGGTACATTAACTATGGAATTTGATGGTGAGATTATTAAGTTTAACATTTATGCCATGAAATATCCTAATGATGTATGTCTGTTTATGCTTTTGATGCTATTGATACTCTAGCTCGTAAAACATTTGATTTTGTAATAAGGATAAATTAAAAATTGCACTTGATAATAGCTTGACTCCTAAAGAAGTGCAACTTTTTGAGCAAGAATTTGTGATGGATAGCGATATGCAAGACACGATTTATGAATTAGAGTCACTCAAACCTATGAGGTATGGAGTGTCTTATGTTGATTTACCTGTGTCTAATACAAAACTCCTTCCATCTATTGTGCAGGCCCCCAAGTTGGAACTTAAAACATTGCCAGATCACTTGAAGTATGCATTTTTGGGAGATAATGATAGCCTCCCTGTGATAGTCTCGAACAAACTCAATACTTTGGAGGAAGAAAGATTGATTAGAGTGCTTCGAGAATATAAAGAGGCTATTGGATGGACCATAGCAGATATCAAGGGATTAAGCCCCTCTACATGCATGCACAAAATTTTGTTGCAAGAAAATTGCAAACCATCTAGAGGAGCTCAGCGCCGCTTGAACCCACCTATGATGGAGGTAGTAAAAAAAGAGATTTTAAAACTCCTTGATGCAGGTATAATCTATCCAATCTCAGATAGTGAATGGGTAAGTCCAGTTCAAGTGGTTCCAAAGAAAACGGGCATAACTGTGATGAAAAATGAAGATGGTGAGTTGGTGCCCACACGAGTGCAAAATGGGTGGCGGATTTGTATAGACTATAGGAAATTGAATGCATTAACCAGGAAGGATCACTTCCCTCTTCCTTTCATTGACCAAATGCTTGAACGTTTAGCTGGAAAATCTCATTATTGTTGTTTGGATGGTTATTCAGGTTTTCATCAAATCCTAGTTGCGCCAGAAGATCAAGAGAAAACAAACTTCACCTGCCCATTTGGTACGTTTGCTTATAGGAGGATGCCCTTCGGACTTTGTAATGCCCCTGCCACTTTTCAAAGATGTATGGTTAGTATATTTTCTGATTATGTTGAGAACATCATAGAAGTTTTTATGGATGACTTTACAGTTTATGGTGACTCTTTTGATATATGTTTGACTAACCTTACAAAAGTGCTTCAAAGATGTATAGAGGTAAATCTTGTTTTGAACTACGAAAAGTGCCACTTTATGGTGGATGAAGGTCTTATTCTTGGACACATAGTTTCTGCAAAAGGTATAGAGGTTGATAAGTCTAAAATTGATACAATAAAATCCTTGCCTTACCCCCGATCGTATGGAAATTCGCTCTTTTCTTGGTCATGCAGGTTTTTATCGTCGCTTTATCAAAGACTTTTCAAAGATTAGTCAACCTTTATGTAGGCTGCTGCAAAAAGATGTGGCATTTGAGCTTGATAAAGCTTGCAAATAAGCTTTTGACAACTTGAAAGAGAAATTGACTTCAGCCCCTATCCTTCGATCACCAGATTGGAATCACCCTTTTGAAATCATGTGCGATGCAAGTAATTATGCAGTGGGAGCTGTTCTTGGACAAAAAATGGGACGGGATTCCCATGTCATCTATTATGCTTCAAGAACTCTTGACAGTGCTTAATGCAATTATTCGACAACGGAAAAAGAACTATTAGCTGTTGTTTTTGCTTTAGAAAAATTCCGTTCTTATTTGCTTGGCACTAAAGTAGTTGTTTATTCTGATCATGCAGCTCTAAAATATCTGCTCTCAAAGAAAGAGGCAAAACGAAGGCTGATTTGTTGGATACTCTTATTACAAGAGTTTGACTTGGAGATCCGCGACAAAAAAGGTGCCGAAAATTTAGTCGCGGACCATCTTAGTCAACTGATTGCAAATGAAGAATCATCACCATTACAAGATAATTTTCCAGATGAGCATATCTTTTCTATTCATAAAAGTATTCCTTGGTATGCTGACATAGTTAACTATTTGGTTACTAGAACTTTACCTAGGGATTTATCTAGAGCTCAGAAAGACAAAATAAAAAGTGATGCAAAATATTATGTATGGGATGATCCTTACCTATGGAAGCATTGTTCAGATTTGATTATTCGTAGATGCGTTAATCAACAAGAGATTCCTTCCATTTTGCAATTTTGCCATTCATATGCTTGTGGAGGACATTTTGGTCCAAAGAGAACAGCTAGGAAGGTTTTAGAATGTGGATTATATTGGCCAACTTTGTTTCATGATGCATATAGATTTTGTAAAACTTGTGGACGTTGCAAAAGACTGGAACTTAGGACATAGAGATCAATTACCACTTATCCCTATACTCATTTGTGAAATATTTGATGTTTGGGGTATAGATTTTATGGGTCCTTTTCCCATTTCTTATGGTAATTCTTACATTATTCTTGCTGTGGATTATGTCTCAAAGTGGGTAGAAGCCAAGGCTACCCGAACTAATGATGCCAAAGTGGTTGTAGACTTTGTCAAGTCTCAAATTTTTGTCAGGTTCGGTACACCAAAGGCAATGATCAGCGATAGAGGCACTCATTTTTGCAATAAAGTGATCGAAGCATTGTTCAAGAAGTATAATGTCACTCATCGCACTTCCACCGCATACCATCCACAAACAAATGGACAAGCTGAGGTGTCTAACAGAGAAGTCAAGTCCATACTTGAGAAAATCCAATCCAAATCGAAAAGATTGGAGTATGCGACTTGATGATGCATTATGGGCTTATCGGATGACTTACAAGACACCAATAGGTATGTCCTTATCGTTTAGTGTTTGGTAAAAGCTTGTCATCTTCTGTAGAGATGGAACATCGGGCATATTGGGCTGTTAAGCAATGTAACATGGAGATGGACAAGGTGGGTGAACAACGTAAGCTTCAACTACAAGAGTTGGAAGAAATTCGCAATGAGGCTTATGAAAATTCACGCATCTACAAAAATAAGACAAAAGCATTTCATGATCAGTCTTTGCGTGGTAAACAATTCAAAATTGGTCAAAAGTTTTACTCTACCAATCTAGATTGAAATTATTTCGGAAATTGCGCTCTAGATGGATAGGGCCTTTGTTGTTACTAATGTTTATTCTCATAGTGCGATTGAAATTGAAAGCTTAGATTCGGAAAAGTGTTTAAAGTAAATGGACATCGCTTGAAACCTTTTATGAAGGTTTCCAAGTGCATAAAGTTGAAATTAAATTGGGGTGTCCAGAGTACAAAGATTGAGAATGCATTACGTCTAGCCAAAGACGTTAAATGAAGGCGCTTTTGGGAGGCAACCCAAAATTTTTATTTTATTTTCTTGTCATTTAAGTTTAATTTAATTAGTTATCTTATTAAGTTTTCTGCTTTGTGTAAAAAAAAAAAGATTTGAAATTCTATTTTGGTTTTTCCTTTTATTTTTATTTTCATTTTCTTCTACCAACCAATGCTCACCATGGCCATAACATCGTCGATCCTTCATGCTCTCTTCACTCATAAAGGATGTCCTCACCTTCACCACAGCTCAGCTTGTTCATCGCAGTTCAGGGAAGTGTCTTGTTCCCTTGTCTTTATTTTATTTTCTTTCTTGTCCGCGTGTGCATATTTTCCATACATTGAGGACAACGTATGATTTAGGTGTGGGGGGTGTCTTGTGCTTCATTGATTATTTCTAAATTTTTCATGTAAAAAAAAAAGAAAGAAAAAAAGGTGAGCAAAGTCCTTCCAAGTAGGTTTGACATTCTGATATCTTCTTTGAAATTTCTCACTCTTTTGATGCTCATTTAGAATAATTTTGAGTTATATGCATTAATGATTTGGGTTGGAATGTATGAATGAGATGAGTATGATTAGCCTTTGTTTGGAAATTTTTAAAGCATCTTGTTAATTTTAATAATTGAATTGAATGAGAATGTGCAATATTTGATACATTGAAACCATTGTGAGTAGTTGAGCCTAAGAGGATTTTCTATTTCATGCCCACATATTTCTTCGTTGAGATTGACAAATATGGTATGATCATTCTAGAACTTGCTTTGTTATGCATGTTGAGATCACATTGTGAATTCATGTTGAAAAATGATAAGGGCATTTAGGATTACCAATTTTAAACTTTCTAAAAAAAAAAAAAAGAAAAAAAAAAGAAGAAAAAGAAGCTTAACCTTATATTACATATACCCTTAGTCACCCAATTTTGAGCCTTAGCCTTTCTTTATTATAACACCACATTGTTTAGCCTTAAATCTTTGTCTTTGTTCACCATTGTTGAACCCTTGGTCAAGAGTATGTGGGAATGAATTGCATGATTCTGATGATTCCAAAGAAAAGAACCACTGAAAAATGAATGAAAAAAAAAAAAGAAGAGAAGAAGTGAAAAGTATTTCCTACAAAGACGCATGTCATGTGGAATAAAGAAATTGGTTCTACTATGCTATTTGTAACTTTTGAGTCATGCAAGGAAATTCCTATATATCTTGATATCTGTAGCCTATATTTTCCTTTCTTTTTACCTACCTTTACCTAAGCCCCGTTACAACCCTTTTTAAGACCCTTTGATTTTTGTATGAGTTCATATTATAAGTGGTGGAGATGTGATATATAAGCAAGCCTATGGTAATGACATGCTATATTTGATTTGAGCGCTGAATGAACCCTAAACACTTTGAGTGATTAGAGTGCAACCTGTGAGAGGTTATCAAATTTTGTTGCATTTGATTTCGATGAAATTATTGGGATTGATGAGATGCATATGTTTTGTTTTGAAAAATCAGGCTATGAATACTTATTCTTTGATTTGTTATTCCAATTTAGATCTTTAATGTGTAATGACTTTGAGTTCTTTGTGGATGGGTTGAAAAGGGTGTGGAATAGAGAGGAAGATGTTGATCTAATGCAAGCTTGAGGACAAGCTTTGATTTAAGTGTGGGGGAATTTGATAGAGTGTATAATTGCATATTTATTGGATCAATTCTCTTGTATTTTAATTGATTAAAATGCTTGTTTATAAGGATATTAATTATTTTTGTGATTAATGGTTAGATGAAGCATTTTTCCTAAAGAATGTAGCCTCACAAGACAAGTGGCACAAGAAAGCCTTGAATTAAGGCTTGAATTGAGGAAAAGCACATCCTTGAATTAAGGCTTGAATTAAGGAAAAGAAAAGCCTTGAATTAAGGAAAAGCAAAGCCTTGAATTAAGGAAAATCAAAGCCTTGAATTAAGGAAAAGAAAAGCCATGAATTAAGGAAAGCAAAGCCATGAATTAAGGAAAAGAAAAGCCATGAATTAAGGAAAGCAAAGCCTTGAATTAAGGAAAAGCACAACCAAATGTCTTGAATCCTTGCCTATAAATAGGCAAGGCTTGGAGACAATCAAGGCATCCCATTTTTAGGCTTTCCTAGTTCAATAGAGAGGAAAACAAGGTTTGGAATTCTCAAGTCACAATTCATCCTTTCATGGAGTGAGCTACGGCCGAAGAAGACGAGAGCCGCACGGGATCGATAAAAAGGGCAGTCATTTGATTTTCTTTGTATTTTCTTTTAATTATGTTTAGCTAAATTTTTATTTTCCAATCAAGTTTAATTGAGGTTTGATTCCAACAATTGTGAGGTTCCGTAATTTTATTGTTCTTGAGTATTTATATATTTTCTATGCTTCATTATATTATTGAATTGAATTGTTAGACAAGAGGCCTATTGTTTGATAATTGAATTCAATATATAGTCATTAGAATAATTAATCTTTGGTTGATTGTTCTAATTCAAGTGACAAATAACAACATCGAAGGTAATCAACGCCTTAGATTGTATGTTATGAAAATATATAATCTAGCTTAAATAAACACGGCGTTTCGGGTTTCTTGGTTAGTAATTGGGTCTTTTTGAATCTTAATGCAATTAATAGACATAACTCATAGGGCGGATCCGAAGGTTGTGTTTGTTAATTAGAGAAATAACTCATAGAATGATCCAAGGTTATCGAAAAAGTAAGAAAAGATTGGTTGTTAGAGGACGGATCTTCAACAACTATAACTAATTTATTCAAGATAAAAGAACCTATCTTTTGAATCAATGATCAATTTGAGGAATCAATACGAAATTAATTCTTGATTGCAAGCTTCTTCTTATTAATTTTTCCTCATATTTTTAGTTGGTTATTTAATTTGTTTAGTTGTCTTATTGATTCTTGCTCGGTTCATAATACAAAACCCCTCTTTATTTTATTTTGTTCAAGGAATGAATCTAACCAACCTCTGTGGATTCGACCCTCTCACTGCTATCTACAAAGTTTAGCCTAGAGAAGGATTATTTTTGGTGGTTTCGACACCCATCAGGCTATCTGCGAAATTTTGGTTAATTGCTTGAATGAAAAAGTGTCTTTAGAATCCTATGATCTAGATATATTCGGTACAACTACACTTCCTTGGATCGGAGTTTGGTAAGATTGAAGCACTTCTTTTACATATTTTCAGTAATTTCTTTTATAATTTTCCTTTATTTATTAATATTAGACTTGGTATTAATCTTCTTCTTTTATTTTTTCTTCTTTTAATCTCAAGTGCTAAAATCCCCTCAACACATAGCTCCTCGTAGGATTGAATCGGTCCACTACTACTACAAATAAATTGTAGCTAGTTTGAAGATCCGAATTAATTTTGGGGGCTTTGACAACCCAACCAAAATTTTGGCGCCGTTGCCGGGGAGCTATTTTTTTTTTTTTTAGCATTGTGATTTTTATTGCATGACCCGTGCTTCTCACAAAGGTGATCTTGTGTTCATTTCAAAAATTGAGAAGGAAGCACGACGACTAAGGAAGGAAACAAGAAGGAGACTACAATTTCATTCAACACCACTTGAGGAAGAAAGAATGGCTGCAAGAGATCGTACATTGAGAGAGCTTATTGCTCCAGCTTTAAATCAACAATCTCTTTGCATACAATATCCAAATTTAGAAGTAGCATTTGAGTTAAAATTTGGACTTATTCATTTGTTGCCTATTTTCGTGGAAATGCGGTGAAGATCACACAAACATCTCAAGGAATTTCATGTGGTTTGCTCTAGTTTGAAACCACAAGGAGTGACAGGAACAAGTTAACTTGAGAGCTTTCCCTTTCTCCTTGGGAGATAAGGTGAAAGATTGGCTTTATTATCTTCTGCAGGTTCCATTACAACTTGGGAGGAAATGAAAAGGTTGTTTTTGGAGAAGTTTTTTCCGCCCATAGTTTGCAAATATTAGGAAGGAGATATGTGGTATTAGGCAACTTGGTGGAGAATCATTATATGAATATTGGGAAAGATTTAACCAATTGTGTGCAAGTTGCCCGCACCACCAAATTTCAGATCACTTTTGATCCAATACTTTTATGAAGGATTATTCTGATGGATCGTGATAAAGTGATAATTGTGCCTATTTTTGATGTTAATTATCACTTTATCTTTGGTCGAATTTGAACTAATTGGTGTTTATTTGCTAAAATTGTGATGTTAGGAGTTACAAGCATAATTGGTGAAATTTTGTTTACAAGTGGAGTGGAGCACATAAAATTGGAAGGAATTGAATGGGAGGAGAAATCGGCAATGCCGTCTCACTAGGGCGTGGTCTAGACTTATCATTTGTGCCTTTGGGAAGCGAGAACACGGCAATGGACTTCGACTAAAGGCGATGTCTCGTCTTACATCAAAGGCATTGAAGTTAATTTTTGGAAGGAGTCAAGACCTATTTCATAATTGGCAATTAATATTCTCAATTTCCTTTTTCCGTCTCAAATTAGTACCAAGACATTTATTAATAATGTTGTCTTTTAGGAAATAAATTAGGATTAGGAATCCTACTCTATGGAATTCCTATACTTTAGGAAGTTAGTTTTATTTTAAATAGGATTCTATAGAAAGAAGACCTAGAGGGGTGATCTATCATCCATCGAATCCAAGGAAGGAAAAGCGACGCGTTCCACTCCTCCAAGAACACACGTTGGTTTTCTTCTTTTCTTTTCAATTGAAGGATGTTCAACATCACCATGAGTGGCTAAACAATTATTTCTGATCTAGGGGGATTGAAGTCAATGTTTTCTTCGTGAGGTTATGGTTTAATTAATTTCTTGTTATGTTTGGATGTTCGTTGATTTTTGATAGAATTGATATGAACAATTAGGATTATTTGAATTGACGACTCAACTAGTTCTAATTCTTCAATTGCTTTACATATGATCTAAATCCGTAATTGTTTAGAATCATTTGTAATCAAGAGCACCGAGACTAATCTGCATGTGTAGAGTGAGAGCGATCGTGTAGTTTAGTTAAGGAAGAATTAATGAACCAAATCTAGAGAATCGTAGCTATCTCGATTGTTTGGATTTGATTTAATTTTCTCGAGGCTTAATCGCTTTCAATTCGATATGGGCGCTATCGTGCCAGTTGGTTGAGAGTTAGGTTTGTTTGGATCTTTGGGTTCAAGCAGATAAATTCGGAAAACACAAAATCTTCTAGCTATCTAGTGGATTTTTGGTTAAATGTTTAAACCAATGAGAATATTGCATGAAACCAGTGATCGAGAAACATTGTGAAATCACATTCCACAGGTCGAGCTTTGATAAGAGTGTTATAGTCGTCAATTATTTTGTTGTTAATTGATTAGTCTACTTTCCTTATTTAAATTTCCCTAGCTAGTAATCAATTTTAAACACCTTTTTCTTTTACGTGACTAAGAGCTTTCTGATTTCCTGTGGGATCGGCACAGTCCACTTTTTGCTACAAATAATTAGAGGATCGATAATTAATTTTGGAGGCTTCACAAACTGCCAAATTTTAGGCGCCGTTCTTGGGAGACTTGTGAAAGTTCCCAAAGTCACTAGTCTTTGTTTTTTTTTGTTGATGTTTACTCGTGCTTCTCGGAAGAAGAAGAGTTAGAATACATTCGAGAAATTGAGAAGTTAGCACGGGAGTTGAGAAAAGGACTAAACAAGAAGCGATCCATCACCGAGTTAGAGACCTTGCCAACCGACTTATTTTGAAGAATCTCCATTTGTTGTGAGAGAAGCGACATTGAAATTTCTATGGCTGCAGAGATCCAACCTTGAAAGAGCTAGCTGCTCCTCACCTTATCGGCAACCACTATGCATTACTTATCCAAACTTGTAGGCGATTTTGAATTAAAATGCGGGTGATACATTTACTCCTATTTTTCGTGGTCTTGCGGTGAGGATCCTCACAAACACCTGAGAGAGTTTCACGTAGTTTGCTCCACTTTAAGGCCACAGAATGTCAGTGAAGAACAGGTAAAATTAAGAGCTTTTCCGTTCTCCTTGGGAGACAAAGCAAAGGATTGGCTCTATGATCTTCCTGAAGGATCAATTAATACATGGAATGAGGTAAAGCGGTTATTTTTAGAAAAATTCTTTCCCACCTCAAGAGTTGCTAATATCAGGAAGAATATATGTGGCATTAGTCAATTCGATGGTGAGATCTTACATGAATATTGTGAGCGCTTCAAGCTTCTATGTGCTAGTTGTCCACACCATCAAATTCTGGCGGCAATTATTGATTCAGTATTTCTATGAGGGATTATTGCCCATGGACAGAAGTATGATAGACGCAGCTAGTGGAGGAGCATTAGTTAATAAAACCCCTGCGGCAGCAAGGCAGTTGATTTCTAACATGGCTGAGAATTCTCAACAGTTTGGTACAAGGCTAGACAGAACCACCAGGAGGATTAATGAGGTAAACTCTTCCAATTTAGAAAATCAAATTTCTGACTTAACTACTTTGCTTCGTCAGGTTGCTGTAGGTCAAATGCAAAATGTTAGAGTATGCGGGATTTGTTCAACGCCTAGGCACCCTACTGAGACATGTGTCCAACACTGCAGAGGGGATTCAACGAGCTAATGCGGTTGGTGGATATCCCAATCACGTCAAAGGAGGTATGATCCGTTTTCCAACTCATACAATCCGGTTGGAAGGACCATCCCAATTTCGTGTGGGAATCAAGGAGGCCAGCAAAGATATCAACCTCAAGTTCAATTTAGAGCACCTCCACCACCGGCTACAAGCCACACCTCCAAATTCGGTATGTCCTTAGATGACATAGTTAAGGCCCTGCAACTAATACTCGACAATTTCAACGGGAGACAAGGGCGAGTATTAGAAATCTAGAGAATCAAATGAGCCAACTAGCCACAAGTATGGGTAAACCGAGTCTCAATATTGGAAAACTACCTTCTCAGGCTGTGGTCAATCCGAAAGAGAACGTAAGCACTATTACTCTAAGAAGTGGCAAGGAGTTGCAAGAAAGTCAATCCAACAATGAAGGGGCTCAAAGGAAGGATGAAAGTGAGGAAAAAGAAGAAAGTGCAAAAGAAAATAGCGAGGTAAAGGGTGATTCTTCATTACCTAATATTGCACCTTTCCCTAGCAGGTTGGCGAAAAATAAAAAAGAAGGATATGAACAAGAGATCTTGGAGACATTTAGAAAGGTGGAGATCAACATACCCCTGTTGGAAGCCATTAAGCAAATACCAAGGTATGCGAAATTTCTAAAAGATTGTGGCACCAATAGGAGGAAGTTGAAGGGTGATGAGGTAGTTAGCATGGGAGAGCTGCATTTGCAATAATTTTGAGAAAATGCCGAAAAATGTTGTGACCTGTGTGATTTCAATACTGTGTAATTGGAGATAAGAGAATTGAGCGTGCTATGCTCGATTTAGGAGCTTCAATAAATGTCATGCCTTATTTTGTATATTGCAAATTGAATTTGGGTCAATGAAGAAAGCGGGCGTCATTATTAAACTTGCTGATAGATCTAAAACTCACCCTGTGGGTGTTGTAGAGGATGTCTTAGTGCAGGTGAATAAGTTGATCTTCCCAGCAGATTTCTTTATCATGAAGACTGATGATGACAATGATGATGCACAAGATTCAGCTACCCTTCTGTTAGGAAGACCGTTCATGCTGACAGCCAAGACAAATATTGATTTAGATGAGGGAACGGTTTCAGTTAAATTTGATGGGGACATAGTTAAATTTAATATTTTCGATTCCATGAAATTTCCTGCTGAATCTCATTCACTTTGTTCAATGGATGTCGTTGAAACAATTGTACAGGAAATCCTTGAAGAAGGAGATGGGGATGCTGATTTGGAAATTAATGAGCAATTGGAGGATAATACTACAGGAAATAAGACAAATGAGGCTCACAATTTTCATTTTAAAACCTCAAATAGCTCTAATTGTTTGAATATTGAAAATTTTGGTTCTTATAAGTCAACGATGCCTTAGGTGTTCAGGCACCTGTCTGAGTTAAAGGCCTTGCAGGATCACCTTAAGTATGTTTACTTAGGTGATAAGGAGACTTTACAGTGATTATTGCAAAGGCTTGCGAAGGAACAAGAAACCTTGTTGATTCAAGTTTTGAGGAGGCACGAATAGCAATTGGGTGGACCTTAGCGGATATTCAAAGGAATTAGTCCATCAATTTGTATGCACAGGATTCATCTAGAGGATAATGTCAAACCAATCGGAGAAGCACAAAGGAAGCTCAACCCTACAATGAAATATGTGGTTTTGAAGGAGATTTTGAAACTCCTAGAAGAAGGCATTATTTACCCAATTTGAGGCGAATGGGTGAGTCCAATCCACGTGGTGCCTAAGAAGACTTTGGATTCAACTGCGGTGAAGAATCAACATGATGAGTTAGTAACCACCAAAATCCTAAGTGGGTGGCGAATGGTCATTGATTTCAAGAAGCTCAACTTAGCGGCGAGGAAAGATCACTTCTCACTACCATTCATAGATCGGATGTTGGGCGCTTGGTGGCTTTTATCGCATTCATAAAGGATTTCTCGAAGATAGCCTTGCCCTTAACTAATTTGCTTCAAAGGGCGTGGAGTTTGAGTTTGGAATGAAGTGTAAGGAAGCATTTGACAAGCTTAAGGAGGTGTTGACCACGGCTCGATTATTCACCCAGTTGTTTCATGACCAAGTTGTTTCATGAGAATGATCTTGCGGAAGCAATTTGAAATTGGTCAAAAAGTTTTGCTTTATAATTCTCGTTTGAAGCTCATGCGAGTAAGTTGCGATCTAAATGGATTGGACCATTTGTTGTCACTAACGTTTTTCAACATGGTGCGATGGAAATAAAAAGTGTGAATACGAACAAGATTTTAAGGTGAATGGTCATCGTTTAAAGCAGTTTATGAAGGTATTGATGCATCCACGACGGAGGCACTCAATTGATTGCCTAATTATTTGAAGTTTGAATGAAAAGCAGTCGGGCATACGACGTTAAATACTTGCGCTTATTGGGAGGCAACCCAATTTTTATTTTGTTTGATTTTTCTTGTTTTTAATTAGGATTACAATATTTGAAAAAGAAAAAAAAAGGGGAACGTTTGCTTTAATTTTACTCTTTTTATTGTTTGTTTTGGTGTGATTTACAGACCTGAAGATGCGTTAAGGCGAGACCTCGCCTATTCACTCTTTGCAACATGGAGAAGAAAGGAAGTAGTAAGCATTTTACTCGATTTTATTTGTGTGACTCTAGATTTGGAACACAAATAGGCGAACCTCACTTAAAGCTAATTGCACCTCAGGCCTTTGGGGCTCACCACACACGAGCAACCAAAAAAAAAAATAAAACCCTTCTTTTCCCCAATTCCGGTAACCCTTCGACCCACGGTCTTGACCACACCCAATTCCACACAACCTTCAACCACGGCCATTGCCGTCCTCCACGCAGGTACCCCGCACGTTCTTGATCGCGCCGCACGGCCACGCACCGATCCACCGTCTGCGGCGTTCTTCCGGTCCACCGCCGTTGTGCCGCCATCCACCACCACGCTCTGCGCTATTACGCGAGAATATGCCATGGAAGAGAGTCTTCATCCTAGGAAACGCAACCGCCTTGGACAAGGAAAGGCCACGCTTCCTCCGTCGGAATCGGATTTGAAGGGTTTTCTTAAATTTACAGGGAAAGCTGCCAAAGAAAGGTATAAAGTCGTTTCTCCTATGCCCATTGTCCCTTGTAGAGGTTTACATATTCCGACTATGGAGCAATTGGGTATCAAGGATGCGGTTTTTAACTTAATTGCCAATATAGGTTGGGAAACATACTTTGATATTAATTTTCCTGCTTACATTGAATTATGCCGTGAGTTTTATGCTACATATTCTTATGATAAAGTTAAGGCATCCACTTTGTCA
This sequence comes from Gynochthodes officinalis, assembly GCA_020080225.1. Classification (NCBI taxonomy): domain Eukaryota; kingdom Viridiplantae; phylum Streptophyta; class Magnoliopsida; order Gentianales; family Rubiaceae; genus Gynochthodes; species Gynochthodes officinalis. The sequence continues at coordinate 234,494 of JAIQDA010000042.1, read as the reverse complement.
TCTCTTGGTGTAATTCGTTTTAGGTTGGTGGGTAAAGAATTTAAGCTGTCCTTAACTGGTTTTAATGTGGCATTTGGGTTTGTTTCTTACAATATACTCAAGTGAATATTTGAGCGACTTATGTGATTTTAGTCACGATTTTAATCCAATTACCTCTATAGGCAATGGTGTAACTCCAAGTGCGCTTATCACCCGAGTCACTCTTTGGTTAATTTCTTGAGCGACCCTGTTTTGAAATATGTGCATCGATTTCTGGCATATACATTTTCAGGTCGTCAAAAAAGGGCTAACCTTTTGTCTAAAACTGAGTTTTATTTTCTATGGTGCATGCAAGTAGGAAAAAAGGTTAATTTGGGTTGGTGGCTCGCTAACCAATTTCAGAACGTGATAACCCGGAATAGACCTTTAATTCTTGGTTCCTTGATTACCAAATTGCCTGTAAATAATGGTTTAATTGACATTTCCAATACTAACCTCCATATTGCTTGTGAGATGGTTCCCTTGGATATAGTTTGTTTAACAGATATGGGGTTACTCTCCAAGGTGCAAGGCGTTTATCATTTTTCCAGGTCTCGTCCTCCTCCTTCCAACAAGACGACGGCACGTTCCAATGCTCAACTCAGCGATGACGAGCCAGATGCATCCCCTGATAACATTCCTTTTCGTTCAATACCGTCGTCTCCTTCCACGAATGAAGCGGACCAACTTGTAGCAGTGAGAATGCAACTCTACTCTCTAACCGACACCGTTAATCAAATGAAGGCAAATTTAGATGCATTCTTCCAACACAATGGATTCATCCCACCTTTCCCTCCTAACACGTAGTTTTTCAGAGAAGTTTTGTGTTTTATGTTATGCCTTTTATTTCTTGTCTTTTGTGTGCATACATTGGGGACAATGTATGATTTTGGTGTGGGGGGAGGAAGTTTCGAATATATTTTGTGTGTTTAGGGTATTTTGTGTGTTTAGTTGCATAAAGCATTGAAAAAAAAAATTTCTTTGTTCGCTTTCTATTTTTGTGTGTGGCACGCATTATGAAGTTGAATTGAATTCCCTAAAAATTCAAGCGTTAGCAGGTACCCTTGTTGCTTGGTGGGTGACCATTTTCTTGACAATTAATCTGGATGATAAATGGCATGATTCGATCTAAACTTGCTTATTGTGAGTTTTGAGCCTATAATGAGCAATCCATTCTTTTGTGCTCGAATTTCCTTGATGAGTGATACACACATGGTTTGATTAAGCTAGAACTTGCTTTGTTATGCATGTCAAAATCATCTTTGGATTTGTGCAATAAAATGACAAGGGCACTTAGGTTTTATCCTTTCATTTAACCCAATAAAAGGCCAACCATTGTGAATTAACCATTAGTGAATTATTTCGAGCCTTGACTTTTTCTTTGATTTTTAACCACTATATATGAACCTTGAACTTTTTATTTTTGACCTTTCTTGGACCCTATACATTGAAGGGGTGTGGTGATTAGTGGCATCAAGATGAGCAATATATGTCTTCCTTGTTGCACGTTTGTGGGGTGCATGGTTATTGTTTCGATATACCTTGTATTTTGTATCGTTGTTCTTTGAAGAATAATTCTCTTCAGTAAAAAAAATCAAAAAAAACACCTCAAGAAAAAAGAACAAAAACAAACGAAAAAAGAGAGAGAAGAAAAAAGAAAGCAAAGAAAAAAAAGAAGAGGTGGAATTTGATTCTTGAGCGAGTTGTAATTGTGTTGGGAAGTTTTGGGCATATGTAGTAGGTGAAAGTTGCATCACGAGTGGTGAAGTTTCAAGTTTTGCCACTAGTCATTACATTCTCTTTAATGTTTTTAACCTTAAAATTCCTTTTATCACACCTTGACCCTAGCCCCATTACAACCTGAAAAGACCCTTTGATTATTGTATTGAATTCATAATTGATGGTAGAGATGTGATATATTTGCAAGCCTATGGTGATGTCAAACTATTGTGTTGTTTTGAGTGCTTATAAATGTCCCTATACACTTTGAGTGCTTTGAGTGGTACCGTGAGACAATGATTGAATCATGTTTATTCTTTGATTCAAAGGATTGTTGGGAGTATAACTTGTTCGGTGCAGGTGCTACGACATGCTTGTTATTTTGAGGGTGTTTGATTTGGCGTAGTTGTGCATGACATTTGATGTTTTGTTAAATGTTTTGAAAATTGTTGTGGGTGAGTGTTTTTAAAGTCTATCTTTAACCGCTGAGGGCAAGCGAATCTTGGTGTGGAGTGATAAAGCAATAATTGTGCCTATTTTTGATGTTAATTATCACTTTATCTTTGGCCGAATTTGAACTAATTGGTGTTTATTTGCTAAATTTTGATGTTAGGAGTTACAAGCAGTAATTGGTGAAATTTTGTTTACAAGTGGATTGGAGCACATAAAAATTGGAAGGAATTGAATGGGAGGAGAAATCAGCAATGCCGTCTCACTAGGACGTGGTCTAGCCCTATCATTTGTGCACTGGGAAGCAGAACACAGCAATGGACTTCAATTAAGGCGAGGTCTCGTCTTACATCAAAGGCACTGCAATTAATTTTTGGAAGGAGTCAAGACCTATTTCATAATTGGCAATTAACATTCTCAATTTCCTTTTTCCGTCTCAAATTAGTACCAAGACATTTATTAATATTGTTGTCTTTTAGGAAATAAATTAGGATTAGAATCCTACTCCTATGGAATTCCTACACTTTAGGAAGTTAGTTTTATTTTAAATAGGATTCCTATAGAAAAAGACCTAGAGGGGGTGATCTATCATCCATCGAATCCAAGGAAGGAAAAGCAGCCATTGCGTTCCACTCCTCCAAGAACACGTTGGTTTTCTTCTTTTCTTTTCAATTGAAGGATGTTCAACACCACCATGAGTGGCTAAACAATTATTTACGATCCGGGGATTGAAGTCAATGTTTTCTTTGTGAGGTTATGGTTTAATTAATTTCTTGTTATGTTTGGATGTTTGTTGATTTTTGATAGAATTGATATGAACAATTAGGATTATTTGAATTGTGACTCAACTAGTTCTAATTCTTAAATTGCTTTGCATATGATCTAAATCCGTAATTGTTTAGAATCATTTGTAACCAAGAGCACCGAGACTAATCTGCATGTGTAGAGTGAGAGCGATCGTGTAGTTTAGTTAAGGAAGAATTAATGAACCAAATCTAGAGAACTGTAGCTATCTCAGTTGTTTGGATTTGATTTAACCGTTTTCTCCGGCTTAATCTTTGCTTTCAATTCGATATGGAACACTATCGTGCCCAGTTGGTTGAGAGTTAGGTTTGTTTGGATGCTGGGTTCAAACAGATAAATTCGGAAAATACAAAATCTTCTAGCTATCTAGTGGATTTTTGGTTAAATGTTTAAACTAATGAGAATATTGCATGAAACCAGTGATCGAGAAACATTGACAGAAATCACATTCCACGGTGAGCTTTGGTAAGAGTGTTATAGTCCACAATTATTTTGTTGTTAATTCGGTTAGTCTACTTTCCTTATTTAAATTTCCCTAGCTAGTAATCAATTTTAAACACCTCTTTTCTTTTACGTGACTAAGAGCTTTCTGATTTCCTGTGGGATCGACACAGTCCACTTTTGCTACAAATAATTAGAGGATCGATAATTAATTTTGGAGGCTTACAAACCGCGGATCGCAGCATGGTTGATGCGACCGATGGAGGAGCCTTGGTGAACAAAACACCAAGCTGCGACAAGGCAATTAATTTCAAACATGGCAGAAAATTCGCAACAATTTGGTTCAAGATCCGAAGGGACTACTAAACGGATTCATGAGGTAAGTACTTCTACTATTCAAGACCAAATTTACGATCTAACTACTCTAGTTCGCCAAATGGTGTAGGACAATTGCAAAGTGCAAAGGTGTGTGGAGTTTGCTCGATTCTGGACATCCTATGATTTGTGCCCAACCTTGCAAGAAGACATCATGCAACAAGCAAATGCAATTGGAGGATATCCCAATCAACCCCAACGGAAATATGATCCTTATTCAAACCATTATAATCTGGTTGGAGGATCATCCAAATCTTAGTTATGAGAACCGGTGGGCAGCCAAGATATCCATTTGCAAGTCAAAAGCAGGACACAACAACCACCACCAATGCCAACATCAAATTCGGTATGCCTTTAGAAGATATTGTAAGGTCTTTGGTTACTAACACACAACAATTTCAAAATAATGTGCAGAAATTTCAAGAAGAGACGGAGCTAGTATCCGCAATGTGGAGAATCAAGTATCTCAATTAGCGGCGAAGTGAGTGAATTGAAGCAAGCGATCTCAAAAGGATTACCTTCTCAGAGCATGGTAAATCCAAAGAAAGTGTTAATGCAATGATGTTGAGAAGTGGTAAGGAACTTCAACCCACACCCACTTCCCAAAAGAAAATTATTGAGAGACCAAAGATAAGGAAGAAGAGAACCCAAAAGTAGTAAGATTTGATCCTTTATTACCTAATGATTCAATTACTAATGTTGCACCTTTTCCAAGCGAGTTAGCAAGATCAAAAAGAGGAGTATGAGCAAGGAATTTTGGAGACATTCAAAAGGTAGAAATAAACATTCCCTTGATAGATGCAATCAAGCAAATTCCCAGGTATGCAAAGTTTTTGAAGGAATTATGCACCAATAAAAGAAGGCTAAAAGGTGATGAAACAATCAATGTTGGGCAAAATGCATCCGCGTAATTTTAAAAAATTACCGATAAGTGTATGGATCCGGATGATTTCAATTCCTTGTGTAATTGGGAATAAAAGGATTGAACATGCCATGCTAGATTTAGGAGCATCTATTAATGTTATGCCATATTCTGCATATTGTGCTTTAAATTTGGGTCCAATGAAGCCAACAAGCGCAATTATTAAACTTGCTAATAGATCTTGCATATCTGAAGGAGTTGTGGAAGATGTTTTAGTACAAGTTAATAAATTGATTTTTACTGATTTTTATATCTTGAAAACTGAGCTTGATAACGTGGGAGAATCAACCACTCTTTTGTTGGGGAGATCTTTTATGATGACAGCTATGACTGACATAGATCTGGATGTGTGCACAATTTCTATAAAATTTGATGAACAAATTCTGAACTTTAAAATTTTGAAGCAATGAAACATCCGATTGACACTCATTCCTTGTGTTCTATTGACATTATGGATTCTATTGTGCAAGATGTTTTTGATGAAGAAAATGATGTTTTCTGCAGGATCAAGTGCAAAGTTAGAAGGGATGAGGATATAAGTGATGAAATTGCCTTGAAAATTCTGAAATTTCAAAGAATTGTTTCAAACTTTCCATGAGAAATTAATGCCTTACATTTCTGCAGCCCCTAAGTTAGAGTTGAAATCTTTGCCAAATCATCTCAAATATGTTTATTTGGGGGAGGATGAGACTTTACCAGTAATAATTGCAAGAGGATTAAATGAAGAACAAGAAAATAAATTGGTAAAGGTCTTAAGGGAGCACAAGGCAGCAATAGGGTGGACATTGGCAAATATTAAAGGTATAAGTCCTTCAATCTGCATGCACCGGATTCTTTTGGAAGAAAATGCCAAAGCGTGAGAGAGCCTCAAAGAAAACTCAACCCAACCATGAAGGAAGTAGTAATGAAGGAGATTCTCTTACTCCTTGAGGAGGAATAATCTACCCAATTTCCGATAGTGAATGGGTGAGCCCAATCCATGTGGTGCCTAAAAAGCGGCATAACTATGGTAAAACCAGAATAATGAATTGGTGCCAACAAGAATCCAAAATGGATGGCGAATGGTCATAGATTTTAGAAAGCTTAACTTAGCTACTAGAAAGATCATTTTCCATTACCTTTTATTGATCAAATGTTGGAAAGATTAGTGGCAAAATCTTCTTTTGTTTTCTTGATGGTTTTTGTGTTATTATCAAATTGTGATTGCTCAAGAGGATCAAGAAAACAACATTTACATGTCCATTTGGCACCTTTGCGTATAGGAGAATGTCATTTGGTCTATGTCATTTGAGATGTATGATGAGTATTTTCTCTAATTACATTGAAAAGTGTATAGAGGTATTCATGGATGATTTCACGTATATGGGAATTCTTTTGATGACTGCTTAGAAAATTTGGTTAAAATTTTGAAGAGGTGCATAGAAACTAATTTGGTTTTGAATTATGAGAAATGTCATTTTATGGTGACTGAAGGCATTGTGCTAGGTCATGTGGTTTCTTCTAGAGGAATAGAAGTAGACAAAGCAAAGGTTGATTTAATTGCTAGTTTACCTTACCCTACAAATGTTAGGGAAATACGTGCTTTTTTTGGTCATGCAGGATTCTACCGCAGGTTTATCAAGGATTTTTCTAAAATAACTTTGCCATTAACAAATCTATTGCAAAAGGATGCAGAATTCAAGTTTGGAGATCATTGTAGGGAAGCATTTGACAAACTCAAGGAAATGCTAACAACTGCACCAATTATTCAATCACCTGATTGGAGCAACCCATTTGAGATCATGTGTGATGCAAGTAATTATGCAATGGGAGCAGTTTTGGGCCAACGGGTGGACAAGAAGAGTCATGTCATATATTATGCTTCAAAGACATTGAATTCAGCACAGCGCGATTATACCACAACAGAGAAGGAGCTTTTAGCTATTGTGTTTGCTTTAGATAAATTTAGATCTTATTTGACAGGGTCTAAGGTTATTGTTTTTTCTGACCATGCAGCTTTGAGACATTTGCTGAAGAAAAAGGAGTCAAAGCCACGATTGATAAGATGGATACTACTGCTTCAAGAGTTTGATTTAGAAATAAAAGACCACAAGGGAGCAGAAAATTCAGTTGCAGATCATTTGAGCCGGTTAGTGAAGGAACAAGATCCTTTACCAATCTCTGAATTATTTCCAGATGAACAATTGTTCCAATTGAGAGGTATGGTTCCTTGGTATGCAGACATAGTAAACTATTTGGTCACAGGAAACTTGCCTAACTTCATGAGTAAAGCAAAAAGGGCAAAGATTAAAAGTGAGGCAAAGTATTATGTTTGGGATGAACTGTATTTGTGGAGACTTTGTTCTGATCAGATAATTAGGAGATGTGTACCAGAAAGTGAGCATCAATCTATTCTAGCATTTTGTCATGATTATGCATGTGAAGGGCAGTTTGGACCCAAAAGAACTGCTAGAAAAATCTTAGATAGTGGTTTATATTGGGAGACAATTTTTAAAGATGCATATTTCTTTTGTAAAAATTGTGAAAAGTGCCAAAGAATTGGTGCAATGACTCAAGAAATGAAATGCCTCAAGTTCCTATTCTTATTTGTAAATATTTGACATTTGGGGTATCGATTTCATGGGGCCTTTTCCCTCATCTTGTGGTTACTTATATATTCTTCTAGCGATTGATTATGTATCAAAGTGGGTAGAAGCAAAACCCACTAAACCGATGATTCTAAGGTTGTTGCAGGTTTTATCAAATCTAACATTTTTGCGAGTTTGGAATCCCCAAAGCTATTATAAGTGATCAAGGAAACCATTTTTGTAACAGGACCATTGAAGCAATATTAAGGAAATATGGGGTACATCATAGAGTGGCTACAGCATATCACCCACAAACAAATAGTCAAGCTGAAGCCTCCAACCGTGAGATCAAGATGATCTTGGAGAAAACTGTTAATCCTGGAAGAAGAGATTGGAGCCTTCGGTTAGAAGAAGCACTTTGGGCATACCGAACAGCTTATAAAACACCAATAGGGATGTCTCACTATAGGTTAGTTTTTGGGAAGCCTTGCCATTTACCGGTGGAAGTTGAACATAAGGCTTATTGGGCTGTACGTCGTTGCAATATGGATATGGAAAAAGCTGGTGTAGCAAGGAAGTTGCAACTGCAAGAGCTTGAGGAAATCCGGTTAGAGGCTTATGAAAATTCGAGAATTTACAAGGAAAAGACCAAGTTGTTCCATGATTCTAGGATTTTGAGGAAACAATTTGAGGTGGGACACAAGGTATTGTTGTATAACTCCAGGTTAAAATTTATGCCAGGTAAACTTCGATCCCGTTGGCTTGGTCCTTTCATTGTTACTAATGTTTTCTCACATGGTATAGTGGAAATAGAGAGTGTGGAGACAGGTAAGATTTTTAAAGTTAATGATCACCGTTTAAAAATATTCCATGAGGGTGTTGAAATGAATTCATTAATTGGTATAGATTTGGCTTTGCCAAGTTACTTCTGAAGTTAATTTTATTAAACGGTCGAGCATAACGACTTTTAAACAATTGCGCTTTTGGGAGGCAACCCAAGGAATTTCTTGATTTTGTTTATTTTTATTTTTCTCGTCTTTTTTTTTTCTTTCCTATTTCTTTATATAGCTAATGATTTTTAATTATTTATGCAATGCAGGTTTTATTCATGAAGTTTAAAAAAAAAAAAATTTGAAGAGTAAAAAAACAGAAGACTAGAGCTTCTTAGGCATGCCCACGCCATAAGAATGATAGTTTCATGAAGGAAATCCAAAAGACTTTAACACCTTAGGCGTGCCCACGCCTTAATATCTATAATCTTCTGGATTTTGTTTACAATGTTCATCCGAAGATCCCTCTGCCTTAGGCGTGCCCATACTTTATTTCAATTGGACTTACATTTATAAAAAAAAAAAAAAAAAGAAGCCAAAAAATCGTATTTTCCAAATAAGGGTTTCAACCAACCCACTTCTTACTTTCTTCTTCAAAATCGCAAACAATTTGTTTTACAAACCCCAATTTTTCTATCTTTTCTTAAATTGAAGCCGTGTTTCTCCTCTTTGTTGTCAATCCAGTTTTCTCACACCGGAAAATTTCACCTCCATCGTCATGGCCGCAGAAGATTCAGACGCTGAAATTCTTGCAACCATCGCACACTCAAAGCCAAACCGGATACCATTCAACCTTTCCACTGCAGAAGCGATTCGTGCAGAGCCACGCCGCAATTTTCCGGTCCTCTTCCCTTGTCGCTGCCTTTTACCTTATCGCCACTCCACTGCGCCACGCCGCTTCTCCGGCCGCGACTCATCACTTTTCCACAGGCGTGCGCGCTCTATCTCGCTACGCGGTTGTTTTCCCTCGCCGACCATCGCTGCGTTTCTTGCCTGCTCACCAATTCACTCTTTTATTTTTGTTTGGTTTGATTTTATTCCTTTTATGGTTCATTTTTTCTGCTTTTTCGGTTTTGTTTCTTTTTCTTTGTGATTAGTTGATTCTTGTCTTTGAAGTTGCAGATAATCTTGAAGACCAGTATTCCATCATCTTTGAGAATCAAGGTAAAGCCAAGAAACGCCGTCCCCGCTTCCGGACGAGCCCATCACCTCGGCGCAACCTTCTCCGCCACGGCTCTTCACCTTGACATACTTTCACCCACGTCCCTTATCCTCGCTTCCATCATCTCCGGTTGCCAATGGGTCCTCCACTGATCGCTCGTCATCATTGCCTAAAGGAGGAAGAGTCGTACTTCGCCAACGCTCAACTCCATGGACATTTAAAATTCTCCACTAAGGCGGTGGCAAAGGTATGATAAGGTTTGCAAATTGCAGATTTTACACGGTAAATATGTGCATATTCCTACTTTGGAAACTTTGAGTTTAAGAGTCGTGTTTGAGGAGGTGATAGATAATAGTGACTTGCATCCTTTGTTTATCTTCGTTGCCTGCATTTATTGAATTAACTTGTGAATTTTATACTACTTTTGTGTTTAAACCACGAACCCTTTTACTCTAGATAGTCCCAAGGTTATTCAATTTCGATTGATGGGGTGAGAATTACAAATGTCAATTGATTTTAATCTTGCCTTGGGATTTATTACGCTGAATATGCCCTTACCTCTGAATATAAGGCTTCTAGGGTTGACTTTGATGATGACTTTAAGCCTTGTGCTTTATGGCGAAATGTCAATTGATAGTACTCTATATGACCCAAGCCAATCGAAGGATATTTACCTTCGGGATCCAGTTTGGAAATATATTCATCGTTTTTTTGCATTTTCCTTTTCAGGCCGAAAGGACAGTTCGGTAACTTTGACTAAAACCGAGTTTTTTTTCATTTGGGCAATGAGAAATCATATTAAAGTCAATTTTGGGTGTTGGGTAGTTTCACAACTCCAGTCTATTATCACAAAGCAACGTGCTTTAACTTTTGGTTCTTTAATTACTCATTTGGCTGTCAACCTCGGTTTAATTGATTTGAGTACAACTAACCTTCATGTGGCTTGTGAGTTAGAACCTTTAGATCTCCATTGTCTTCGTCGTATGGGACTGGTGGATGCACGTGATGGCAGTTATAGCTTCCTCCCTCCAGGCAGCCTGCGGACAAACTACAAACGTCCCCAAGTTCCTCATGATTCCACTCGAGTGCAGGATACCCCTGGTTCCTCTAGCCATCCGCCGAAAGCTTCAAACTCGAATCTGACATGCGGATTAAGAGATTGGAGTCAAATTTAGATGCTTTGTCCCGCCATCTTGGGTTTATGCCACCTTTTCCTCTCACACCATAGTGCCGTTGTTTATCCGCAATTTAGGGAGTTTTGTTTCATTGTTTCTTTTCTACATTTCTTTTACGAATTGTGTGCTTTTCTTCATACATTGGAGACAATGTATGATTTAGGTGTGGGGGTGCTCTTGTGCTTTTGTGTTTTGTGATTAGTTCATTGGTTTTCAATTATTTTGGTCAATTTTTTCAAGTTCTGTGCTTTTGTGGTCAAATTTTTGCAAAACTCCTCAAAACAGATTTAAAAATTTGAATGACTTCCTTGAAATTCCCAACTCTTTGATACTTGTTTAGAATAACTCTTGGTTAACATGCATTAGTGATTGAGTTGGAAAGCATGAAAATGGAGAGTATGATTAGCCTTGTTTTGAAAATCTTGTTTAAGCATCTCATTGGTTTTGATGATGGAGTTGAATAAGGATATACAATGTTTGAACATTGAACCATTGTGAGTTTTTGAGCCTATGAGCATTGTCTTTTTCTTGCTCACATGTTTCTTTGTTGAGTATTGACAAATATGGTATGTTTATTCTAGAACTTGCTTTGTTATGCATGTCGAGATCACATTGTGGGTTTATGCTTTGAAATGATAAGGGCGTTTAGGAGTAGCCAACTTTAACTCTCTAAAAAGCCATTCCATTATATATACCCTAGTCAACCATTTTTGAGCCTAAGCTTTTCTTTGTGATCACACCACATCATTAGCCTTAACTGTTGTTATTTACCATTGTTAAACCCTTTGTCAAGTGTATGTAGGAATGAGTTGCATGATTACATTTTTATGGATTCCAAAGAAAAGAATCACTAAAAAAAAAAAAAAGAGAAAGTATTCCCTGAAAGGTTTGGACAAAGTAAATGTGTTCCATTGTTTACAAAATGTCCAACTATATTTTGGAAAAAAAAAAGAAGTAAAAAGTGGTTCTAAAATGTACTTGTGTTGCTTTTAATGGTTGTAAGAAGTTCCTACATATCTTGATTTGTTTAGCCTAAGTTTTCCTTTTGTTACCCACCTTAACCTAAGCCGTTACAACCCGATTAAGTCCTTTGATCTTTGCATAAATTCATATTCTTTAGTGGTGGAGATGTGATATATAAGCAAGTATATGGTAATGACATGCTATGTTTGATTTGAGTGCTAAATGAATCCTTAAATACTTTGAGTGGATAGAGTGAAACTTGTGAGAAGTAATCAAATGTTGTATGTTTGATTTCGACAAAATTGTTGGGATTAATGAGATGCATGTGTTTTGTTTAGAAAATTGGGCTATGAATGCTTATCCTTTGAATTGTCATTTCATTCTTGATTTCTAATGTGTTGTGCTTTTGGGTTATTTGTAAATGGTATGACAAAGGGAAGGGAATAGAGAGGAAGACATTGATCATATGCTTGAGGACAAGCATAGTTTAGGTGTGGGGTATTTGACAGATTTAATTTGTTACCATTTAATAGGAGTAAAACTATGATGTTAATGCTTTATTTAGTATGAAATTGGCTAATTTAAAGTGTTTTTGTACAGGGAGTGAAGTTGATGGACTAAGGCGAAAAGATGGAATTTAATGGAGATTAAGATGATTTTTGGAGAAGCACTCTTGGAGCCAAAACAGAAGACTATTTTGGATTAAACTTGCCCACGCCTTAAAAGATAAAGTCTTGGAGGTGAAAGTCAAGAAAATGCACGTGACCACGTCTTAAACTGAGACAAATGACCGATGGGCTGAAATTTCAAGATTTGAATTTGTCTTTTGATTTTTGATTTCGACTTTTGTAATTCAAGTTAGAATGGATTTGAAGACAATTGATAGGATTAGATAGGATAGGATGGTTAGTTAGGAATTTAAGGTCTAAAGACTTAGATTTGTTGGAGAGATTTTAGAAAGTCTTTAGGGAGGTTGTTAGAAAATAAGGCTATAAATAGGAGGGTTAGTAAACTTGGAAGACATAAGTCTTTCCTTTAATTTTCTGCAAAATTTTCCCTTTCTTTTGTACTTCTCTTTCTTTTAGAATAAATTTAGAATAGTTTTGCTACCATGAGTGGCTAAACTACTTCCTTTCCGTTCCAAGGGGTGTTAATACCAATATATTTAGTGAGGTTTTGTTCATAGTTTCATAATCTTTGCATTCAAGTAATCATTATTTCTTGCATTCTATTTTTATGGATTTTGAATGATAAATAAATTGACAATTTATTTTCATTTTTCTTCCTATAGCTATCTATTTGTTCTTGATCCGTAATTGTCCTAACATTTAGTACAAGTAGCATTTAAATCTTTTTGCATGTGTAAGTGACAGTAATCATGCATTTATGATTTAAAGGAATTAATGATACAAAGATTTTCAATTGTAGCTATCTCAATTGTTGGTTTTGTTTTAATCATTTTCAATGTTCTTAGTGCTACTATCAAATGATATGGAACGCTATTGCCCTCATTTTTAGTAAGGTTTGTTATGAATGCTAGGTTCAAACAAATATAATAGGAAAACTCAAAATTTTGTCATGGTTATCTGCGAAATTTTGGTTAATTGCTTGAATGAAAAAGTGTCTTTAGAATCCTATGATCTAGATATATTGGTACAACTACACTTCCTTGGATCGGAGTTTGGTAAGATTGAAGCACTTCTTTTACATATTTTCGTAATTTCTTTTATAATTTTCCTTTATTTATTAATATTAGAATTGGTATTAATCTTCTTCTTTTATTTTTCTTCTTTTAATCTCAGTGCTAAAATCCCCTCAACACATAGCTCCTCGTGGGATTCGAATGGTCCACTACTATTACAAATAAATTGTAGCTAGTTTGAAGATCTGAATTAATTTTGGGGGCTTGACAACCCGACCAAAGATAAATGAATAATTTTGTATTTTCATAGTTATCATTATACTTTATCATTATCTCTATCATTACTTATTATTTGCTCGGATGGTTAGATGTCATATTAATAGTCAATTCAATTATCACGTAAAGGAAACTAATAATGGAATAAGGGATTAGTGAGACCCATGATAAGAAAATGCCCTCGTCCTCAATTCATCATCTGCTTTCTTAGGTATAATGTTAATTATTCTTGTACACATTCTTCCTTGATTGTTTCATTTCAATCGACTTAAATATTGACATAGACTCCTTGAGAATTACCTGGTTTGTCTAACTCTGTTTTGCGAGGTTGCGATGGAGCTATGTCACCACTCATTATGACAGCCCCACTTCATCCTCTTGTGTTAAACCATGCCTAATCGGACACCACATAAAACAACCACTTGCAATAATAGTCAATTAGGTAGAAGATGACTTCTAATTTCCGTGTACACGAAACATTTGTTACCTTATAATTAAGGTAAATAGCGTGAATAGTTCCTTATTTTGAGGTCTCTGTTCAATTTTGTCTCATAAGTTAAAAAGTTTCAATTAAATCCCTAAATTTAGAGATTTTATTGAGTTCCCAACTAATATTCTAACGACTAAAATGCAAATTCGACAAAAGGTAAATTTGAAGCGCTAAAGGTAAATTTGGAAACAAATTTTTTGGACCTTTCACCATCCAACGGCCACTAGTAGAAACGACAGCGGGTGTGAAGTAATTGTCGAAATGCAACGGTAGAGTTTTACCACCGTAAAATCGAAATGACATCGGAACCTCAATGCGATGTAGCTCAGTGTCGAAACCCGGAAGGTGCCCGAGAAGCTTGCATTGTTGTCCACGAGGTTCGCAAGGTAATTCTTCTCCCACATTGACATTCCATATGCGCAATTGATGTTAGTGCGAACACCAACCTTGGATGTTGGTAGGAAGAGAGTGAAATTTTTTCCCTTTTTAATTTTTTCTTCCTTTTATCGCCAAAATCAAGTCATGAGGTCTGCCAAAAAATTTGTTTCAAATTTACCCTTAACAATTTCACATGGGGTGCGTGTTCGTTGGAATTTGTATTTATTGCGAGAATGTTAGTTGGAGGCTCAATAGAATTTAATTTGTAAGTTTAGAGATTCGATTAAATTTTTTAATTTAAAAGACAACAAAATAGATGCCCCAAAATAAAGTACTATTTACGCTATTTACCCTATAACTAATGTCCTATAGCTTTGCTTGATTGCGATTCGATTTTCACCATAGTCAGGGAAAATTTATAAGCCAAGGCCCAAGCGTTGCACCAAAACCCAAACTTTCAACTCTCCCCTAGAAAGGTGCGGGTAGAGGGTTTGGCCCCAATGTCTGATTTTGAAATCTAGATTTTTAATTCAATTTTAAAAATTTAAACTATTATACTCTGCTCTAACAATGCAATTAGATTTTTAATTCAATTTTAAAAATATTCAGGACTAATAAGGAAGTCCGTCGAATTATTTTTCCTACGGATGTCCGTCGGAAATTTTGCCGCCATAGCGATTCGCTTTTTCAGCGGATATCCGTCGAAAAGTTCCAACGGATTAAAAGCCATCGAATATTCCGTCGAAATTCTTTCTTTTCTTGTAATGTCTCTCCCAAGCGCAACATAGTTCTTGTTTTGAAAAACGAATTTGGCCAAGTTTGAAGAAGTGGTTTCTCTCTTTGTGCCGCCATCTTCCTTGCTTTTGTCTTCTCAAAAAGAATATCAAAAGCAAATTGTATTTGTCCTTTTGGTGTATTCCAACGGTGAAGACTAACTTTCTTCCTTTTGCCTTTGTTTACTTCTTTTCTTTCTCTATGGTCAAGTCAATTTCAATGCTTCTTGTTTTCTTTTTCAATTTTGTTTTGGCTGCTTCTCGATTCTTCTTCCCGAAATCAATTTTTCCTTTTCCATTTCCTTTTCCCAATTAAACTTTGACTTGTGCAGCATTTGGTTCCTTTCTTTGTCTTTTTTGTTTCCTATTTTGTTTGGTTCATTTTTGCTTCAATTTTCTTTATCAACTTTTCCTCCAATTCATCATTTTTCATTACACGAAATAAAAGTATATTAAAACCAAATAATTCCTCTTAAAATTCAAATTAATATTGACAAAATATTAACAAGAAAAAGGAACATTTTAAGCCCTATCAAAAGTTTCCAAATCTAATATTGATTTGGAGTAGAGACTAAGTTATTTCTTCTTGGTATTATTATTTGATTAGAAATCGGTAATATTTATTATTATAAATTGGGGTTGGTCTTGTATAGAAAAATATAAGGGATATTACACACAAGAAAGAGATATAGTTCTTGGAGTTGAGAAAGTAGTTCAGGATTTTGAACCGGGATACAAAGGATATTCTTGTATGGGGTTTTCTCTTATAATAAAGAATTAAATCTCTTGGTGGATGTAGTTTTGAAATTAATCGTAACCACGTTAAATCTTTATGTTATTCATATTTTGTGCTTTGTTTATTTTTACTAAATTATTGTGTTCTTATATCATTAATAGTTGTATTTATTTCCGTGCGTTTTTTTCCCTAACAATTGCTATTAGAGCCGGATTCGTTCTAGGGTGACTATTGGATTTAATAGGATGGTTGCATGCCAATGTAAAATTAAAAAATTTGTTGAAGGTTTCTACTCTCTTTTGAGAGTGCAGCATATCCATACCTAACAAGAATTAAAAAAGATATTGAAGGAGGATTGTGTAAGCACCAAAGATGTTGAGTGGGAAGAGTTTAATCATTGTGTGTTGATTAAATCTTTGCTGAGAAAGAAGATTGGGCCTTTACTTCTTATCTCGGTCCCTTTGATAGTGTGATGACAACCCGATCAATGGATAAGACACTTTGGACTTCGAAATGGTAAAATGATCTTTGTTATCTCATGAAAAAATGTAAACCAAGGTGAGTTACAAAGATGTATTGGTTTCTCGAAGAAAGAATTTGAAAGAAAAATTGTTGACGAAAAATCTAATGTAGGTGATTCAAATGTCAAGAGAAATGATAGTGTTCAATGCGAATTTGGATGAATAAAGACTTATTCTACTAAGGACAAGACTTTAATATTCTAATAAAAATATTCCATATTAGAATTAGAAATATTTTATATTATATATAAATATAACCTAGATACATAAATATAGTCTAGAAATATATAGTATCATAGTATTTAGTCTAATATAAAATTAAAAAGAGAATAATAATTAAATTTAAAGAATTTTAAATAATTATGGTCAACCAAGGAGAGTCCGAGTGTTGTGAGCTATGTAGGAGAATGTTAAGTTCATTAAAAGAAATGTATTTCACATTGTTCTAGAAGAAACAAATAAAAATACCTAATATTTGGTGTAATTTAATTTTTATTAGTTAAAAATTTTAAAATTGAATTAAAAATCTAGATTTCAAAACTGTACATTGGGGCCAAAACCCTCTACCCGTACCTTTCAAGGGGAGAGTTGAAAGTTTGGGTTTTTGGTGCAACGCTTGAGCCTTGGCTTATAAAACTGGAACTGGCAACTGAAGCAAAGTTATAGGACATTAGTTATAGGGTAAATAGCGTAAATAGTACTTTATTTTGGGGCATCTATTTGGTTTGTCCTCTGAATTAAAAAATTCTAATTGAATCTCTTAACTTACAAATTAAATTCTATTGAGCCCCAACTAACATTATGTGGATGAAATGCAAATTCCAACGAACACGTGCATCTCATGTGAAATTGTTAAGGTAAATTTGGAAACAAATTTTTGGGCAGACCTCATGACTTGATTTTGGCGATAAAGGAAAAAAAACATAAAAAGGGAAAAAATTTTCACTCTCTTCCTACCAACATCCAAGGTTGGTGTTCTGTACCAACAACAATTGCAGACATGGAATGTCAATGTGGGAGAAGAATTACCTTGCGAACCTCGTGGACAACAATGCAAGCTTCTCAGGGCACCTTCCTGGGTTTCGACACCTGAGCTACATCAGCATTTAGGTTCCGCCGATGTCATTTCAGTTTTCTGGTGGTAAAACTCTACCGTTGCCGCTCGACAATTACTTCACACCCGTTGCTGTTTCTACTAGTGGCCAGTTGGATGGTGAAGGGCTACCAAAAAATTTGTTTCCAAATTTACCTTTTGTCAGAATTTGCATTTTAGTCGTTAGAATATTAGTTGAGAACTCAATAAAATCCCTAAATTTAGGGATTTAATTGAAACTTTTTAACTTATGAGACAAAATTGAACAGAGACCTCAAAATAAGGAACTATTCACGCTATTTACCTTAATTATAAGGTAACAAATGTTTCGTGTACACGGAAATTAGAAGTCATCTTCGGCCTGTAATTGACTATTATTGCAAGTAGTTGTTTTATGTGGTGTCTGATTAGGCATGGTTTAACACAAGAGGATGAAGTGGGGCTGTCATAATGAGTGGACTGACATAGCTCCATTGCGAACCTGCAAAACAGGAGTTAGACAAACCCTGGGTAATTCTCAAGGAGTCTATGTCAATATTTAAGTCAGTATTGAAATGAAACAATCAAGGAAGAATGTGGACAAGAATAATTAACATTACACCTAAGAAAACAGATGATGAATTAAGGACGAGGGCATTTTCTTATCATGGGTCTCACTAATCCCTTATTCCATTATTAGTTTCCTTTACGTGATAATTGAATTGACTATTAATATGACATCTAACCATCCGAGCAAATAATAAGTAATGATAGAGATAATGATAAAGTATAATAACTTTATACTGATGATTAACGTGATAATTATGAAAATATAAAATTATTCATTTATTATCATTACAAAATAAGAATGAATGAGTTGTAATGGTTCTTTTGCCCTCTAAGCTTTGCCTTTAGGAAAGCGGATCTCGGTGCTTCTTACCCAAAATACACGACTACACCTGTTTATGGTGAAAGTTAATAAAAGGCAGCCCAAAATAATGTTATTTTTAGCCAAAAACGCAATCCACGAAAGTAAAAGAGTCCAAGTCTCATGTGCCACAACCAAGTATTATCAACTTTAACAAAGTTAAAAACAAGGTAAACCACCATAATTTAAAGTAATAGGAAACAATTTGCTATTGATCATGCTTATCTTTGCAATCAAACGCAATCAATTATCGATGATAGTGCAGACACGTTTTGAAAATGCAAATCATAATCCTTTTCTTGAAGTTGACCCAAACTCAAGAGATGTTGATGCAAAATAGGTAAACAATACACATCAACAATGTCACTTTTTACGCCTTTTTCATGGTAATAAGAATATATTTTCTCTACCATATATAGGCACTTTATGGTTAATACCAAAATGAATAGTGGATTTAAATAACTCATTAAAATTTACAAATAGTTCATTCTGTCCAATCATTTGGTTATTACATCCAGAGTCAACATACCACATGTTATTTTTAGAAATCCAAATTTTTTTGTTGGGAATTTTACACTATTTGTTCAGTCTTTTCTCTAATAAATTATCGAATTTCATCAATTAAATTCCACTTAAAGGTTCATTAGAGATTTAAAATTGCTGAGCTCAATTATTTGTCAATTATTGTGTTCTTAATCTTGGGAGATTTAATTTCAGGCTTAAACTCTATTTATTCGTACACATGTTTATTTGGTAACCATCTGATTATATAACAAACTCAAGAAACCAAAGAAAGCTTGACTCGTTATTTAAGTGAAAATTGCCTTGAAATCATTGGTTACATGGAGAACGGGTAGAGTGTAATAGCATCAGAATGGGACAACAAAAGTTTAGCAAATTATAGGCGAAATTTAGGCTAATTATTGAATCAAAGTGGAGGAGAATGGTAACATCATGCTAACGTGATACTAATACGAAGTTTATCTTGTAGTCAAATGTGGTAATCTATTTGGGAATTAAAAGTTTATGCCGATGAGAATTGATGCATCAATTATTAATTATGACTTGTATATTTTGAATTAATTAGTATGGAATTCTTATCCTCTTCACAATAAAATATTTTATACGTTTACAACACTACAAAAAATAGTATAATAAAAATAATTAGAGAAAACAAGTTATAATTTATCAGTCTAATGCATCAAACTAAAAATAAGGATATGAATGCAGTGCATAATAGACAAGCGGTCGACACAGGTGGTCGGCCAAGGAAGGTCTGATTTGAATGCAGAGTATAATAGGCAATTAGAATATTCTAATTAAAAATATTCCATATTAAAATTAGAAGTATTATATATTATGTATAAATATAACCTAGATACATAAATATAGTCTAGAAATATATAGTATCATAGTATTTAGTCTAATATGAAATAAAAAGAGAATAATAATTAAATTTAAAGAATTTTAAATAATTATGGTCAACCTAGGAGAGTCCGAGTGTTGTGCGTTATGTGGGAGAATGTTAAGTTCATTAAAAGAAAAGCATTTCACATTGGTCTGGAAGAAAAAATAAAAATACTTAATAATTGGGGTAATTTAATTTTTATTAGTTTAAATTTTTAAAATTGAATTAAAAATCTAGATTTCGAAACTGTACACTGGGACCAAACGCCAAACCCTCTACCCCGTACCTTTCTAGAGGGAGTGTTGAAAGTTTGTGTTTTGGTGCCACACTTGGGCCTTGGCTTATAAATACTCCTCCACCTATGGTGAAAACTGGAACTGTCAACTAAAGCAAAGTATTAGGACATTAGTTATAACTTATAAGGCACAAAATATTATTGCTGTGGGCGTGGGTAGGTCTCAAAGTTATGATGGCAAAGTTAGTCTCTGTCCTCATTTGCTTCCTGCTCATCGCAACCTTCTCTGGTACGTCTGTCTGTCTGTCTCTATCTTTCTTTCTGTCCGTATTACTTATGAGATTGCATTAAACTACCCAATTATCTTAACAGATCACATACTTTACAGGCATTAATTTTACTTGTCTAATATGGGGCATATCGCATTAATTTACTTGATGAAGCTGCTTTCGTTTTCGATATCTTCTAGCTACTAGTAGTAATTTTCTCTCTCTTTCTCATTAATTAATTAAAGAGTTGTATGGATTTCACGTAGCTACTGCAAGGACACCAAAATTTGAAGAAAACAGCCTACCTA
This sequence comes from Gynochthodes officinalis, assembly GCA_020080225.1. Taxonomy (NCBI): domain Eukaryota; kingdom Viridiplantae; phylum Streptophyta; class Magnoliopsida; order Gentianales; family Rubiaceae; genus Gynochthodes; species Gynochthodes officinalis. The sequence continues at coordinate 214,032 of JAIQDA010000042.1, read as the reverse complement.
CCCATTGTATTGCGATAAGTATATTCATTAGATAGGATGAATATACATTGAATAGGATATGAACAAATATTAGACAGGAATGAATATAATGAATATCCATTCATGTATTTCATAACAATACATATTTTTCTTTCTCATATGTTGCTAAACTTCCTTCTTAAATTATGAATTATTCTTTTTATAATTATTTTTACTCCACTATTATATCGATGTGGTAAATGTGTAGAATATTTTATGCAAATAAGCATTAAAAGTTTTGAATTGTCACATTGAATGAGTGATGAGAAGAAAGAATTGGTTACTTGTGGTTTTTGTACATTTCTACAATAATAATTGATCACTTATGTTGGTGATGATGATGATGACGATTCTGAGCAGTTACTCATATGTAAAGATGGAATCAAACTTAGGTTAAGCGAGTTGAAATTTTAACAAACTTAATATTTCACCTTTAGCAATTTTAATTGAATTATCTCATGTAAGATGTTAACCTTAGTAAACTGTTATGTTTATGAATATGGTTTTAAATTAAAAAAAGAAAAAACAAAACTTAAAACACTTAACAAGTGAGAAGAATTTAAAACTCACTAACTTTGATTCAAGTTGAACTCCTCTTATTTATTAGATCTTTTTAGTTAGACTTTTTGTATTCTAGTTTTTCCAACAAGTAAACAATTAGATGCTCACCGACACGCCCATAAATTTCGCCTATAATTTGCTAAACTTTTGTTGTCCCATTCTGATGCTATTACACTCTACCCGTTCTCCATGTAACCAATGATTTCAAGGCAATTTTCACTTAAATAACGAGTCAAGCTTTCTTTGGTTTCTTGAGTTTGTTATATAATCAGATGGTTACCAAATAAACATGTGTACCAATAAATAGAGTTTAAGCACTGAAATTAAATCTCCCAAGATTAAGAACACAATAATTGACAAATAATTGAGCCAGCAATTTTAAATCTCTAATGAACCTTTAAGTGGAATTTAATTACGGATGAAATTACGATCATTTATTAGAGAAAAAGATGAACAAATAGTGTAAAATTCCCAACAAAAAAATTTGGATTTCTAAAAATAACATGTGGTATGTTGACTCTGGATGTAATAACCAAATGATTGACAGAATGAACTATTTGTAAATTTTAATGAGTTATTTAAATCCACTATTCATTTTGGTATTAACCATAAAGTGCCTATATATGGTAGAGAAAATATATTCTTATTACCATGAAAAAAGGCGTAAAAAGTGACATTGTTGATGTGTATTGTTTACCTATTTTGCATCAACATCTCTTGAGTTTGGGTCAACTTCAAGAAAAGGATTATGATTTGCATTTTCAAAAGCGTGTACGCACCATCATCGATGATTGATTGCGTTTGATTGCAAAGATAAGCATGATCAATAGCTTCCGATTTCAAAATATTATAAACTTTATAAGTAAAAACTTTAACCATTTACATGTAAAATCGAAGATGATAAATTTTATAAAAGTTTCGAGGCAAAAGGGCAATTTAAAATTTATTTTATGATTATTATTTTTATTAGAAAAAGGTTTGGTTGAATCAAAACCAGGTTGTCCAGTTTTATTTTTAATATTAATTAGGACTGAATATATGGCCATTTTTCTGTGGAATCAATCTGGCTGGTTGGTTAGATCTGTTGAGTTTATGGTTAAAAGAAAAGTGTTTGAAATTGGTTTAGAAGAAGAAAATAAAATACTTAATATGTTGGTGTAATCTGAATCATATTAACATACACCGTTTATGATGAAACGAAACCATCACGTACTTAATGGTTGGCTCCGATAAACGTGTAAATTTATTTGTTAACAAATCGTATCAGGCCCAGAACCATATCTAATGCATCAAACTAAAAATAAGGATATGAATGCAATGCATAATAGAGTCGACACAGGTGGTCGGCCAAGAAAGGTCTGATTTGAATGCAGAGTATAATAGGCAATTAGAATATTCTAATAAAAAATATTCCATATTAGAATTAGAAATATTTTATATTATATATAAATATAACCTAGATACATAAATATAGTCTAGAAATATATAGTTTCATAGTATTTAGTCTAATATAAAATTAAAAAGAGAATAATAATTAAATTTAAAGAATTTTAAATAATTATGGTCAACCAAGGAGAGTCCGAGTGTTGTGAGCTATGTAGGAGAATGTTAAGTTCATTAAAAGAAATGTATTTCACATTGTTCTAGAAGAAACAAATAAAAATACCTAATATTTGGTGTAATTTAATTTTTATTAGTTTAAATTTTTAAAATTGAATTAAAAATCTAGATTTCGAAACTGTACACTGGGGCCAAACGCCAAACCCTCTACCCCGTGCCTTTCTTTTTTTTTCTCGAGCCCCGTGCCTTTCTAGAGGGGAGAGTTGAAAGTTTGGGTTTTGGCGCCACGCTTGGCCCTTGGCTTATATATACTACTCCACCTATGGTGAAAACTGGAACTGTCAACTAAAGCAAAGTATTAAGACATTAGTTATAAGACACAAAATATTATTGGTGTGGTCTCAAGTTATGATGGCAAAGTTAGTCTCTGTCCTCATTTGCTTCCTGCTCATCGCAACCTTCTCTGGTATATCTGTCTGTTTTCTTTCTTTCTGTCTGTGTTACGGATGAGATTGCATTAAACTACCCAATTATCTTAATAGATCACAGACTTTACAGTCATTAATTTTACTTGTCTAATATGGGGCATATGACATTAATTTACTTGATGAAGTTGCTTTAGTTTCCGATATTTTCTAGCTACTAGTAGTAATTTTCTTTCTGTTTCTCATTAATTAATTAAAGAGTTGTATGGATTTGACGCAGCTGCTGCAAGGACACCAAAATTTGAAGAAAACCAGCTTACCGACCAATATTATTGCAATCGACCTTGCTTTGTTTATGAATGCAGTCCTGCTTGCCAAGCTATGCGACGGCCGTTAGGCGGCTATTGTGGTTATGCCAGAAATGGAGCCTACTGCTGTTTTTGCTACTAAAATTTCTGATGCATATGTAATATTTTACGACGATTGGTTTGTAATATGAAATTAACGGCACCATTCATCCTGTTAAATATCGAAATAAGGTGCTCGTTGGTTGTTGTGTCTTCCCGTGTAACGTATTCCATTACTGCTGGTGCTTTAACAGTTAAAGCTGTGTGACTTAGTTGATGATGCTTATAATAACATGCAAATGGCACCACTTCATGTTAAAGGGTGCCTGCAGGCGGTGTTGTGTTCGTTTATTCGGTCGTGTGTGTTATTAATGAAAAGTTTGGGAGATTTAATTTGTGTTCCTTTTAATTCCTCTACTTCTAACTTGTGGGGTAATAGCTCTTAGATTTCATTTGACTTAGTCATAAGTTATTATTGTCGTACTATGGACAACTGAATCGCAAGAATTCATGGCAATAGTACTACTTTCGTCTCTGTCGGCAAATTTACACAGCAAAAGACAACAATTTTTTTTGAGGTTTAAAAGAGTAGAAAGGGGAAATCGGAAATTGATGAATACGCCTCGCGCTTCCAAATTCTAATAAACCGAATAACAGCCACACGGTTGCGAAACCAGCAACAAACTGTAAGGGTTGGGACAAAGTCTCCAAAGATCTCCGACAAATTTTTGAACCTGTTTCTGTTTCTAAAAATTTCTCTTCTTTCCTAGATGCAAGCGCTGACATTTTTTTTTTTGCCATTGACTACTGTCTACTAAATATTGTAAATTTCATTATCCTCAAACTCACAATCCCACAACAACCATCCTTCATTTATGGCGGTAACAATCAGAGGGCTTTAACAGAATGTCAAGAGCTAGTTGAACATCTCATCACCGTGTGCGATTAAGGAAAAAAAAAAAAAGAAACCAAATATGTGGAAGAGGGTGGAAGAGGCAGAATTTACATGGCATGGATGGCAGACATTTTGGCTCTTCAGAAAAATCATTTGAAGAAGCTGACGCGGGCAGTTCAGAAACCAAATATTTCATTAAATCCGGATAAAAATAACAATAATAGTGATAAAATTTTCCACATTTGACAGCAATTGTACCAAATGTTTTGCCATTTTCATATGTAATCTAAGAAGCCATCACTTGAATGTTGAGAAGTGCGGTTAACAATTTAGTATACCCAATGGGAGGCATCACCACCTTTATAGATTTTAAACAAAAAATCTATCTTTGCATGGAAATTTCTATTATATTTAAGAGTCGTTTTCAAGTCAAGTTTTTTTGTCGTTGTTTAATTATCTAATTAATAAACTAATTGATATAATACGTTTCTCTTAATCATTGTTATAAAATTGATTTGATGCCCCACATTGTTTGTTAGAGCAGCTCCGCCTCCACGAACAGATGTTTCACCAACCCTCATTACACAAAAATAGGCCAAGCTCTAAACGCCATGATTGTTTAATGGTACATATTATACCCCCACACCGCCTCCTTTTTTCAAAAAAAAAAAAAAAAAAACCTTAAACAAATGATGCATCATATCAAAATTGAGTTCTTTAATTTTACATGTTGGGTATAAATATTAAACCAAATTTATATGAAATTATAATATACACCTCTATCTCAAAGAAAAAGTCCACTTTTGATTTCGTACCATTTTTAAAATTACAAGGTACAACATGCTTAATGCATAATTAAATATATAATTTTACATTTTTAACTCTACTTTTAATTTGGGTTATACAAGTTATCATTGGTAAGAGTAATACAAGAATTTCACTCCAAAAGTGGACTCTTTTTTTTGGGACAAAGAAAACTTTTAAACTAAACTCTTTTTTTTTTTTGGAGCGGAGGGAGTAATTAAGATTAAGTAGTTATTACTTTAATTGGATTTGAATTGTTTTAGAAAAATAATTTTTGTATGGAATCTGGTTATCAAATGTTATTGCTTTTTAGTAATAAGAGGTTTCATATAAAAAAACTCAAAACTATTAGTTTTTAAGGCTACAAGAAAAGACAAGTGAGGTTCCAAGAAAGTTAAAGTTGTAAGGAGTAGGAGTTTCTTCTTGTTGTTTGTAACAAAAAGTTAAAAATTACAAGAATTTTCTATTATAAGTATTTGAGATTTTTATTTCAAATATTATAAAGTTTATAAGTAAACTAATTAAACATTTACATATAAAATCAAAGATAATACTCCTAAGTCCCAAAAAAGAGTCCACTTTAGAAAATTTTTCTTGTCCAAAAAAGAGTCTATTTTTAAACCAAATTTCTAAAATATCGTTACTAATAATAATTATGTATACTCAAACTTAAAAAGTAAGGATAAAATGTAAAATTATACATTTATTAGTGCATTAAATGGGTTGTACCTATCAACTAATAAAAGTTGTATTTGACCAAAATGGACTCTTTTATTGGGACGGAAGGAGTATATTTTATAAAAATTTTGAGGCAAAGGCAATTTAAAAATTAAAAATTAAAAATTATCTTTTTTATTAGAAAAAGGTTTGGTTGAACCAAAAATAGTTGATCAGTTTTTTTAATAATATTAATTAGGACGGAACATAGCGTCGTTTCTCTATTGAAACAATTTGACTAGTTGGTTGAATCTCTTGCGTTTATGGTCAAAAAGAAAAGTGTTTCAAATTAGTTTAGAACAAGAAAATAAAATACTTAATATCTTGGTGTAATCTAAATTATATTAGCATAAGTTTTCAGGGTTGAATTGAACTATCACGTACTTAATGAACTAGTCCGATGTACTTTTCGATAAATTTAATTGTCAACAAATAGTATTAGATCCATAATCATGTAATAAATTTATTTGTTAACAAATCGTATCAGATAGAGAACCATATTTGTCAGTCTAATGCATCAAACTAAAAATAACGATATGAATGCAGTGCATAATAGATAAGTGTTCGGCCAAGGGAGGTCTGATTTGTATAGACAATTAGAAATATTTTATATTAAGCATATTCTATATTAGAATTAGAAATATTATATATTGTACACAAATATAGTTTAGATATATAAATATCGTCAGGAAATATTTAGTATTATAGTATTTAGGTTAATATAAAATAAAAAAGAAAATAATAATTAGATTTGAAGAATTGTGAATAATTGTGGTCAATCTAAGAGGTTATAATGGTGTGAGCTATGTGGGAGAATGTTAGATTCATAAACGAAAAAAAAACAGATGTGTCAAATAAGTTTAGGAGAAGAAAATAAAGCATTTAATAATTTGTATAATTTAATTTATATTTATTTAAAATTTTAAAACTGACTCTTGTATCAAATTTAGTTGCCCAACAAACAGCCTTCAAAATACTGGGGCCATATCTCTACCAAATGATTTTTCTTTTTGTCTCCAGAAAGAGAAGAAAAGACGGTTAGAAGCTGCATATTGCCAATTGTAAGGAATAGCGCACCTAAATATTTGGTCTGTTCATGTTTTTATAAGGAGAATGGATCGTTGTTCAAGTCACGAATGAGCATAGATTCATGAATTATAAGAGCATTGAAATTCAATTGTTAAAAGAAGATGCAAGTTTTGAAAATGGTGAATCACATCATATGCATCATGGGCTTAGATTCAAGTATTTATTTTTCCATTTGGTGCTTCGATTTGTGAATTCCGCAACCACATGCGACTAATTATTGCTATTGATGCTTACTTTTTAAAGGAAAATGTCTTGGGTTATTAATCGTCATAACTTGCATGGATAGTAACAACCAAGTCTATCTTGTCGATGGGGTATTGTTGATTTTGAAAATAACGATCGTGGAAGTAATTTTACAAAGGCTAAAGGTTGCAATTGACGATGATATGGATGACTTGGAATTTGTTTCGATGGCATAAGAGCATTGCAAAGGGCATAGCAAATGTTTTCCCAAATTCCTTTCATGGAACTGTATGGTGTATTTATCATTTGAGCAACAACACAAAGTAAAGTTCAAATACGAAGACATTATCCCATTATACTTTAAAATTGCAAAGGCTTACAGATTGCTGAATTTGATGAGTTGTTCTTGCTTCTTTCACTGCAAAATTTAAGAGTAAGCAAGTATTTATGAGAAGTTGGGATTGAACATTGGTCAATGGCACATTCGGATGGAGATAAGATACAATAATGACCACCAACATTGCATAATGTTTGAATGTATTATTGAAGGATGCCCAAGAATTACCTATTCATTTTTAGTCTATTACATCTCGTAACACACTGCAGGTGGTTTCACGAAGGCGCACCATCGCTAGCGAAATGAAAACACCGATAACTCCATACATTGAATATCAAATTGCATCTAGAATGAGAGAAGCACCATCCTATGTTATTGAGCGGTTGATATACACGATGGTGAGTACGAGACATTGCAAACCGGATTTGCTATGGTCGATTTGCTTAAAAAAACGTGCACATGTCGAGTGTTTAATATAGATCAAATCTCTTGTGTTCATGGTGCAACTCGTCCGACAAATTGACCATTACACCTTATACTTGCCATTTCATCACACCGATGCGCTTTTAGGTGCTTATGCAGATTCTATTATAACGATTGGTGATCTTAAGAATTGAAATATAAACGAAGTTTTAGCTATTCAACTATCACCACTAGAACTAAGGGCTAAGAGTGGTAGGCAAGAAAAATAGAATTTCTTCAACAGTGAGCAAAAAGTTACAAAGAAATGTGGTTGTTGAAGGATTGGACACAACGATAAACTCGCTCAAATCCATTCGTTTGTAGGGAAAAAGTGATAACATTTTGTACTTTTCTTTATTGAATATTAGAATTGACTCGGTTCTATAAGAACAATAAATTTATTCACTTTTTTTGAATATTTTAGCAAATTACGCAACCATTAACAACATACATGATGGTTTATTAATACAATACGACACATTATTTAATAAAATAAATACGATATTCAATTAATTTTCCTCTCAAACCCCTCTTGGATCAATCAAAGACATCTTGAATCCCACATTTGAAGCAATGCAATGGTCGACATAGTACTCGAAATATTCATCGACATAGTGATCGACATATTTGGCGACATATTCTCAACATTAGATTCGACATTATGATCGACATTCTTATCGATATTTTTCTCGACATATTTCATGACATTTTCCTCAACATTTTTCTCGATATATTTCTCGACATATTGAGCAACATATTTCGACATATTTCATCATTCAATATTGATTAGATGGTTTTCGCATATGCTCGACAAATTTCTCATTCGAACCTAGTTCAACTTTAAAAATACATTAATCATGATAGCATATGCACAATAAACATACCACGAGTGATAGCAAATTCGAAGCTAAAATTATACGCAAATTTTCGACATAGCTTGTTTGTTCATCCGGTTTTTGTTCCTCATGTGCATGCCGTGATTTTACCCACAAACGATAATGAGTTCGGTGAGATAGGGTTGTTGATTCAATGAAGGATGAAGGATAATTGGCCATTAATTCCGTTACAGACGGATGAAGAAGTCTTCAACGATTGTTTATTTAGACGCGAATATTTCTCTAACGTTTTTGTTTTCAAATAGAGGGGTTTTTTTGTCTTTTCACTAAGTCAAACAGCCTTGACCTGCTATATTTGTAAACAAAATTAAGAAGCTGCTATATTTGCAAATGTCATGCTAAAAGGTGCTATATTTGCAAATTTCCTTTGAAACTTTGGGTTTTGGTGCCACACTTGGCCTTGGCTTATAAATACTCCACCACCTATGATGAAAGCTAGAACTTGCATCTAAAAGTTATAGGACATTAGTTGTAAGGCACAAATTATTGGTGTGGGCATGGATAGGTCTCAAGTTATGATCGCAGAGTTAGTTTACGTGCGTATTTGCTTCTGCTCATTCCAACCTCCTCTAGTAAGTACTACGTATGAGATTGTATTAAAGTACACAATTATCTTAACCAATGTTACTTTGTCGGGTATCAGTTAGGTACCCACGATACCCATATAATATTTTTTACTTTATTTCACCTCTCTATTCACTACAAGAAAATTAATTTTTTTCGACGGCAATTTTCCGACGGTAAATCCACATTTCCGTCGGAAAAAGTAAGATTTCCGACAGAACTCCGTCGGAAATCATCCATCGGAACAACCATCGTCACAAAAAACTTTTCCGACGGTTGACCGTCGGAAAACTAAATTTTCCGACGGATTTTGCGACGGATACTGGGCAATAAAAAATTATTTTTTTCGACGGATTTTCCGTCGGAAATTAAATAATTTCCGACGGAATACCGTCGGAAGTTTAATAAAATTGTTTTAAAAAATAAGTAATTTCCGACGGATTTCCGTCGGAAATAAATAAAATTTTCAAATACATAAATTTTTTCCGACGGATATCCGTCAGAAATTAAGAAAATTAGAAAAAAAATAAATAATTTTCGACGGAATTCCGTCGGAAGTGTAATAAAATTTTTTTTTTAAAAAATAAATTCCATTTTAATAAAAAGAGTCCAGAACAACATACAAAAATGTAGATAAATACTGAATGTTTATATGCAGTCCAAATCCAGATTCTGTTCCCAAAAGAGTTGAACAGAGTTGAAAACTAGTCCAGAATACAAAAATGCATATAAATGCTAAAAAAATTCAGCAAAAAAGTCTACAAAACTTCAAACAAGTTAGAAGGAATAAATGCAGTAAATATCAAGAGGGCAAAAACACAGAACACAAAATTCCCATCAAACACAGAACACAGAACACAGAACACAAATCCAGAACAGAAACCACAAATCGAACACGAACACAAATCGAGCGTAAACCACAAATCGAACCACGTAACACAAATCGAATACGAACACAAATCGAGCGAAACCACAAATCGAACACGTAACACAAATCCGAGCGAAACCACAAATCCGAGCGAAACCACAAATCCGAATACGTAACACAAATCCAGCGAAACCACAAATCCGTAAGCGAAACCACAAATCGAACACGTAACACAAATCCGCGAAACCACAAATCGAGCGAAACCAAAAACAAAACCAACATTCGTTAAACAGAACCATTCTCATCAATCAGAAGCCAAAAAACCAGAAAATTATACATCGGCACGGCCAATTACAAAATGCCACAAACCAAAACAGAAATCAGAAACACAATATGCCACAAACCACAACGCGTTCGGTCCAACGTCGCCGAGGAATTGTGCGCCGATGAGGTATGGACGGAGGACGAGCAACGAGGACGACAGAACTTCCGACGGAGACGATTGAGGAGCGGCTGAAGGGGGGAGACGATTGAGGACGATTGAGGTAAGAAAAAAGGTGGGATGCGATGCGGGAGAGAGGAAAGAGGGGGGGTGCGATGCGGGAGGGGCGGGAGAGAGGAAAGAGGGGGGAAAAAAGGTAAGAAAATTTTTGGGGGGAGGGGGCAGATCGGAGGGGCGAGGGGCGGGCGGGAGGGAGGGAGGGGGAAATGGAAAAGAGCAGGGTTTTTTTTTAATGTATTGGCAAATTTCCGACGGATATCCGTCGGAATAAGTAATTTTTTTACTTATCCGAAAAACTTCCGACGGCTTATCCGTCGGAAAATTTTTAAAATGTTTATTTGAATATTTTCGACGGAAATCCGTCAGAAATTTATATTTTTTTCCCAAATTCCGACGGATTTTCCGTCGGAATTTTGTAACTTTTTCTAATTCATGGCAAGAACTTCCGACGGAGATTCCGTCGCAAATGGTTTAATTGTTTATTTTGGAGATTTCCGACGGATGTCCGTCGGAAACGTGTAAAATTTCTTTATCCTTGGCAAGAACTTCCGACGGAGTGTCCGTCGGAAATATACTTTCCTTTTTATATTATTTAGGCAAATATTCCGACGGATTTTCCGTCGGAAAATTTTAAAAATAAATTTTTTTATAGATATTCCGACGGAGAATCCGTCGGAATATATTGGCGCAGGTTGGCGCCAGTAACTTCCGACGGATTATCGACGGATTTCCGTCGGAATTTATTTTACCGACGGATTTCCGTCGGAATTTTTGCCGTCGCCTTGCCGTTTGCTTTTTCCGACGGATATCCGTCGGTTTTTTCCGACGGTTTAAAATCCGTCGGAATATTCCGTCGGAATAAAACAGTTTTCTTGTAGTGATTTTATTTATTCCAATCTTATTTTATCATCTATTTTCTTTCTTTAACATTTTTTTACTTTAGATCATGTTATCCATATATTTCTATTTTCAACGAAAAACTGATCAAAGTTAAAAAAAAAAAAAAAAGAAGAAGAAGAGAGGTAAAGAGAAAAAATAAGATTAAGTTTAGAAAAATGAGTATTAAAGAAAAGAGTAAAGAGAAAGAAAAATTAAACTAAAAATAGATTGAGAGAAATTAGTAATTTAAAAGAAAGTTTAAAGGAAAAGAAAAGGAGAGAGAGAAATTATAACTAAAAACATAAATTAAATAAAAAATAAGATAGTAGAAAAGAATGATATCAAATAAAAATAATAATAAAATAGTATAAGACTGAAAGGAAAAATTAGTTGGGCAGTTGGACACGAATAAGCTACCCATATTAAACAAAAATTAGGCGGGGAGTTGAGTATCCACGCTCTACCCAAATTCGCCCATAATTTTTCCAGTCCAATTCGACCCAAGCCCATAAATTTTTGGGAAGGTTTTAACCCGTCAAAAGATATGGGCTGAGAGAGTTTTTGGGCCTTGACTTCTTTATCCACCTCTAACTCGGAATTCAGGTCAAGAGACTTGTCGATTAAGCTCAGTAAAAATATGAAAGGGGAAGATAATGGGAGTCCACTTGACATGCTTAGCGTAAGTTAAGGACGACATAATTAACTTGTTTCGAAAATATAAAGAGTTATTTGTTTGTATCACAGATAAGATGCCAAGGATATCTCAGCATGGATGACTCACAAGTTGAATGTTGATTCAAGGGTGAAGCCAGTACAGAAAGAAAATAGAAACTTTGCCCAAGAACAGAATTGATTGATGAATGAAGAAGTAGAGAAACTATTGCAATCCGATATTTTGAAGAAATTGCTTTATTCAACTTGCATAACTAACCCAGTATTGGTAAGGAAATATGATGGGAGTTGGAGCGTGAATATAGACTACATAGACCTAAATAAATATTTTTCAAAAAATTGCTATCTTTTGAACCCAATATTCATAGAAAAGTTATTGACTATCTACTATGTGAGAAAAGTTAAGTTATTATCTCATATGTGACATATTAATAATATTTGAAATTCTATACATGAACCTTTTTTATTTATGATTAATAAAATTGTTATTCATTTATTATTGTTCTTCGATAAATTGGGGAAGGGATATGTGGATCCTAAAACTCAGTTTAGTATGCCTTCGGATCATATTATGTGTTGAGAAATCAGAAAGTATGACATTGGATCATATTATGCATTGAGAAATCGATAAATTTTATTAAATAATATAATAGAAGAACAAATATTGTGTTCTTTATTGATAAAGCCACGTTCACATTTGCATTTTATTACTCATTCCTATTTTTGCATATCTAACTCGATCTTTTAGGCACATCTTTAACATATCTTCCTTTCCTTTATATATATATATATAAGAAGGAAGTAATTCATTACTTAACAGACAAATTACATCATATTGATGTGGAAAATACATTGTGTGCAAGCTTATGCGTAGTGAGGACCTCATATCTAGGAACTTTGATCATAACACAACGATCTAAGTGGGAAACTAACTGCCGAATGTCCATAGCAATCGATTTAATCTGAATGTCTGCAGTATCTGGACTCTCTAAAGCCTGGAGAGCTAGTATTGAGTCTGTTCTTAAGTTGATTCTGCTCCAACCTTTAAATCGCCTCTCTTGTTGCCTCTAAAATTGCCATGAGCTCGACATAGAGGCGAAGGCTGCGTAAATTTGCTTAGAAGCGGGAGGATAATATACAATTATCTTATCCTACGGATATTATAATGTCTGATTAGAATATTTTTATTAGAATATTCTAATTGCCTAATATACTCTGCATTCAAATCGGACCTTCCTTGGCGACCACTGTGTCGATCGCTTGTCTATTACGCTTGCATGCATATCCTTAGTTTGATGCATTAGGCGATAAATCTGATTCTGGCGATACGATTTGTTAGCAAATAAATTTACACGTTTATCGGAGCCACCCATTAACTACGTGATGGTTTCGTTTCATTTATGTTAAATGTAACAAATCGAACATAAGCGAATGAACCGTTCGATAGCTATTTATTTATTTGGGCGGATGAATGGAAAGGATGTTAGGGACTACTTCTTGCGGGAAGATAGTTACGATGAGAGAATTCGCGGTTCCTATTTTTGTCTATCAAGTCTGCTACAGGTGAGAGACCCCTTGTTGGAGCAGTACTCGAGTGCGTGGGTTCGCTAAGTTAGGGATCCAATCTTCCTTGATGTCAATGTGTGCTCCATTGCCCACTCTCCATTTCGGACCTTGACAAAGGAGTTCCTTTCCTCATATAATACTTCTCAGCCCCAAGACCAGTTTTGACCTTTGTGGAGTTGCAGAAATTGTATTTACCATGATTTAGGTGTGAAAAATGCGGAGAAGAAAGAGTTTTTCTCTGAATGAATTTTCCATGCAACTTTTGCAAGCAAAGCTGATTCATAAGAATTGTTGAGCGCATGCCCAAACCACCATGAAATTTTGACTTGCAGATTGATTTCCCTGATTTCCAATGAATTCCTCTGCCTTCTTGATCTCCTTTCCATATGAATCTTGCCAAGAAACTGTCAATTTGTTTTGCGACGGAGATTGGAATTCGAAATGCCCCTAGTACATACAGAGGTATTGCTGAGAGTACATGCTTGGCTAATGTGATCCTGCCTTGGACCGAAAGACATTCATTCTTCCATTTGTACAATTTGCATTTAATCTTCCGCAATGAGATCTCCAAAATCCTTGTTTTTGAATTGGAAAAGTTGAGGTTGTGACCAAGATATTTACCTTTGTCTTTTACCCGAGTATTGAACATGGTGATAGGAAGTGTTTCCATTCCTCACTTGTGTTTGGGCTGGCTAGCATGGATGATTTCTTTGAAATTGATTCTTTGACCCGATTGAGATGCAAAAACATTGAGAATGTTGGCCAAGCCCGTATTGCATACTAACTTTAAAGAAAATTAGGCAAATATCTGCAAACATCAGTGGGACACTCTTGGCAATGACCTTCCCACTTTGATACCCATTCCTTCCTCCTTTCGGCCTTCAACAATAGTTTGGATAAGGCATCTTGGCATAAGATAAATAGGAAAGGAGATAGAGGCACCCTTGCCTAAGACCATTTTTAGGCACAATAGTACAGAGAGTTCACCATTGAATTTTATTTTGATGGATGGTGTGGACACACATTGCATGATGAGGTCTATCCAATGTGGTGAAACCATATTTTTGAGCATGTTTTCTAAAAAGTCTAGGATAGCCTATCAAAAGCCTTGCTCATATCCAAGGTGAGGGCACTAGATATTTGTTTCCTTATGTTGTTTGCGAATGTGTTCTAGAACTTCATGGGCTATATATAAGAACATTTTCATTTATGGTTCTACCGGTACAAAAGCATTTTGGTTAGGTGAAATCAAATCATTGATCACCCTTTTAACCTATTGGCCAAAACCTTTGCTATCACTTTATATATTACATTGCAAAGGCTTATAGGCCTAAAGTCTTGGGGATTTGTAGGATTATGACATTTAGGGATAAGGATGATCACCGTTTCATTCTAGGCCTTCATTTCCTTAGTCTTGAGAAATTCGAGGTGCCTCCGTTACTTGCTCTCCTAATATCCCCAAAAATCTTGGTAGAACCCCACGGGTAGGCCATCGGGACCTCCGTGCCCAAGAAATCTCTATTGAGCCACTCCTTTTGGTCTTGTGTTAATTGCTCGTCGATCCCTTGGTACACTTTGTTATAGTTCACATCACTGATTGTTGTCTCTTGGGAAAGCAAACTTGTCTCTCCAAATGATCCATTTCCTTTATATTGATTGTTGTTTTGTTTTCTCTCTTGTGCTAATAATCTAATTCAATGATCATTTTATCTACTGGGCCTTCGCATCGGATGAGGTGTGTATGCCTCCACCTTATAACCTTTTCCCTACTTTTTAAGGCTTAATATACAAAATAGCATGAATTTTACCTCTTGTAACAATTATAGCCCGACCTTTCAATTTTAACAATACGACTCGACCTTTTCAATTTGTAACAATTATAGCCTCGGTTAGTCCACCGTTAAATATTACATTAAATTGATGACGTGGTCGCCATGTAGATGACACGTCGTCGCTGCCAAATCATTGCCAGTCATCAAAAAAATTAAAATTTTTTGGGTCCTTCTTAACAAATTTTGGCGCCCACTCGCCGCGCCGCCCGCTCAGCTCCTATTCGTAAAAACAAGGGCTTTTTAATTCCAACTTTACGTCCTTCAGTAGTGATGATTTTATCGATTCGGTGGCTTTCCAGAGCGGATCCGCCACCCTATTTGGCCTTGATCCATTTGGATACTTTCTGTCTCTGGGGCTAAAAAAGTACCATTCTTTCTCTCCAAATATTGCCTTGCCTGCACCAAAACAAACAAACAATCATTTCCAATTCAGAACCAAAAACAAAAAAATCGACATTATCAATTTCAGCTCCATTATCAAAAAACTGCCCGAACTAATTGGATCATGCATGAGTACAGACTTTCTGAACCTCCTCGCAAAAGTGGCTCTTCTAGGGTAACCCCAACTCTTGCCATTTTTTTTTTTTAAATTCAAATTCTGGTTTAATCATCATATATATGTTATGTTCTAACCGGTGATTTTGGTTAATTTTTGCAGTTGGATGAGTGGGTGCTGTGCCGAATTTACAAGAAGAATTCGAGTGGTGGGCCGAAGCCAGTTTCTGGGATGCAAAGCCATGAGCATAGCCATGGATAACAGCTCCATTATCAATCGACATTATCAAAATCTGACATTTCAGCTCCGCCGGCGAGTGAGCTGCTGAGCGGCGACGGATCGGCTGAGCGGCAGGCGGCGACGAGATGGAGAGGATGAGAGAAAGAGTTTGTAAATTTTGTGAGTTTTGGGCTGCCAAAATTTGTTAAGAAGAACTCAAAAAATTTTAATTTTTTTGATGACTGGGCAATGATTTGGCACTGACGTATCGCTCCACGTGGCGTACGTCATCAATTTAATGAGAATATTTAACGGTGGACTCGAGGCTATAATTGTTACAAATTGAAAGGTCAGTGATTTGTTAAAATTGAAAGGTCGCTATAATTACAAGAGTAGAAGTTGATATTTTGTATATTAAACCTTTTTTAATCTCTGTTTCTAGGCTCTGCACTTTGTTTTAAGATATCTACATAGCCTTGGAGTTGTTGGATTTTGTTTCTTTTCTCGTCCTGTCAACTTGGTGGCGAGTCATGTGACAT
This sequence comes from Gynochthodes officinalis, assembly GCA_020080225.1. NCBI lineage: Eukaryota > Viridiplantae > Streptophyta > Magnoliopsida > Gentianales > Rubiaceae > Gynochthodes > Gynochthodes officinalis. Next base: position 197,601 of record JAIQDA010000042.1, on the reverse strand, counting down.
TGGAAGTCACTTGGGCGACTCTTCTTTCAGACATCTGGTACTATAGACACTCTTCTTTCAGACATCTGGTACTATAAACTTTGATTTTCTTTTCGGCATTTAATGATCTCAATTATTGTTGTCTGTTCATGTTTTTTCTTCTCGTGTATTTAGTAGTCCTTCATAAGCTGAGGCTAGGGCTTATATATTGTTTCTTGTAATAATTTGATCTCTTCTCTTAAAAGCATTACATTTTCTCAATAATTGTCATTATGTGACATAGTCGAAGTCGAGGCCATCTATGTAGTTAAATGATGTTTTCATTAATGAAATATATGTAGTTACAATGGTATATTCAAAAAATAGTTCACTTTTAAAATTTTTTTGTCTAAAAGAAAATCCAATTTTAGTGTAAAATTCTTATATTACCTTTATTATAATGATAATGCATCACTCAAATTAAAAACTAAGGATAAATATATAAAAGTATACATTTAATAGTACATTAAATGTGTTGTACCTTCTAAATTAAAACAAGTTGTACAAAATCAAAATTAAACTTTTTTGGAAGGAAGAAGTATATCTAAAAGTGATGACAAATTTTTGTTATTTGATAGAGTGTATAATTGAATATTTATTGGGTCAATTCCCTTATATTTTAGTTGATTAAAATGCTTAGTTATATGGCTATTAATTATTTTTATGATTAATGGTTAGGGTGGAGCATTTTAGGAAAAAGTGAACAAATATAGAGAGTTAGAATTTTTATGCTACATGTATCTTAAATCTTCTAAGATTTTATATTATTTTTCTTTTCTTATATTTCAGATTGGCTTTCCTTTTTATTTCCTGAAGATAAAAGGCGCAAGAAAAACAAAGAAAAAAAGAAAGCAAAAGACGAAAAACGGAAAAGAGCCAAAGCAAAAGAGGAGCGGCCCACTTTTGTGTTTCAATGTTCTGCACAGGAAAGACGTAAAGAACGCCCTTGCAACAAGTAGAATTGCAAGAAAAACACAGAAAGTGGGGCCAAAGGAGAAAACCCTACCACCGCCTTTATATATTCCTGGAGTTCTGGAGCCGCAGGAAGGGCCGCTATTCATTCTTGGCTAAAGAAGAAACGGCCGCAAAAAGCCGTACGGGATGAACATGAACAAAGACGGGGCTCCTTTTATTTTCTTTGTACTTTCTTTTATTATGTTCATAGTTATTAAACTCTCGATTTTTTTCAAAATGATAGATTAATAAAAGCGCTAATTTACAAAGCCGACAAGGCTTACTTATGCGATTTTAAAAGTCAAAACAAAGTTTTAGTCAAAACGTAAGTAAAATATTAAATGAGGTGAAATTTACGATTTCACATTTGAAACTTAAAATCTTACGATTTTACGATCCAATTGCTCCAAAAGTTTTTGTGATGTACAATTTGAAGTTGAATGATAGAAAAGTTTGAAGTTTTGAAAAAACTTTGATGATCTAGCGTCTGATGATGAGTGGATAACTGAGAACCTTAATGATGATAATGATTCAATTGAAATTAATTCTTTGCACGTTCTTAATAGTGCAGTGCCACTAGTGAAGACAATTTGACTTTAGATGCTAGTGGCGATGGTGCAAGCTTGAAACCCTAGGCGACTACAAACACCGGCATTAGGGTTAAACTAGCCAGGATCGAGTTAGGCGAAGATGTGTCGTAGGGTAATCTAGTTTACCTTTAGAGCTTGCATCTTTTCTTCGGGTAGCGTGTGGGTTAGACACTTGCTTACCTCAATTGGGTTGGGCCTGTGATATAGGGGGACGGCTTTCAAAATTCAACAGATTCCACTATAGCAACTCAACTCTTGGATCGAGAATCGCCTTTCTCTACTATTTTTATTTACCCCCCCTCCTCCCCTCTTTCTTCTTTCTAGTTATAATCCCTTTCAATATTCTATAATCTTTCTAAGTGTGATTGATAATATTCTCTAAATGAAATTTGTGTACTTTTATAAGTTTAAACAGGTCTATAATTTATAAATTTAAGATATATTATCTATAATTATATATATAATATTAAATTTAATATAATATAAGAAATTTGTGTACTTATATATATATATATATATATAAAATTATTTTTCATAATTGGTAAAATCTTACGATTTTACGATCCAATTTTGGACCCTCTATCGATTTTTAAAAACTCGATTTTAACAACTTTGATTATGTCTAGCTAAATTTTTATTTTCAAATTGAGGTTTGATTTCAACAATTGTGAGATTCAGTAATTCTATTATTTTTTCTATTTTTCAAGATTTATATATTTTTATACTTCATTATATTATTGGATTGAATTATTAGACAAGAGGCCTATTGTTTAATAGTTGAATTCGGTATATAGTCATTTAGAATAATTAATCATTAGTTGATTGTTTTAATTCAAGTGATAAATACCAACGTCAAAAAGGTAATCAACGCTTTAGATTGTATGTTATGAAAATATATAATCTAACTTAAATAAACAAGGCATTTCGATTTACTAGTTAGTAATGGGTCTTTTTGAATCTTAATGCAATTAATAGACATAACTCATAAGCAGATCCGAATGTTGTGTTTGTTAATTAGAGAAACAACTCATGGGACAGATCTAAAGGTTATCGAAAAAGTAAAAAAGATTGGTTGTTAGAGGGCGGATCTTTAACAACTATAACCAATTTATTCAAGATAAAAGAACCTATCTAATTCACCTATTTGTCACCTCTAACTATTAGTATCTAAAATTGGTTTGTATTTTATGAGTATTAGATTTTGGAGCAAAATATCAGATTTAGAGGGTTAGACCCGTGAAAGATTCCGTAAATAATAATGGTATCAGAAGAAACTTCAAGTGACATTATGGTCACGCCAGATATAAAAGGAGAAAAAATTCCTAATTCTAATATTTTAAGCTTTTAACTAGCTCTTAACTTTAACACTAACTTAAGTATTAGAGTATATACTTTACAAAAATTGAGAGATCTAAATAAAGTCTAAAAAAGTCAAATTTGTTTGTTAAGATTTTGAATTGGTATTTCGTTCTCCTTTTCACTCATTCTTTTGAGTGTTAAATACTTTCAACATGGATTCTTGTGTTGTTTTGTGGTTATTAATCTGGTAATAAAGTATAAGAACTTGAATTTTAGTTCTTCATAATGGGAGTCCGTTTGATCTACTTAGCTTATTCCAAATACCTTATACTCCTCACATGTGTCTGTAAATAGAAAATGGCCGAAATTCATCTTTTATTTTGTCCCTTCTCTTGATCCATTTTGTCGTCAAATTGCGAGGAGTAAAAGCATCCGTTGGGGGAAATAGCCTCGCACCAATGAATTCATGCACAATTTGCTCATAAGGAGATTATGCCCTAGACTGGAACAACTACTGTAGAGATTTAAAACCAAAGTTACCTCCTCACAGTAACAAGTTCACTGATTAGTCCATGAAAATGGCATTATGATTTATAAGAAAAGTTGTATCCTCTCGTAAACTTAATCAAGAACCCTCAAGGACTTCTGATTGAGACTCATCTTGAGGCTACCCCAATGGTCTCTTGTGAAATTCCTAGATTGGAGTAGGACAAATTAATAGACAAATTTTCCCAGAACCAAGTAATGATGAGATCAACATAGTAATCATATAAATCTATACACAATTCATACACAAAAATATAGAAGACAACTAGCAAGATACCATGAGAGCTCCATTGGCAAATAGAGAATATGCTACAGTGCAAACTTACTCAAACAATTCGATGTGTGTGTTCACAATTGCATTTCTCACGTTATGCTAGTTGCCCAGTTCAAGCCTTTTGATTTGCACAATTACAAGCTTATAGAACGGCAAATGTTGCTTGATATTTAGGTATATTATCAAGTTTGCAACATAATGATGTAGTGGTAAATGTGAAAGTTTCATAGGCAATGAAATTAGCTTCAAATTCTAATTCAAATAATATCTCAAATAGTATAGAATAATAGTCAAAAGACTGAGAAGCTAGCAGATATGCACAAATTGCAATTTGAAATTGCACAATTTGAAATTTGAAATTTGAAATTTGAAACCAAGACTTTATCAGATATAAAGAAAGTCAGCAATAATCCCACAAGCATTCTTCAATTCATGAAAATGAGGATGACGAATAAACAGCAAATAAACATTGGATGTCTTGACAAGTCATAAAGAAGAAGTCGAGCATAAGAAATCAAAATTAGGAATGTCAATGGAAAATGTGGACAGAGGTTATGGCGTAAACACGGAGGCCCAAAGTTTAAATTCAACATTAGGAATCTTGGACTTCTCAGCGTTGGGGCCGCTCTCGTGTTCCAGTTTGTGTTCCAAGAACGGACAGCTATCAATCAATAGTTCCCTTAAACTGGTGAGACGGCTCATGGATTGCTTTGAGGCTAAATGTTGTAGCCTTTCACAACCAAAAGATGTAGTTTCTGAAGCAACGTAAAGTTCTCAAACCAATACGGTAATTCTACTATTCCAAAATTGTGTAAGTATAGTTCCTTGAGTTTGTGGAGATATTGAAACTGATCAGGCAGTGAATCCCAGTGAGGCCCGCAAACAATCGCAGTTCTTCAAGGGTTGTGGAAAGTTGTTGGATGGCATCGAACATTGGCATCAATGAATTAAATTCCACTGTTTCTGAAAAAGGACCAATCCGCAAAGTCTTTAAGGATGTCAGGTGCTCCAGCCCCTAGGAATACTTGTCAATTTTTGCAGCTAGATAGACTAAACCCATACAGAGAAGGTATCCGTCTAATATCTACCTCAAAAGTGGTGACTTCTTGGCAGTTTGAAATCCACAATATTTCAAGAGATTCAGAAGACTCAATTATCTGTTTTGGCAAACAGGTCAATCCTTCACAATCACAAACTGAGAAGACGCGAAGGGAGGTCAGGCGTTGGTTTTCTTGGGGGCATGGAAAGGACCTGAGATTGTTGCAACAAAGGACTTGTAATTTCTGCAGTGAAACCAGGGTGTATAGATCATCAGGCAATTGGGTTAGCTCGTGACATTCCTGGACTTCAAGCTCCTGAAGGCAAGTGCTTAGACCACTGATTTCTGGAACAATATGTGTCAAATGAGAACAGCACGCCAGTGTTATAGATACAAGGTTTTTATTGTCGCTCGCTAATGAAGGAGGAAGACAAATGAGTTGTTCCACACCAACAATGATGAGGTTTGTGAGAGTGTTCACTCTGCCACAGATATTTGTTACCACCTCATGTCTAACACGACAAACTTCCAGTTTCTTGAGACTTGAAAAATCACATGGAGCAGTTGATAATTGACGACAATTCCTGACTGTCAATTCCTCCAGCTTAGGATATGGTCTCCTGGTCATTGTTGCTGCATCTTCCACCCATTCCTTGAGTTCGTCCATATCAATGAGCTTCAGACATCGGAGTTGGGGCATTTCTCCGAGAGAAATTTTTGGATTCTTTTGCTGCCTGTAATTTCTAACTTCATCAAATTGCTCAGCCTTGCAATCCAAGATGGAAGTTGATCACCCAAGAAATTTTGAATTTCCAAGCCTTTCAAATTCGTGTGAGGAGCAGGCCTTCTAAGACGCCATTATCCTTGTTGTCAGCCACATGGGACCTGCTCCACTCAAGTTTCAAGTTCAAAAGCTTCGATTTTCGAACCAAATTTGCAGAAGTTGCTTCTTGTTTGTCGCGTACCACTTCAAGCTTGCGTATTTCAAGACTGCCGCTGAGCTTCTCCAAGGACCCCAATTCCTCAATTCGCCTACCTTTTTCTTCACCAACATTAAAGAAAGGTAATTTTTGCAGACAAGTTAATTGTCCCATCTTGAGGGCATCTTAGCAGAATTGTCTTTGGTATAATAATCCAAGAATATAAAACTAGGCAAATTCGTGAACTTATCTGGGAAATGCAGAGGAGAAACAGGCTTCTTTGCAATTAAGGACTCCAAAAGAAAAGCTTGCAAATAGTTGAAGGTAATTGAACGATTTGTGTGTCAGAAATGTCTAAATATCTCAAGTTAAAGACCTTGCCTATTTCCTTGGGAGCTCCTTAATATCAAGTGAACATAAATTTAGAACTCTCAAAAGTGGAAAATAGTCAAACGTTTTCCCAGAAAGACTACCCTCCCAAAACAATGATCGTGTGTTTTTCAGCATCTTCTTACTGCTAGGTAGTACTAGTGCCCCACCGAGGACAAGATGACGTACCTGTTCACTGATTTCATTTTTGCAGGCATTCTGGAGACGAGCAGTTTTGGGACCAGCAACCAGAAGCGCAAGATGATGCACAAAGTCATGCATTTTGCAGTGTACAACATTTCCATACTCATCCCTTTGTGCATCCTGAAATAAGCCCCGTTGCAGCAACTTGTTGAAGAAACTATTGCCTATTTCCTCCTTTGTCTTCTTACTTTGGGGATTTTCTTGAAGCAATCCATCTGCCATCCAAAGTTGAATCAGTTGTTCCCTTTCTATTCTGAAATCCTTCCTGAAAATTGAGCAGTACGTGAAACATTTTCTGAGCCACGCAGAAGGTAAACGATCAAAGCTCAACATTAGTATCTGCATCAATATGCTTTCAGGATCTCCATGAAGATCCTTAAGCCCTTCATCTAAAATTGATTCCCACTCCTGTGCCTCTTTGTTGCGTAGCATGCCTCCAACAACCTTTGCAGCTAATGGAATGCCTTGACATTTTTCAGCAATTTTTTCCCTATGGCCTCGATTTCCTCTGTTGTTTCCCTGGACATGCCCTTTTCTTCAAAATGGCCCAGCAATCATCAACTGATAAATTTTTCAAGAATATCGGAGAATGTGTGGCGACAGTAGCTGCAACATCTGAGTCGCGAGTAGTTACAAGAACACAATTTCCTTTATTGGCGCCAATTCCTTCAAGGATCCTTCAAGGTCTTCCCAGTTTGAAGTAAAACCATCCCACATGTTGTCTAGGACAAGGAAAAAGCTTTCATTTCCTATTTTCTCTTGAAGCTTTTTAACAATTGCGTCTCTGCTTTGAAGCTGATGATTTGTTCGAGTCAGTGACTCTAACATCAACTCAAGAACATTTTTGGCTCCAAAATTTTCAGATAAGCAAACCCAACACCTCTCAGTAAATCGTTTCTTAATCTTGTCATGGTTGAAAATTGACCGAGCCAGAGTTGTCTTCCCTATTCCTCCCATTCCCACAATGGGAATGGCAGAAACATGTTTATCACCAGAGTTGCACAGCATCATTATGGCCTCACTTTGTTCAACTTTTCTTCCAATCACTTCTTCTTTACCATCAAAAACAGAGTCAGTCTCCCATTTTTCTGTAATTTCATTTCCATTGGCAGCCCAATTCACAGCTCCCCGTTTGACGTGGAGACGAGTTCCTTGTTCATGAATCTTTTCTAAGTTGGCGTTGATTTTCTTGACTTTACGAGCAACTACGGAGGGAAATTTTTGGGATTCAATTTAGAGAAGAACCCGCCTAGATCATGAGGTGTCATTGCATGTTGAAGATACTCATAGTGGATCCGTTCCAAGACATTCTCAGCCTTAGTAACAGCATCTTCAAAGTTCTCGAACCATACTAGGACTGCTCTGTCAGACACTTGTGGGCTCTCTGCAAGAACCAAGAATTCTTTATGCATTATGAAAGATTTTTCAACTTTTTCAAATCTTCATCCAAACCCCAATAGAGGTAAGCTCATCAGAAACAAGGGCCTCTATCTTCTCCAATACAAACTGAAATCCGACCTGTATGGAGGCACCAATCGCAGCCGATGCAGCCATTTTTATTATGAAGTTGAGAAAATGAATTAGCTATAATAGTTCAACTTCAAGCTGGCTTACGTATTTTTGTAGTACTGTACTACAAAAATCAGAGAATGCAGGCAAAGAGTGTTGAAATTTTGATGGTTATGGTGCTGGTTGAAAGCTTGAATGGTGTCAGTAAGTAGTAAATTAGTTGATGCAGTAAGATTAAAATAGAAGTTGTGTATACATCACCCACACATCCTTCTTTGTCCGTTTACATCAATAATTAATTCCATTTCGTTGAACGTCAATTTTGATCTTGTTTTTCATTAGCCCTTGTGCATTGCACGTCAATTACAATACAGAAATGCTTTTGGGAATGGGACATTCTTGGTAATTTCGTTAGCAAGCGAATTGATGTGATGATTTTTGGTCTGTTCTTTTGTTTTTACACAATGGGATTGGTGCTCACTGATCCCAGCATTTTCAGTTCGACCAGAAGACTTAAAAGGGTCAAAGTCATTTATTATATTGAGATTATAGTTTATTGACATTGAGATGGCCTACGTTTATTGGGATTATAGTTTATAGTTCGACCATATATATAGTTTATTGACTTTTATAGCAATTATTATATTGAGATTTGATTTCATACCTAATCTAAGCAGACATGAGATGGCCTATGTGGTACAACTACACCCAAGCCGAATACTTGAGAAAATCCCAATAAACTTTACTCGTTCATTATTATTATAATTATTAAGTTATTTGTTTAGTTTTAAAATGAAAGACAAAAATAATACTTCAACTTGAAGTTATCTGTTTAGTTTTAAAATAAAAAATAAAATGATTGTAATAACAAATACTAAATAAATTTTAACCAGTAAAATTATTATTATTCAATGTGATAAAATGTTATCAAATTAAATTATAAATGTTTATTTAAAAATACTAAATTTTTAAAACCAATAAAAAAATCTTCACATTAAAATTGTTTTTAATGTGTTTAGAGGTCACATTTAAAGTACTTGATATTTTTCTTTACCCTTTACAAAATCTATATTTTTTTGTCCTTTATATGAAATCTCAACTTATCCAAAATTAATCAAAATTTGATAACAAAATTCTAAATATATATTTCAAATCAATGTGGAAACTATCTAATAAACAAATTTACCGAGATGCTACTGGAAATAAAATTTCTAAATTAAGTCGAATGGTGTCAGTAAGCACAAAATTAGTTGATGCAGTAAGATTAAAATAGAAGTTGTGTATACATCACCAGCACATCCTTCTTTGTCCGTTTACATCAATAATTCCATTTCGTTGAACGTCAATTTTGCTCTTTTTGTTTCATTAGCCCTTTTGCATTGCACGTCAATTGCAATAAAAATGCTTTTGGGAATCGGACATTCTTGGTAATTTCGTTAGGCTTAGCAACCGAATGGTGCGATTTGATTTCATACTTAATCTAAACACACATAAGATGGCCTAATTACGCACATACATGGTACAACTACAGCCAAGTCGAATACTTGAGAAAATCCTAATAAACTTTACTTGTTCATTATTATTACAATTATTAAGTTATTTCTTTAGTTTTGCAATGAAAGCCAAAAACTAATACTTCAACTTGAAGTTATTTGTTTAGTTTTAAAATAAAAGATAAAAAATACTAAATAAAAATTTAAAACCAATAAAATTATTATTATTCAATGCGCTAAAATATTATCAAATTAAATTATACATGTTTATTTACAAATACTAAAATTTTAAAACCAATAAAAAAATTCTTCACGCTAAAATTGTCCTTAAAGTGTTTAGAGGTCACATTTAAAGTAGTTTATATTTTCAAAAAGAAAACCAGGTTTAAATCATATTATCATTCACAACCAATAAAACAAATCTGTAAATAAATATTACTCAAGGTTATATATATATATATATATATATATATATAGATGCACATATATACGTGCTGAATTGTAATTAGGAAAGCAGCATAAAAACTTTCATACAAAGAAACTAGCAGATTCCCCACCAAAAGTAAGTTTCATTATGAAAAAGTAAACAAAACTTAATTATAAATAGTTAAGTAGTCAAATATATACTATTTAAATAATTCGTTGTGAAAATCTTTTACCCAAAATTTTTATGGTTTTTACCCAAAACTCGATATAATCAATACCATATTATAAAAGTTATAAATTTAAGTAAAATATTTAACTATAAATTTATACATAGATTATAAAAGTAATTGATAAAGTACTATATCTTTTCATATATTCTCTAATCAAGATTTGACAATTTAATTACACCAATTTGATTTTATAACCAAAAATTAATTATATAAACAATTTCAATTTTGCAGAGCTTGTGGTGATCCTTTTCATAGGTAAGTGGAGGAATTAGAAACTTAAAAAGCAACAAAGCGACAAAGAAAGCGGCCGACCATAATTGACTTCCGGAATTTTAAAAGACTTCTAAGTTTACTCGCATCCGTTGACGGAAGGAGAAAGTGCCCGTCCAATGGTCCGTCCGTCAACCAATGATCTCTTGTTTATTAAAAAGTATACTTAAAAAAATATACTAATAAAATATTTAAATATTTTTATTATTATTTTAAATAAAAATAAAAAACATTATAAAGGAACATTTTGTTCGATGACTTATATCTTTTCCTTATCTTCTTTTATCAACAAACGACCCAAAGTCATGGTTAAACCACAAAGTTCTCTCCTCGTGTTTACGGGGACAAAGGGTGTTTGACAATGAAACCAAGTCATCTGGAAACTTTTATCACTCCGCCCCATTCTAATTTCCACAATTGTGTGGCCGTTGATTCAAAAGGAATAGCAAACCGCCGATGGAGATGCACATGGTGGATGCCCCAAATGAAACGGTGCACAATCCATGCACAGGCTAAAAAGTGCTTAGTTCGTACGCTCATTGATTTTTGTGGATAAACACTAAGGATGATTCCCACGAACTGCACGTTATTCCAATCTTAATTAATCTATGAGTAATGATGCATATAATGATTAATTATAGTGAGTGATGTGATAAGTTGAAAAGATAAAATTCACCGTCACATATTTTTTAAAAATACAAAATAATAATAAATAATTTTTTTATACTTATCACATCGATCACGATTAAAAATTATTATAAAAAGTCACCGTGAGTAACATTAATCTTAATTTATATATGCAAAATGCGGTGGACAGTAGATAATGCCAGGCATATAAAGCATGCTTCTCACCTGCTACTTGCTTACTTATAATTAATTATGACGAATTTCTATTACTGCCATGTTTATTTCAATTAAAGTTGATTACGGGCACAATATTTAATAGTAAAGGGGTTGGAATTCCAAATGAAAAAGTTAAAAAATCTGAAAACACCCCTGCTTTATTATTGGTAAAGACAAAAGGGTACACAGCAGCAATTCTAAACTAATCAGGTCTCAACTCCATAATTAACCATCATTAACATATAGTAATAATGCATGAACAAGAACTATCACGAGGACACGTGGATACCAACTTACCCGCGCCTTGCGCGCTACTCCGCCACGCTCGGTTTGTATACGTGTATACACGTGTTTTCCATGTCATCGGTCCAAAGATTTGAAACGTCTTGAAACCCTAACATTTTCTTTCTTGCTTCGCCGACTCTGCGCTTTCATCGCCGTTCCTTTTCTTTCTTTCGAATCTTCTTCTTCTCCCTTAGATCTACTCGCAGATCTTCCATTCTTTTGTTTGTCTTGCTTCGCATGTTACAGTAAAGTTGGTTAATAGTTTTTTTGGGTTTTTAGCCGCATGTTACGGTCCGGGTTTGTTAATTGGTTTCTTTGATTTGCTTTATTTTCGCCATACATGATGGATTCACTCTGTTCACTGGCCGAAGCCTCCGTCGGAGGAAAGCAATGTACTTTTTTTTTTGGTGTTATGTGATTATATATGTGACCAGATTTGTTAGTTTTTTCTGCCACGACTTTGTAAGTCCTGGCGATCCAGAGCTTGAACTTGTTTGTGAAGTCGCTCGAGCATTTTCTCTGGCAAACCACTGTCCACACTCTTGGTGCCTCGTCTTGGATTTTTGACGATTAGTCAATGCACTTCTAGGTAGGAATTTTCGTTTATACTTGTATTTTCTTGTTTCGGCCATGACAATTGTTGTTTTTGACTTAGTTTGGTAAGTATTTGCCCGTAATCATAATTATTGTTTTCCTTTTCTCTTTTCTTTTTCCTCCTTTGTATGCTCTTTCCTTCACTGCTGCGTCATAAAACAATGTTAATATGCATGGACCTCTACTCGTTAACTTGATACATTTTTTCTTCTTTTACTCGGCTCTGTTTGGTTCAAGTTTAGTTGAAAATTAAGACAATGGTGTCCTGTTGCTTGGGGTTGCTTTTCTCTCTTTTTTGTCTGAATATTTTTGGTGGAATCTTGATAAGTTACTAGAGTTTGATGTAATTGGATGATTGGGAAAGGACAATTTGTTTATGAGGTCAAAGAGCTAAATCCTTGTACAAGTTCTCCACTACATCCACTGCCTTGATTTATGTACCTCTTGAGGTTCTTTGGAATTTTTCTTCTCCTTTTTTTCTTGGTGAAATGTTTTGATGCGGATAATTGATACAATGACTTTTGTGGCATTTTAGAGTGTGCACATTCATTCATGAGCTGTCGGAAGTTTCCTTCGCCTTTTCAAAACCATCCTCGTGGTTGAATCTTAAGCTTCTATAAATATTCGTTTGCGCATTAGACAAGCTGTCTATTGCTTATAGTGACTTGTTTGTTATCTTTTTCTTCTTTTGTTTTTTTAATTTAGCTTCGTGTTTGGTACATGTAAAGATATTTCTTGTTGCTTGAATTTGGTGTAATCTTGGGAAATGTCTTCCTTTGTGCGAGTTTGCTCCTTCTACTTTAATAGGTTGAAGGAAGAGTTTGTATGTTAAGGAGGCTAAATTGGAATTCTTGAAGCGCAAAAGGCTTGACCTATGAAAACGGAAACTCTTAATGATTTCGGTATTAGGTAACATGATGAGTAGGAGTGGGGAGATACTTTAAAAGGCTCTACATCATGTGGCATGAGAATTCATGGCGATGGATGCCTTTTCATGACTGGAGCCGCTTCAAATGGGAAAGATATTTTTACTAAACGCAAGGTTGCAAAGTTTGACACTAAAAACCTTGACTGGATTGATAAAATTCCAGAGTGCCCGGTTTATCGTCCAAATAAAGAGGATCCTTTAGTTTTTGCGAGAAGATAACTCTTGAGGCATCTAAATATGGTATCGACTCTCAATCTTATCACGATTAATAGTTTTCCTCTTTGTGTAGTTTTGGAACCTCTAATTATGCATTGCTACTAAGAGTTAAGTGAATATGATCGAACTTAACCTTTAGATCAAAAGTGACATGTGACTCACCCATAGATTGTCATCACGTGCTCCAAAGCATTTCTGTTAATGGGTTCAGAGATACTTTCACTTTTCTGCGGCGATGAAATAATTTGGAATCACTGTCTTGCAGGTATCTGTAAGATTGTTTCCGTGAGTCTTGATGTTCTATTTGGTGTGGTTTTGATGAAAGAAATGGATTCAAGTTTACAACTAGAGTTCAACCTTTTCGCCTTCTTGAGTGGGACACGGATATGAGGGTCACTTTCTTTATGAGTGGAAGGTTAGTTTATGTTTCTGTAAGGTATGATATGTTTGGATTGTTTATTATAACTTTTAGTGTCAAGTGGCTGCATCTTGTGGATTTGTGATAACTTTGGCACACGGTAGGATTTTTGAGGATAAAGTCTGAGCATATATTTAACTTATTTTTTTGAAGAAAACTAAAAAAAAAAAAATTTACTCAAGAATGGGAGTGCTGAAAATTTAGTGGGCTCCTGCTTATTAATTTAAATTTGTTGTTTCAGCTTGGAAGTTATTGAAATTAGAGATGCATCTTTACGTCCAAAATATTGTGAAAACCCCTGTAAATTATAAACAAAAAGGGAAAATTTTTATTGTATTAATTGTGAGAAGTTTCACAAGGAGTAACATTTGACAAAATATTTAATAATTTTAATATATGTTAATTTATTGCACCTTCATGTTAAGAATGTGTTATTTGTGGTGGATAAAGTGAAAAAGAATAAGAGTAAAAGCAAGTAGATAATTTGAGAGGAAATAATTTTTATTTAATGTGTTTATTTATTTGGCCATAATGAATTAATTATATGTATAATATCAATCACTAATTGATTGATATCAATCAAATTATTATTAGATCTCTATAATTAATATTAAGATTACGAGATACAGGGTAATATGATATGAATATGTCAAAAATATGTTAAGAACATAAAATATTATTAACATGAAATGCAACATAATATAATGAAATATAATTATATGATAAATAGAACACTTAACAAGTGTTCTTATAATGCACAAACCTAATGAGCAAAAATAAAAGGCATTAATCTAATTTCAAGCGTAAACTTTCAAGTGCGAGGCCTCAGTACACGTGGTTCAAAAGGTTGTTCCAAGTGCAAAACTGAACGTGATGTGACAAAATCACAAAATGCACCATTATACCGTTAAAAGATGATAGGAAATTTATCCCAGAAGTTGAAATTAATTTCAGAGCATAGAGACCATTTCAAAGGAAGCTTCATTTAGTAAACTAACAGTGTACACTCACAAATGAATACAAAATGGTACAATGCAGTACAACCAAAGGCTGAGGCAAATCATGGTTGGAATCGAGCGTCAGGATCCTAAAAATAGAGAGAGTTTGTTATTTTGTTACCAAGGATCCAAAAGATGCATACAGCAGAATTAAGGAGTAAAGACCCCACAATTTGCTGCAGGGAGCTTTGCAGACAGGTGGGTTGTTTCCGCCGAATGGTGCACGGCTGTGTTACGGAATCGACACGTGGCAGCTCTTCCTCCTCAATCTCAATTTGGTGGCACTGAGGGCATCATTCCACTCGTGCTGTTGATACTCAGTAAGGCAAAGTTATAACAGTCCCAGATTCCGGTGAGAAGTCAAAAGACCCGAAACGAACGTGACGACACTTACAAACAACTTAAAGCTCTGAATTTGTCAGCAAAAAATCATATCGCAAAAAATCAGAAGCCTGAGGAGTATATTATAACTTTCCCTAGAGCATATCATGCAGGATTTAGCCCTGGGATGATATCTTATATCTTCTATAAATAAAATGATATTAATTTAATGACAACAGTCACAGGTGTGAAGTTCTTTTGTTATTTCTTTAGTGAGCTTTTTTATCCATTTTATCTTTCTTTCTCAATCTTTGTTTTCCTAATAAATGTTTGAAGCATAATGCAAAGCAATGTAAACATTTTTTTCTAGGCTTTAATTGTGGTGAGGCTGTGAACTTTGCTATTGGTGATTGGTGTAATTGCTAGCCATCGTTATGCACTTCTTAACAGGATGCCTCTTCTGCCCCTTGAGGAGCTTCTTTGCAAAAAAGCAATGATTCTAGCTACAAGTTTGGAAGTTGGAAATCCAGATTATTCATCTACTGACTTGATATCTAACCTAAACATTAAGGTTTCTTTTGTGAATTTGATGAGATTCCAGCATAAAGCTCGTTGGTGCTTGATGAAGTCACAAGCATGCACTGGTGTTTCCCTGATCAACCATTGGACAATTCTTTGCAGCATTTGTAAACGGGATTGTTATGTCGCATATCTTAACTGCAATTTCTATTCACATCCTGTGTGCCTGCGCCATGGTGCGGCCATTTGGCATATGTTTGTTCTTTTTTTAAAAAGTTTCTGCCTTCTTGTGACTAGCTCTGTTTCAACTTGTTGGGACTACCTTTGTTATGAAGGTTCTGGTTTCCTTATTGGTTCTGGTGTTTTGCATTTATAATTTCAGATCCTATGGCACTTGACTTGCCTTGTGGTGGGAATCAGACACTCTATGTGCAGAAAGATATCTTGGACTTGGAAGCTGTGGCAAAGAAGTTTGAGCATGATGAGAGTGTATTCCATGAAGTTAAGAAACAATATAAGCATGGCAATGACTTTATTATGCTATCAAGCATCTTCTCTATGGTTGACGAGAATGGATATCTTCCATACTGTGAGATAAGTTTTGAAGCAAGTAGGCGAGTTCCAAAAGTTGAGAATCTGTTAGAAGATCCAAGAAACAGTTATCATCCTTCATTGTGCTGTGGCAAAGAAACTTTGAGGATTGAAGTTTTAGATGTTTCAATTTCTCATGTTTCCTGTGCATCAACAATTGGTTCTTGTGATGATCTTGCTGAGAGTATAATAGCAAATGGCAATGTAAGACTAGTTTTTGTGTTTTTTTCCTTAAATTATTTGTTAGTTCCCTGTCTTCACGATATGTTCATTTCAGTTTGATTGAATAGAACCTTATTCATTCTCCTGACAGGTTCATGAGTCTGACATAGGGAACCCTGTGTCAACAAGGTGTTATACCGAATCTTTTAAATATGATGAACATTGCAATGGACATCAGAAAGTATTTTCCAAGGGCAGATGCTAGATCCTGTTAAAGTCAAGAGAGTGATGAGTCTGATTCAGAAATCTTCAGGGTCAAATGGCGGTCTTCAGCCAAGATGGAGCATAGAAATGGGCATGATTCCCTGTCTGTCAACTCATACCACCAGGTAATATGGGCTTATAGAGTTGAATATTAATCAAGTAATTACTGTTGCTTGTTTGACTGTCTTTTTGTTGTGTTTTAGTTTTCATTTGTGTTGGGTTTTCAACTTTGTATAGCTTTGATAATTTTCATATGTTATAGCTATCCTATGTATTTTCAAAATTTATATATCATGGTTTTATGCCTTGGCATATTTGATATTTTTAATGCTTTGCTTCTGAAAGGAATAATTATTTATCCTCTTTCTTTCTAAATGTTTTTCCATCTGGGATGTACTCTAATTGCAAAAATAAATTTCTAGATATCGTGGGTTAGGGTACATAGAAAGGATGAAAGCAAAAGGTTGCTTCTCTAATTTACGTGGTTCGTGTCCATTCTCATTTTTATAACTTTTTGGGAGCTTTAGCATAAAAGTTTAGTTGGTCATTTGACTCTTGAACGAATTTCCAGTATTTTCACAAAGGAAGACAAGTTATAGTAGAAATTTGCTATTGGGTCATATTCTGTAATTTGATATTTGAAATGTCATTTGGTATTTTGGGAACGAGAAGTACTGAAATATGCGTTTCTGTACTAACAGGGGTCTAAGATGATTAATCTTGCACTCTTTATGCATCTTAACATGCATTAAACATTAAGCCACTTCGTCTCTTGATGAAACAGATGTGTACACTTGGATATGCTATTTGTCCTTGTATAAATAGACAATTTCTGAATGATTATTGACATTAAGATTAAGTTCACTTGGATGTCGTTGTGACTTAAAACAGTTACAATTTTCGTAGATCCAAAATCAATTGGAATTACAATTATATTCGTGGCTTGTTTCACTATTATTAGTATGGAAGGATCCGTTGGTATTTATTAAATTTCCATTGATAATTGGCATGCTTTACAATGCAAAAATTTTGGTACTTTGTTTTGTTCAATTTTTGCATCCAAGCTGCCAATTTACCGTCCATCCTTCATCGTCTCGATTCGATTGCCGTCGACTGCGTTAAGACTGGATTTGAGGAAGGGTTGGAAGATGAAAAAGCAGATATCAAGTTCAAAGGAAGAAGAGTATGATTGGAAGAAGAATATGAGTGGTTTATTTGGGCGTAATCAATTGTGTTCCCTTTGCGGTCTTTGTGTTTTAATGGAAGCTAATTTTTTTAACTTTTATTTCTTATTTTATTTTGAATTTCTTTATTATATATATATATATTTTAAGTTATAGTCATCTGAATCTTTGTTGTTTATTATTATTTTTTTGCTACATAGCCTTGTGAAGCTCAATGAAATATAGCTTTGATGTCTTGCTTTGTATTCGAGGTAATCGGTTGAAGCTAATCTTTATGTATTATGGTTGATTTGTGCTTTATTGTTAAAATTATAACTTTTGGGACTATCTCTATTTTTCCTTTTGTATTCAATGAATTTTTCCTTTTGTTGTCAGTCGACTTAAGTTACCAAAATTCTTCATAATATATATTAAAATTTTCTATTGTGGGCACTCTAAAACCGCATTACTGTGATTATAACTACTAGTTATCCTTAATGCCCCTACCGCTTGCATCACCGTGACGATTGACGAATAATACCCCATTTTTAATTGCACAAGGTCGACTAATGAAGAAGGGCAAGATTTTAAGAAATTTTGTCATTGGAATCCAGATTATGGTACTATATTCAACATGGTCTTTGTAATGTTGCATTATTCAAACTCTGTGTTACATAAAGCCATCTGATTTCCTTCAAAAATTTTGACGATCTTTGGGGTAAGCCATACGCATTCTCGTTTGTTTGTTCCAACTTTCTCTTGGGGTGGGCAATTATAGATCATACCTTTGAAAGAAAGACAAGAAAATTAAGCCCAAAAATCAAAAAAAAACAGAAGAAAAGAAAATTTTCCACTGCAAATTTAAATTTAAAAAGACAATATTAACATACTAACAGAGGTAGTGAGGTAAGTTAACAATTAGAAGCACGGCTCTCGTTTTTCTCTTGCTTTCTGTGGGCGATTATTACGGTATGCGTGTGATTCAATTGTTTTTGTTTTGTTTTGTTTTTTTTTCCTTTTGGTTGCTGCGCATTAGTCGGTTCTTGGGTTCTTTGTGCAATTTGAGCGAATAAATTTGTTTTGTGGACGCATGGATCCGCGTTTCATCATCGGCTTAGTTCATAATGGTCTCATGTGCCGCATAAAGGGGTGGTGGTCTTTGGTAGAAAATGCAGCCGAGACGTATTGTCGCGCTTCCTACTGAAGGATTATGGCGTCTTAACTTGAGAGGAGGGTCAAGCATGAGGTAACGCAGTGTAAGGCCGCGCCAGGATAGGGGGGATTGATCAACATAGAACCGCACTACACGGATTTTTCCGGTCCATTTCTTCTATTACGACTAGGGAGTGCAGGCAGAGGCCGCTAAGTTAAGGTGTTTTTGTTCTTTTGTTTCGGTACCACTATGTATTGAGTGGGGTTTTGCGGTCCGTTTAAGTTGAGGAACTGCCTTAACCAACCTCTACCGAGTTAGGTTAGTTGAGTTAGGACCGCCGCCCTAGTGATGGACCCTCCTTGTCTTGTATTAATTTGGGATTTCCACGTTAATATAATTGCTACTTTGGACAAAAAAACAGAGGTAGTGAGAGAAAGAGAGAAAGAAAGAAACAAAACTAAAGGCACTGTAAAGTAATTAATACTACCACTTGCTACTAAAGTCCCTTTTGCTCTCTTTAAAGCAAAACTAGGGTTGTAAACAAATCGAGCGATCTCGAGCGGACATTGTTTAAAAATTTGTTCGTTTGTTTTAAACGAACACGAACCGATCTCGAACACAAATATGAAAAACTTAAACGAACACGAGCCGATCTCAACATATTTATTAATGTTCATTAATGTTCACGAACACGTAATGAACATATTCACGAACATTTAAAAGAGCATATACGAACATTTAAGCGAACATGTTTGCAAACATTTAAACGAACATGCTCGCAAGTACTTAAATAAACAAAAGTTAAAATAATATAATATATAAATGTTACATATATATTTATACATGTTCACGAAAGATCTGTTTCACTTACACCACTAGAGTTTCTAGTGTACAATTTCATACTAAAAATGAGTAACTTGCGTAAAGAGTAAAACATATTTATCGATTATTAATATTATTATAATTATTAATATTATTATATATATTATTTTAAACGAACATTAATGGAATATGTTCATGAACACTAAACAAGTTTTAAACGAATATTAATCGAACATGTTCACGAACATTAAACGAGCTTGTTCGCGAACATAAACGAATCGAACACATGTCTGTTTGTGTTCGTGTTCGTTTATTAAATGAACACTAAAATCGTTCTTTTCATCGCTTATTTAGCTTAACGAGCGAATATAAACGAACGTAATCGAGTTTGTTCACGAAATGCTCCTTTGAACGTACTAGTTCGCTTACACCCTAAGCAAAACTTAGCTTAAAAATACTAACAGATTTCGCAATCCCATTTAAATATTTTATTAGTATACCTTTTCTAGTATTTTTAGCATCCAATGGTCCGTCCGTCTTTGACGTGTATTTTTTTAGGTGTGTTTTGTTACGGTCTCGATTGTCGACTCTACCTAGACGGTAGTAGTTACGTCGCCCATCTATTCAACGTCTGCAAAGAGCTCCAGGGATCATATACGATGAGAGTTAGGGACCCCGCGGGCATTCAGTTTCTTTCATCCCATGCGGTTTGCGGTGCACTGGTCGAGTCGGCATTTTAGTTCGTAGTGTATTGTAATTTGGTTGACCCTAGTTAAACTAGCGGTCGCTTTTGTAGGCCCTTTGGGCTGGTTGTTTTGTCCGCTTTTGGCAAGTGTTTTGTGTTATTTTCCTGTTTTACGCAGATTTTATCCTCTTTAGGAGGTTTGTTTTCGTGAGTTCGGTTTCATTCAATATCACGAAACTCATTAGCCTTTTCAGCTTTGTACTCTTTGCCAATTAGCTATTTAATATATCTAACGTTATGGGAAAAAAATGGTCCGTCCGTCAACCAATGAACTCAATTCAGCTCTTTACAGAAAAGGAAAAACACCCAAAATTTGAGTTTGATTTAAGAAGAATGACATTTGCCTTTTTTTTTTTTTAGTCGAAAATCTTAAACCTTTTGAATATATTTAGAGTTTTAAAATCAAACTGAGACGCCATTTATTTTACAAATTCATTACTTCATGATTGTTAGTTCATTTTTGCAACTATTAAAAGTCAACATCAATTTTATACCACATCAGTTTTCGAACCGTTTGCACTTTGCACACTCATTCTTACATTTACTCTTCTGATTAACATACTAAGAGAACTTTCATAACTAAATTAGATTTTTCACTTCACACATATCATTTGCAATAAAAAGAAAAGGTCAATTGATAACCACAGTTGACATATTAATCGTTGAACATTATTTTATTCACGTAATTAAGCAATTGAACCAATTAATCTTCATTTAACTTGGTATGGTTCCATCTAATTTTCTACTGTAAGCAGCTTCTTGGGTTAACAATTCCAGATGAGGTTCCACGGGCATTGACACACGAAGCCGTGGCTGGCAATTGATCTTGAAGAGTAAGATTCACATTTTCAAGTGTTATATTACTTCATGGATAATCCTTACTACAGTCGAAGTTCACAGCCACTTGATCAGTTGCAGATGTTCCATGCACATCTTGGTATGCCACGCTACTAATCCTCACACCTGAGGGCTGTCATTCATTCAAATATTGGTTAATTCATGTATAAAAATTTCCCAATCAATGTGATTAGATTAATTTAATAAACATGACTCAGTTTTGTAAATTCTTGTGTCACATATGAATATGCATACCTGGCTGAAGCATGTTCCCCACTGGGGCAGTAATTTTGATCGATGATGATGGGGTTTTTGACGTTAACCATTCTATCTTTATGGTATTATCTTGTTACCAATGTGGTATTATCTTGTTACCAATCTATCTTTGTGTTTTGAGAAATTGCCAACACCTCCTAAACTTAAGATCCACCAATGTCAACTAGAAGAAGATATGAAAAGACGAAAAATAAAGGAGTTAAAATTATTACATTTACCCCTAGGATTTGAACAAATTACAAAATAAACCCTTATAATTAAAAAAAAACTTATTTATAGTAAAACTCCTTTTTTTCTTTTAGTTTTCTTTTCAAAAGGACAATCAAACTCAATTTTGAAGAAATTTTCAAAATGAATTTTTGTTGGGGCCTGTTTGATTGGCAAAGATTCTTAATTTGGAAAGTAATTTGTTTCTTAGTTTTAAATTCTTGTGTTTGGTTAGTTTAGGAAAGTAATTTAATTACTTTCCCATGTTTGTTTCGGTTTTAAATTTTTGAAAAAGTAATCGATTCCTGAAAATAGGAAAATAAGTGCAACATTCCAAAATTCGATTTCTTACTAAAAGTTGTCATTCTGATTACTTTTTTTAGCATTTTAGTTTAAATAAACATATTTTTACTTTCAATATTATTTCATCTATTTTTTCTCTATTGACTCTCATGTATCTTTTATTTTTTAATTATTAGTCATGTAATCTTCTATTTTAATTATTAATTTTTTTAATTTTTAATTTTTTAAAAAAATTTACTTCAAAACCTTTTTCTATTCAAATTCATAATTTATTAAAATTTAAAATTATGTAATTTTTTTTTTGCATTAAATTTTTTGAAATTGTGGTTTGATTTCATTGTAAATGAGGTTTTTTTGGGTTTAAATATTATTATATATTACAATTGACAAAATTAAGAAATTTTAAATTATATTTTGATTAAAAGACTAAAAATAGTTGTCTCTATTATTAATCATTATTATATAAAGGGAAAAGTTTTATCGATCGATTTCAATGTAATTATAATAAATATTAAGAATTAAATTATCTTTTTATAGTCCCGTAATATTAATATTAATAAAATATTTAGTAATTAAAATATGGTTAAAGTTCTAAATCTTACAAAATTTTACAAAGATTATCTATTTACTATGTATTCATTTTTAGCAATTTGGAGATGGTTAAAATTTATTATTCCTTTTAATAATTTAATTTTATTGATATGTTTTATAATTAATTAATAATTTTACTTTTTCGTAGTAATTATAAAAGAATTTTGTGATAATATCTATATCCTTAATTAAAGCATTATTACTTTTTTCTTCTTTTATGACCTTATCTACTCCCCACTCCGCCCACTTAATTTGACTTTTTTTTTTGTATTTTGAATTTTTGGGCACTATAAATTGTACTTTTGTAGAGTCATTTCACATTTATTTATAGGAGTTTTAGTCTCTTGCTTTGTGATTTTTTAATTGTTTGATATTTTTATTTCTTGGGAATAATTATTCAATTTATCTACATGTAGAATTTCAAAATATTATAATGAAATATATAATATAAAACTATGATAAAAGTCAAACTTACAATTAGTTTTATGATTTATATGCAATCATGATTTAGAGTTTTATATTTTATACTATTTTTTAAATTATAATCATTATTATTTTTATTTAACAAATATTATTTTATACTTTTATTAATTTTAATTTTTATTCAGCAAGCATTTTTAAATTTTTGTTTTCCTAAACGTTTAACAATATGTATTTAACAAATTATTAGATATCCCATGCCTTGCATGGGAATCCTACATTAGTATAAAATAAGAAGAATAATATGATAGATGTACATGCTAAATAAATCATATTTAAAATATATTTGTGATTCATTGTTACATTAACTTTCTTGTAAATATTTTTATTTTATCCAAACATAGGTAAGTATTCAATTCTCATAACTAAATTACATTTAATAACCATATCTCGTACCAATTGTTGAGAAGTGTGGTTAACAATTTGGTAAACCCAATAGAAGACATCGCTATCTTTTAAGGTTTATATTAAAAACTTATATTGGTGTACTATGATTTGTAGGAGTCCTATCAAGTTTTCTTGTCGTTCGTTAATTACTAATTTATATACTAATTGATATAATACGTTTTTCTTAATCCTTAGTACAAGGTTAATTTGCTGCCCAGCTCCGTCGCAACTAAGACGGCTCACCAACCCTTTATATATATTTTTGAATAGAATTGACTCGTTGCAAAAGTTTAACAAAACCCTAAGAATTTATTCATTAAATAAAAGGAAATCACTTTTAAGTTAAGAAATACCTAAAATTTTAGTATTCATTAAATAAATGAAATTGTAACCCTAAGAATTTATTGGTTTATTTTGTTGAACATCTATTAAAATTCAAAATTAATATTATGTGTACCACATCAAATATTCGCACTTCAAAAAAAAAAAGGTGAAAAGTTTTGTCTTTGATTTCCAAAGAAAAGACATCTTGATACAGGTAATCCTTCTAAGTCCCACAAAATATTATCATCATATTTTATCCATTCTTCTCATTTTGAATCAATCTCGTATAGATTTTTTTCTTTTATTTTTCACATTTAACAAAGCTCCTAGTTGCCTTCTCTTGTAATGATTATAAATAAATAAAAATGTCAAAAATCACCTAGTTAACCTCAATGAAATAATGCAGACTAAAACTGATAGTGTGTGAAACATAAGGGACTAAAAATGTAATTTTTCTTTAATTTAACAATGAAAATTGATTTTGTTGGCTTTAATTAACTACTACCATCATAAGAAATCTATTATCTTTTTCCAAAGCGGTGTTGTGTATTAACTTTCTGAAAAGTTAATGAGTACGGAAAAGGTCAACTAAAGAACTATCCTTAACCCAACAAACCTAAACGTGTTAAGGCGAGGTTAAACCCGATCAAGCGGGTGGCCGCACAACCCGGTACAACGGGCGTACCTTCTAACTAACCTAACGTAGCTAAGAGTAAGAAAAGAACAAAACCCTAGCTTGTTAAAGTTGGCGCCATCGCATACGCCTAAAGCAAAAAGAACCGAGCGCAGCCTTTTACCTCGTAATACGGAATCGACGAACCTAACTCCTCACATCGCCTGACTTACGCGTGAATCAACGTAGTCAACCTTCCGCCCAAGCTAAGACCTCACGACCACTTAGTAGAGAAGACTCACGATACTATCATGAAATACCCACTGGCTTTCACAAAACCGCACCTCACCTCTCCCATATGAGCGCCACAAAACCCAAGAACTTAGGGCCAAAAGGCCCAAGAACCCGAACCAACCCAAAAAAAAAAATCTATTATAGTACTATTAGTTACTATTAAATGTACCAAATTTGCCAAAACTTAAAAGATCAATGTCTAAATATCTTGGCTTTGAACATAAATGACCAAAAATAATAGTGCATAAAAATAAGAGATTAATATATATATATATATATATATATATATATATATATATATATATATATATATATAATTTTAGAGGTAAGAATAGAAGAAAATAATGTCAACATATATAAGTCTCAAGACATTTTTTTCAAAAAACAAAAGAAATCATGTAATTATCTTCTATCCTTTATAATTCCAATGGCACCAACCACCAATACATAGGGCATAATTTATATATGATGTAGGAAACCTTACTTAAATATGGCCAAATTAAGTCTAGAAAACCTTATATATTTTTGCAAAGTGTGGAAGAGGGTGTAATTTACTTGGCATTGACAGCTAACATTTTGGCTCTTCTGAAAAATCATTTGAAGAAGTTGACGTTGGTATTTCAGAAACCAGATGTTTCACTAAATCTGGATAAAATATCAATAATGATAGTAAAATTTCCCACATTTAACAAACATCGTGCCAAATGTTATGCCATTTTCATATGTAATCTAAGAAGCCATCACTTGAATGTTGAGAACTGCGGCTAACAATTTAGTATGCCCAATGGAAGGCATCACCCTTTTTAGATTTATAATAAAAAAATCTATCTTGGCAAGGAAATTTCTATTATATTTAGGAGTCGTATCAAGCTTTCTTGTCGTAGTTTAATTATCTAATTAACAAACTAATGGATATAATACGTTTCTCTTAATCACTTTTCTAAGGTTGATTTGATGCCCCACATTGTTTGTTAGAGCAGCTCCGCCGCCACGAGTTGATGTTTCACCAACCCTTATTACACAAAACTAGGCCAAGCTCTAAACGCCATGATTGTTTAATGGTTCATATTATACCCCCTTCAACCCCACCTTTTTCTTTTTCTTTTTCTTTTCTGAAAAACAAAACCTTAAACAATTGATGCATCATTAACCATCAAATTTAGTTCTTTAATTTTACGTGTTGGTGTAAAAATTAAACCAAATTTATTTAGGAATATAATATGATTAGGATTCAATAATAATTATTTCAATTGAATTTGAATTGTTTTAAAAAATAATTTTTGTGTAACTTTTAGCTGTGAATTTCAGTTTTTTTTTTTTTTTTAGTATTACAAGGTTTTATATCAAGGATTCAGAACTATAAGTTTTTGTAAGGCTGTAAGAAAAGAGAAGTGAGGTTCCAAGAAAATTAAAGTTGTGAGGAGGAGTTTTTTCCTCTTGTTTGTAACTTTTGAAGTATAGGGTTTTTCATACTGTATTATTAACTTTCAAATAAATTGTTTTTACTTATTCTGTGTGACTCTTATACATAAGATCTTTTATATATCCTATACGTGGCATTAGAGCTGGCAAGGCTACTTGTTGGTTTCTTAATCCTAATGTTTTATTTTATTTTATTTTATTTTTTTGTAAAAGAGGCTAAGAGTTGTTTGGTTGCCATGAATGATTGGAATATAATATGCGTTGTTCCCAAACCCATGAGTAATCAAAATTATATTTTTGAAGAATCTAAATGGAAACTCATTACATTTGATTTACTACAAAAGAAGGTGCCAAATAAATGTCGATGTCAAAACCAAAAGAAAGGTATATTTAACATTATTGCAAATTCATTAAGCAATTGATATGTTACTTTGTTATAAATTTGTACGACTAAAACTACCAAACAAGTATAGGATATTTTGAAAAAGCATATGTTAGTATAGATCAAATTCAAAAAAAAAAAAAAAGTGTTATTTGAGTTTTGTGCTATAGCGAAATCGAGGCAATTAAAATAATTTTCTCATTTATTGGATATCAAGAATGAAATGAAATTAATGGTTATATTCTTAATGATGAATTCTTTGTGGAAAAAAGTTATTAATTTGCTATCTATGAAGTTTGATTGTATTGTAGCAATTTTGTTGGAGACCAAGGATTTACCAACCTTGACTATATATTGACAAATTATAGATTCATTAATTTTTATGCACAAAGAATTGATGGAAACTTGTATTAGAAAACAAGCCAAGAAAATAGGTATCGAAACTCAATATACTACAATAGTTGAGAAAGGAGATGGTTCCAATATGGAGTCTAATGCTTAAGGTTAGAATTTTGAAGAAATGAATTGTGGAAACTACCAAAATCATAGTAAAAGTAATTGTTTTTCTTAGTAGCAAGATAGTTATAACAACTCAACTTATTATTCTCATATATCCTATGAAGATTTCCAAAATACTTTCTTCGAATTGTGTTAGGAATGAGGAACTTGGGGATAAATTAGAAGGAAAAGTTAATTTTGTAAAGGAAGAAAAGATATAGTTGGTTTGACTAAGCAAAAGCAAGAAATTTAAATTGATGATATTATAAAGAAAATAAAATTGATGTTTTGGTAGACCAATAGATCATTAATTCAGAAGAATAATTGGAAACCATCGACATCAACATGGTAAGAAAAGAAATGATTTGGATGGAATCTTATAGTCTCAAAAAGAAATTGGTGTAATAGAATGTTTTGAATTGAAGAATGATAGTGAACATTACTGTTTTGAGAAGAAATGCATCAATATTGATAAGTTCTTTTGATAAAGGCGAAGGACCAACTAAAATTTTTCAAAATATAAATTTTTTCCATGTCAAGATGGAAAATGATAATGAAAATTAACTATAAGTTTGTGTTATATATGGTTTATATGGCAATAGAAATATTGAAAGAAATTCATGCTCGAGATGCTATTAGAGGTGCTCTCATGGCAAGCTTGGTTTAAGAAAAGCAATGTTAGTAAAATATTAAACCAAACTTATTTCAAAAATTATAATATGACTAGGATTTAATAATTATTACTTTAATTGGATTTGAATTATTTTAAGAAAATAATTTTTTTGTTGGATTTGGTTATCAAATCCAATTGTTTTAGTAATAAAAGGTTCTATATTAAAGACTTAGAACTATAAGTTTTTGTGAGGTTACAAGAAAAGAAAAATGAGGCTTCAAGATAATTAAAGTTATGAAAAGTAGGAATTTCTTCCTATTGTTTGTAATTTTTGAAGTATAGGGTTTTTTCTTATTGTATTATTAGCCTCCAAAAGAATTGCTTTTATTTTGTTCTCTGTGTGACTCTTATATATAAGATTTTTATATTTTACATTACGATAAAAAGAACAATTGTTTCCAATTTTGTTTTACGTTAAGTAAAGCAACTTAAAGTATTCAAAACTATAATTTTGTTGAAAAATATCTTAATAGTATTTAAAAATTAATGGCTAAACCTTAATCAAATCGTAATAGACATTAGGTGTGGCAAAATTTTCTAGTCTAATAGGTACCTTATAAGATGGGAACTATTGGCCTTACGGGATGGAAACTATTGGGATTTCCATACTCATTAAAAATACTTTTGAAATAAATGAGAGGATTTTATTGGAACAAGAATTATCGAGTAGGTTTTAAGATACCCATGAATCTCAAAGGGAAATTTAAATAGGTAAGTATTAGGTGATGTTGGATAAATAATGGGTAATGATAATTATAATTATTTTTTAATTTTTTAATACATTTATATATATTATTAACAAATAAATTTTATTTTTATTTCAAACTCACAGCGGCCTTCGGGGTCAGTCACCATCGACTAGTCAAATTCCAACATGATATCCAGAATTTGGCTAGAATCCAATAAGCTGGCAACAGTTAGGGATGGTATTTAGTAGGCGAAATAATGTATATCAATTGTATCTATTAATAAAATCATGTAGTTTTATTAATAAATTCTAAACCCTAATTAAAAATGCATAACTCTTAATTCTAATAAAACTACACCATTTTATTACTATAACACGATTGGTATGTAATTAACATTGTACTACTAGAAGATAATGCATCATAAGACCATAGCAATTAAAAATTAATTTGTAAATTTGGTTTTGGACATATTTAGGAGAACAATTGCACTTGTGCAAATGAAATGCCAAAAATTTTTAATTGGTGATTGCACTCCAAAATGATTGAAAAATGCACAGCACCATCATTAATTAATAATGTACTTTCCAAGTATTTACATTGTTTCAAATGTTAATATTGTACTACTTGAAAAAAGTATTCTACCAACACAAGAATTAATAAATTAATTTTTAAATTCAGTTTTGGACTTATGTAGGTCAACAATTACACCAAAAGATATAGTTGGTTTGATTGAGCAAAAGCAAGAGATTGAAATTGATGATATTATAAAGGAAAATAAAATTGATGTTTTTGTTGATGAATAGATCATTAATTTAGAAGAATAATTGGAAACCATCGACATCAACATGGTTGGAAAAGAAATGATTTAGATGGAATCTTATAGTCTCAAAAAGAAATTTGGTGTCATAAAATGTTTTGAATTGAAGAATGATACTGAACATTATTTTTTGAGAAGAAATGCATCAATATTGATAAGTTTTTTGATAAAGGTGAAGGACCAACTAAAATTTTTCAAAATATAATTATCTTCCATGTCAAGATGGAAAGTGATAATGAAAATTAACTATAAGTTGGTGTTATACATAATTTATATGGCAATAGAAAAATTGAAGGAAATTCATGCTCAAGATGCTATTAGCGGCACTCTCATGGCAAGCTTGATTTAAGGAAAGTGATGTTAGTACAAATATTAAACCAAACTTATTTGAAAAATTATAATATGACTAGGATTTAATAATTATTACTTTAATCGATTCAAATTATTTTCAGAAAATAATTTTTTGTTGGATTTGGTTATCAAATCCAATTGTTTCTTAGTAATAAAAAGTTCTATATAAAAGACTTAGAAATATCGGTTTTGTGAGCTTACAAGAAAAGAGAAGTGAGGCTTCAAGAAAATTAAAGTTATGAGAAGTAGGAGTTTCTTACTATTGTTTGTAACCTTTGAAGTGTAGGGTTTTTCTTATTGTATTATTAGGCTCCAAAAGAATTACTTTTATTTTGTTCTATGTGTGGCTCTTATATATAGGATTTTTATATCCTACATTATGCTTGTCCACTTTCAGGTTATGTTGACTAAATATGCAGCAAGATAAAGAAAGAACAATTTTTTCCAATTTAGTTTTCCATAAAGTAAAGCAACTTAAAGTATTCAAGAATGTAATTTTGTTGAAAAATATCTTAATAGCATTTAAAAATTAATGGCTAAACCTTAATCAAATCGTAATAGACATTAGGGTGGCAAAATTTTCTAGTCCCAATAGGTATCTTATGGGATGGAAACTATTGGGCTTTCCATACCCATTAAAAATACCTATTGGGAATGTTGGGGAGGTTTTACACCTTGGGAGCCTAACTAGAGCGTGATAAGCGATAGGGCCCACCTGAACCCAAAAGCTTAAGCTAGTGGGTTCTGGATCCTTGCCACTTATTAGGTGCTCTAGTTTCTCTTACTTTTCCAATGTGGGATAGTATCCATGAACACAACAAACCTCCCCCTTCATGGATACACTACCACATTAAAGCCCACTCTCCCACAAGCCCATTCCCTACTCCAGCAAGCCCATCTCTTCACCATGGACCCATTTAGTGCTCGTGCAAGTAGTAAAGGGTGTCAAACCTACTTGTCCACGAGTTACCCACTAAGGCCCGGTCCAACCAGAAGAGGAACCACCTGTTTCCCCGAGTAGGCCAACATTCCGGCTCTGATACCACTTGTTGGGAAGGTTTTAAACGTAGGGAACCCAACTAGAGCGGCCCAATAAGCGATGGAGCCCACCGAGCCCCAAAAGCTTAAGCTAGTGGATTACGGTCCTTGCCACTTATTAGGTGCTCCAGTTTCTCTTACTTTTCCAATGTGGGATAGTATCCATGAACACAACAAACCTCCCCCTTCATGGATACACTACCACATTAAAGCCCACTCCCCCACAAGCCCATTCCCTACTCCAGCAAGCCCATCTCTTCACCATGGACCCATTTAGTGCCCGTACAAGTAGTAAAGGTGGCAAACCTACTTGTCCACGAGTTACCCACTAAGGCCCGGTCCAACCAGAAGAGGAACCACCTGCTTCCCCGAGTAGGCCAACATTCCGGCTCTGATACCACTTGTTGGGGAGGTTTTACACCTGGGGAGCCCAACTAGAGCGGCCCAATAAGCAGTAGGAGCCCACCTGAACCCAAAAGCTTAAGCTAGTGGGTTCTGGGTCCTTGCCACTTATTAGGTGCTCCAGTTTCTCTTACTTTTCCAATGTGGGATAGTATCCATGAACACAACAAACAAACAAAGGAAAGAATTGGTAGGTGGCCCACTGGTCAAACCAAACAAAGTCTGTAGGAAAACTTGGTCAACAAAATAGACCAAGAAAAGGAACAA
Source organism: Gynochthodes officinalis (assembly GCA_020080225.1). Classification (NCBI taxonomy): domain Eukaryota; kingdom Viridiplantae; phylum Streptophyta; class Magnoliopsida; order Gentianales; family Rubiaceae; genus Gynochthodes; species Gynochthodes officinalis. The sequence goes on along the minus strand of JAIQDA010000042.1, from coordinate 166,587 downwards.
AATTTATTTTGAAATCAAACTAGCCTTGCGGCTTTCAAACAAGAAAAAGGCTCTATGTTTCTTTGTTTTTTTCTCTGTACATAAAATCATGACTAACATATCCTATTTATAGGACTCAACTAAACCTTATACCTATTGAATTTGGTAACTACTAACTAAAAACAATATGATTAATAATTCTAAATCTAATAGAATTATTAAATTACAAATTATAAACCCAATAGGATACTAGGATACTTAGTTTAATTCAACTACATTGCCTCCCTTAAACTAAGTTTTCGTAACTTATCATGCCTAGCATTTTTTTCAATTTCATAAACGAATCCATCTTCAAAGCTTTCGTGAAAATATCAGCTACTTGCTCTTCGGTCTTGCAATAATCGATCACAATTTCTTTTCGTTGAACCAAATCACGAATGAAGTGAAATTTGATGTCGATATGCTTACTTCGACCATGAAACACTGGATTCTTCGTCATCTTTATTACTGACGTACTATCACACAAGATAGTAGTTGCTCCATCTTGCTTATGTTGAAGAAAATCTAGCATCCTTCTAAGCCACAATGCTTGAGTAGCAATCATTAGCGCAATGTATTCGCCATTTGTAGATAACGCGATAATGGTTGCTTCTTTGAACTCCACGAAAATATCCGGAACCAATAAAAAAGCATAACTAGTACTCTTTCTCTCAACAAAGGTCACCACCAATCAATCACCGCTGAACCCAACAAGATCAACGGATCACTTTTGCATAAAAGATTCCTTCACCTTGAGTACCTTTTATGTACCTCAAAATTCTCTTAGCTGCCTGTAAGTGAGACTGACGTGGATTCTCCATAAATCTACTGATTAAGCCGACACTGAAATTGATATCAGGTCTTGTAGCTGTCAAGTATCTCAAACTCCCTACCAAACTTTTAAAATAAGTAGGGTCCACACAAGTGCCAGTCCCATCTTTGGTTAAACGCAACCGTTCTTCAGCTGGAGTCAAGATTGGTTTTGCACCATCCATCTTGAACTTCTTCAAAATATCTCCAGCATATTTCTTTTGGCAAATAAAAATGCCTTGATTAGTCTGCGAAACCTGAATTCCAAGGAAGTATGACATAAGACCCATGTCCGTCATCTCGAACTGTCGAATCATAGCCTCCCTGAATTCTGCAATCATCTTGGGATCATTCCCAGTAAATATTAGATCATCCACATATAAGCATACGATAACAACTGCACCATGAGACGATGTCTTCACATATGAAGCATGATCAAAAGGACAGCGCTGAAAACCACTGTCAATGAAGAAAGAATCAATACGGTGTACCACGCTCTTGGAGCTTGCTTCAAGCCGTAAAGGGCTCTTTTCAAACGGTATACCCTATTTTCTTGACCTTTCTTCACAAATCCTGCAGGTTGTTCAACGTACACTTCTTCTTCTAGTATACCATTTAAAAACGCAGACTTTACATCCATTTGATGTATTTTCCAACCATTTTGAGCAGCTAAGGAAATAATTAAACGAACAGTATCAAGCCGAGCAACAGGCGCAAATACCTCAAAATAATCGATGCCAGGTTTTTGTTTATAACCTTTAGCAACCAATCGCGCCTTAAATCTGTCTACTTCTCCATCGGGCTTGTACTTCGTCTTGTAAACCCACTTAACACCAATGGGTTTCTTGCCACTTGGAAGATTTGTGAGCTCCCAAGTATCATTCTTTTCAATGGCATGAATTTCATTAGCCATTGCTTTCTTCCAGTGATCCTCACGAACAGCATCTTCAAAAGTAACTGGGTCACAATCTGCAAAGAGAGCAAAATTAACAACATCTTCGTCAGATAAATTTTGAGTGTGACCCTCAACAACATAATCCTGCAAACGAGCTGGTAGACGTCTTTGTCTTTGTGGCCGACTAGAGGCGCGAGGAATAGGTTGAGTAAAAACATGTTCTCGCTCGAGATACTTGGTGATTGACCTCATCATCATTGTCATAAAAGTATGAAGGTTGAGGAGGATGACTAACCGAATCATCTAACCCTTTTTCTGACCAATCGGACACCTTTCTCATCAAAATTTACATCTCTACTAAAGGGAATAAATGAGAGAGGGATTTTATTGGAATAAGAATTTATTGAGTAGGTTTTAAGATACCCATGAATCTCAATGGGAAAGTTAGATAGGTAAGTATTAGGTGATGTTGGATAATTAATGGGTAATGATAATTATAATTAATTTTTATTTTTTAATACATTTATATATATTATTAATAAATAAATATTATTTTTATTTCAAAATCACAGTGGCCTTCACGGGACAAATCATTATCGGCGTTGAATTCCAACATGATATCCGAATTTGGCTTGAATCAACAAGCTAGTAGTAGATAGGACCCATGGTCTTTAGTTGGCCAACTAATAAATATCAATTGTATTCTATTAAAAAAGATGTAGTTTTATTAATAAATTCTAAACCCTAGCAAAACTACATAATTCTTAGTTCTAATAAAACTACACCATGTTTTTAATATGAGACGATTGGTGATAGAGCGTATAATTACATATTTATTGGATTAATTCCTTGTGTTTTAATTAATTAAAATGATTATTTGTAAGGATATTAATTATTTTTATGATTAATGGTTAGGGTGAAGCATTTTTAGGAAAAAGTGAATAAATAAAGAGAGTATTTAGATAGTTGGAGTTTTATGCTACAAGTGTCTTAAATCTTTTAGAATTTTATATTATTTTCTTATACTTAAGATAGGAGCTCATTTTATTATTTATTTTTCCTAAAGATTGCAGCCAGACAAGAGTAAAGAAAAGAGGAAACAAGACAAAGCAAATTAGGAAATAAAGAAGAAAGCTAGGACGATAATTGGAAAACAAAGGAAAATAAAAATAGCCCAAAGACAAATTCATGCTTTCTGGAGGTTAAATCTTTTTTTTTCTAAAACGATAGTCTATTAAGAAGAGGCACAATGGCCAATTTACAAGCCACAATGGCTAAGATAGTTTAAGTGGTGTCATGGAATCAAACAGCTATAACCCACGAAAACAAAGATCCTTAAAGGACAAAAGGCCCACAAGGGCAAAAACCGACGAATGGAAGAAGGCCGACTAGCTAAGCGGCAATGGTTGAAAACCTAGACGACCTAGGATCAACCGAAAGACAAAGATACAACAACCCGCTATATCGGGTCAATAATACTATACAAAAGTGATACTATGAATCTCAAATGGCCCAATACAAATAGCTATTGGTAATAGAAACTAGAACTAAATCTCTATCTATCACCTCATGCCGTTGTGTGGAATCCAACCCGCATCGTTGAATAGCGCCTTCACCCAACTACTACCGCATACGTTGAATAGCGCCACCGAACTACTACCGCAAACGCGTTGAATAGTCGACAATTCCGCTACTACCGTATGAAGAGATCGAGCACCTTAAAAACAAAAAACAACAACAACCAAAAAAAAACCTAATTTTTCTTGCCCCCATCCTCGATCGCGCCACCCATCGACCCCAAACAGCTCCTCCCATCAAATCCAATCTCCTTCACCATGGGAGGGACCAAGACAGAACAAACATTACAAACCTATGCCTCTTTCCATCATCCGATGCATCATCTTCTTCTTTGATCGAATTTGGTTTATTTTTCCCCGATTTGCTGCCGTTTGCCAAAGCGGCAGAAACTAAATCAACAAAACCCAAAGAAAAAGCCTTGAGAAGAAACAACCGTAGGCAACTACCAAGGATCATTTGTCTCGTTTGCTATGCCATCTAGATCGAAAAATTGAAGAACATCGGACCAACAAAATAGGAGGAGAACTCGACAAACTAGGAATTTGAGACTACTAAGAAACTAAAAAGAAAAGCGGGGTAAAGGAAAATAGGGTACCTCCCCATTCTCCAATAAGGAGAAAGAGGGAGTTAAGGAAAAAATTGCATGCGAAGGTGTTGTTGTTGCGGGAAAGACGGAGAAGACAGAGAGAGAAGGCGAGACGCAAAATTTCCAATGGAAGTAGTTGGGCTCAGGCCGCCTAATTGAATTTCTGCAACGCAAAATTCGAGGTTAAATCTGCGGTCAAAGGAAACAAAATTGAGCGCCCACGATTTGATTTTCCTATGGATTCTTTGGAAGAAAATGGCGTGAGGCGCAAGAACAAGCCAAAAACAAACACAATTGAATAAAAAGTGGCCCACGTTCTTAGGGATTTCAAGAAAGAAAAGCGGCCGCCGTTATATATATATTCATCCTTTCGTAGCAAGAAAAAAAGCGTAAGGGAGCCGCAATTCATTCTTGGCTAAAGAAGAAAGCGGCATAGCGTGGGCGGAGGACAAACGGCCGCGGGATGGGCCAACGAAGCGGTCCTTTTATTTTCTTTGTAATTTCTTCTATCATGTCTAGCTAAATTTTTATTTTTCAGTCAAGATTAATTGAGGTTTGATTCCAACAATTGTGAGATTTCAGTAATTTTATTATTTCTTTTATTCTTGAGTATTTATGTATTTTCTGTGATTCATTAGATTATTGGATTGAATTGTTAGACAAGAGGCCTATTGTTTAATAGTTGAATTCAATAGATAGTCATTTAGAATAATTAATCTTTGGTTGGTTGTTCTAATTCAAGTGACAAATAACAACGTCGAAAGGTAATCAACGCCTTAGATTGTATGTTATGAAAAAATATAATCTAGCTTAAATAAACACGGCGTTTCCGGGTTTACTGGTTAGTAATTGGGTCTTTTTGAATCTTAATGCAATTAATAGACATAACTCATAGGACAGATCCGAATGTTGTGTTTGTTAATTAGAGAAATAACCCATAGGACAGATCCGAAGGTTATCGAAAAAGTAAGAAAAGATTGGTTGTTAGAGGACGGATCTTCAACAACTATAACCAATTTATTCAAGATAAAAGAACCTATATTTTGAATCAATGATCAATTCAAGGAATCAATACCAAAATTAATTCTTGATTGGAAGCTTCTTCATATTAATTTTTCCTCATATTTTTAGTTGGTTATTTAATTTGTTTAGTTGTTTTAAGTAATTCTTGCTTAGTTTTATAATACAAAACTCCCCCTTGTTATTTTATTTTGTTTAAGGAATAAATCTAACCAATCTCTGTGGATTCGACCCTCTCACTGCTATCTACAGAACTTAACCAGAGAAGGATTATTTTTGGTGGTTTCGGCACCCATCAAATTTTGGCGCTGTTTGGGATTGGTTTTTTAATTTATTCCTTTTATTTATTTATTTTCATTTTTATTTTCACTTTATTAATTGTTTGGTTATTTTATGCCACGTTCTTCTCGCATGGTCAACTCACATACGATCCAGATAGAGAAGACAAAGACGTGAGGCTTAGAAAAGAAACCAAACAACGATCTCAGTGAGTATCACCTTCTTCATCTTTTGAATATAATTTGTCCAATTATTTTATATTGAAGAAGAAAACATGGCTAGAAATAATGAACGAACTTTAAAGGATTTAGCTATGCTCGATTTAAACCAACAACCGTTGTGCATTGATTATCCTACTTTAGAAGTGCCTTTTGAATTAAAATCGATTGATTCACTTACTCCCACTTTTCATGGCCTTGCGGTGAAGATCCTCATAAGCGATTAAAGGGATTTCATATGGTGTGTTCCACAATGAAACCGCAAGGAGTGACTGAGGAACAAATTAAGTCATGAGCTTTTCCTTTTCTTTAGATGGAATTGCTAAAGATTGGCTATATTACTTGCCCTCTGTTCAATAAACACATGGACCGATATGAAGAGGCAATTTTTGGAAAAATTCTTTCCCGCTCATGTGCCACAATTAGAAAAGATATATGTGGTATACGGCAAAGAACATGGAGAAACTATGCATGAATATTGGGAAAGGTTTAAGCAATTATGTGCTAGTTGTCCTCAACATCAAATTCCTGATCAACTTCTTATCCAATATTTTTATGAGGGACTAACAGTGATGGATAGGAATATGATTGATGCTGCTAGTGGAGGTGCATTAGTGCACAAAACTCCAACCGAGGCAAGGACTTTAATCTCCAACATGGCTGCCAATACACAACAATTTGGCATCAGACGTGAGGATACATATAGGAAGGTAAGTGAGATAAGTATTTCCTCTATTGATCAACGTTTAGCCAATTTGACTACTTTAGTGGAAAAGTTGGTTGTAGGCAATATTCAACAGGTAAAGGCTTGTGGTATTTGCTCCAATTCAAATCATCCCACTGACATGTGCCCGACGTTACAAGATGGTCAATTTGAGCATGCTAATACCGTTGGTGGATTCCCAGGGCTACCACAAAGGAAGTATGATCCTTACTCAAATACCTACAATCCGGGATTGAGGATCATCCCAACTTCAATTATGGGCCACGACCTAGTGGATTTCAAGCTTGGCAAAGAAACCCCACCATATCCACCACCTTCCAAACCGTAAGTCCCTTGAAGAGTTAGTTGAATCACTTGCTAATAGTTCCCAACGCTTTTAAACAGAAACTCGAACCAAAGATTCAAAACTTGAGAATCAAGTGAGCCAATTAGCATCTTCCGTGAGCAAATTGGAATCTCAAGGTAAGTTACCTTCTCAAACGGTTGTTAACCCAAACAAAATTGGCTCCAAAAATTAGACAAATGTATATTTGGATCCTCAAACAATTCTCCTCCAAATTGAATTTGTGAACCATATGAATAAGTGTGTTTTAACTCAAAATTGTTAGCGTTTACCACAGTCTTGAGATACTTGCACGTGCTCCTTCAGTGTAGGCATAGCAAAATCACGTGAGAACTCTCGCAGAATTGGATTATCTTACGCCATTTTGAGAGCTTCCTTCCTTTGTTTGGTTTCTTTAGCTAATACCACGCAAGTCTTTTCTATCTCGGATTATGCGGTAATAACTCACGTGTTCTCTGGGCATAAAACACAACAAGAATTAGTAACATCAGCAAACAAAATAAACAACAATCTAAATTAATAGAAAGAATATTGCTAATTTGATATTGAATACGCCTCCCCGGCAACGGCGCCAAAATTTGACTCGGTTTTTCCTAACCTCTAACTACAAGTCATGCAATTATAGTATAATTACGAGTATCGTCCCACAGGGAGGTGAACAACTACCAGTTAAGCAATATCTACCCTATTATCTAGATCAACATATAAAAGAAAAGTGGATGTAGTAATGAAAATCAAGCAATATTAAAAACGTTCAACTAAAAGAATTCAGATTAACAAACTTTAGGACTTGGGATTTCACCAACCATTACTATAAATTCCATTCATATAATTATTTTGCGATAACATCCTCACAACTATTCACATAATTAAATATTATCTCCTCTCAGAGTATAATATTACTATTCAAATAATAATTATGGGACTACTTTCGTGACTCCAAAATTACTATGAATGCAGGATGAACAAAAGAATACTATGTTGCAGAAATTGAGAATCTACTATCGTGATTCACAATTAAAGTCTGAAGAATTCACGAACTAATATTGATGTCAGCTGTCGCCTCTTCACCAATACCTTAAACATGCAAATGGTGATCAAGCATTTACAAGAAATAATACCAAATAAATCAGATGTTGGATAATACCACAATTATATAAATGAAGTTTATGTAACGATGGCTACATCCCAGTCCTAAAGAAAAGGAATTCACCACTAAACATGGCTTGCATGAAAAATAAAACTAAGTAAAACTATTCTATTCTATTGTTGTCTATGGTGGTCTACGGGTTGTCTCGTTTGTATTGTGCTCTCCTTCATTTATAATTGTTCGCTCCATGAAGAGTAGAAACCCAAGTTGTGTAGAAGTCATTTGTCTCAACCGAAGAATCTGATTTGCGTAATCCTTCGCTCGTAATTCGCCGACTTCCCAATGCTATGGCATGAAAAGTTACATGCCATGGCATAGACATACCGATCCTTCTTTTCTTCAAGAAAATCGTGGCCTTCTGTTTCATGAGCAATCTTTTCAATCTTATCTTTCTTTAAGCAATTCTCCTACAAGATAGCAATTTACATTAGATAAGGCTAAATTCTCCCATAATTGGATAAGATAATAGAGATATCTTATCCTAGAAGTTATCATTATATTCACTTATCAAAATACCCCCAACTTGAACACTTGCTTGTCCTCAAGCAAGAAATTAATATCCGAAATCGGTGTTATACAAAATCTCGAAGATTCCAACCAATACCCAGGAAAGTTAAAACACCACAATCATGAGTAAGACCAATCAAAAGAGAACCTAAACCTGCTTAACATCACCAGAGTGTGTGTGTGCTATGGATCACATCCCATCATTCCATATTAAAGCAGTTGTACAAAACAAATATCCTCATCCTTTATATAAAAACAACCAACTCAATTTGGATCAGGTAGGACTTTTAGCTTGTAACGTTAGGCTCAGGATTGGCTATCAAAGAAGGGGAAAAGATATAAAATCAAAGAAAAGAGTTTAATTCTTGTAAGCACATTGGACAGATACTTTTAAATTGTAACACCTTCCATCACAACCCCAACTTATTGTACTATAGTCTCTTTTGACAATGAACACCAACTCAAGCATTCTTTGAAATTGCACATAGAATAAGTTCGCTTCATCTTCTTTTTCTTCTTTCTTTCTCTTTTTTCTTCTGCTCGCTCCTCTCTTCTTCTTTTTCTCTTTTTTTATTGGAAAATAAATCAACAATAAATGTAACATTATTCATAACAGAATAAGAACTCTTCTTCAACCCCATGCATCAAGAGACTTTATCTTTTAAGCCCATAACCTATCTCCTCTTCTACCCATTTTTCTTTTAACTTGTACCTCACATTGGACTCCATGTCTCCCTCTTTCCCTTGTATCATATATACCAAAGTGGATTTAAACTCTTTTAAGGGATTTTAGAAGGATAAAAATTTAACAGAATAAGGCTATAAGGTAGTAAATGGGGTTATGAAAAAAAAAACTCATGAATGGTGGTTCTTTCCATTCTATCAATTAGGCTCAAAATAGGTTCAACGGATAAGATACAAAATCAGGTTAGCTTGAAAGGTTCAAACGGCCAAAGAACTGCCTATGACCTTCATCTCCAAATCAAGTCAAATTATTGCATTCAAAAGGATACAGACCTTTAGTTTATCTGACTTTGCACATAGAACAAAGGGTGATCATAGTTGTGCTCAAGAGAAATTCCATCATGTTAAAACAGAGTAAAAGTCACATCAAAAGATTGAGTTACATCTCATAGCATTTTTATATTCCCATGAGCTTGAGGTTTAAACCATTCTCATCATAGATCATAACAACTAATTTCAAAGATAAAATACCTTTTCTGTTTTTGTATTTCCTCATTCTCTTCATTCTGTTTTTGTTTTCATTTTTCATATATTTTTTTTGTCATTTTTTTTTCTAACCAGAAACCAGACCAGAAAACAGAAAAAAAACTAACAAAGCATACTAACATACAACCAATCTTGAAGCACAGCAACACACACAGTCAAACTCAGAAACAAAGTTACCCCCCAAACTGAAATACACATTGTCCTCAATGTAATAAACAACAGAAAAACAGTCAATAAAGAAAGAAGGGCTTCCCGATTGAAATCAAGCGAGTCATCATTTGAACGCCATCTTTTTGGAAATATCGCAAAGGTGGTAACACTAAAGGTCGCTTTTCCCTTTTCTCCGAGCAAGTCGTACCAAAGATTGGTGAATGGTTTCATTGGCTTGCCGTTGATACATAATAGCTCCTCGATCCTGTTTTGATGGGCAAGAAGGTTAGTTTGAGAGGTAGAAATATGGGCCTTTACCATTTTCTAATTTCTCCAATTCGCCCTATGCTTTGCCGTGGTGGAGGAGCGGTGGCATACACAATCAGCAGATCTGAAACCACTGTGAATCCTTCATAGTATTGAAGGATTTAGCATCAAAATTCCCTTTCTTTGGCATAACGGTTCATCCGCGTTCAAGGAACACTCCGCCTTACATAAACTAGTGATAAGATTTGGACAGACAAAGGCTAAATCATCTTGAATGCAGTAGGAAATAGACTCATGTATGACTCTACCAATGTTAATAGGAATATCGTTAATAATTGCATCAATCAACGCTGCTCGATGCCTATGAACTGAACTTAAATGTGATGTAGGCATTAAAGTTGCGAAATAAAATAAAACCAAGCACGTGGATATGCGCCAAATGTTTGGTAGGAAATCTGAAAACTTCTCTGGATATTTTACAATATTTCCAGGTTGTGGGTTCTTTACAAAGATGAGTCGTAATATCTGTCCAATCAAGAGGCTGATTTAAAAAGTCATGAAAATCCTCAGTTTCAGTAGGTTCGGACAACTCATAAAATCGGTTAATAGCCTCACTACTAAAGCATACTTGTTTTAGTCATGCAATTATACTAACCTTTCAAGCTAACGATTTCTTTGGCGGAGTCAAAAATTCCTTCTTTGGCAGTAACGGTTCATCCGCGTTCCAAGGAACACCTGCTGCCTTACATAAACTAGTGATAAGATTTGGACAGACAAAGGCTAAACTGTCATCTTGAATGCAGTAGGAAATAGACTCATGTATGACTCTACCAATGTTAATAGGAATATCGTTAATAATTGCATCAATCAACGCTGCTCGATGCCTATGAACTGAACTTAAATGTGATGTAGGCATTAAAGTTGCAGAAATAAAATAAAACCAAGCGCGTGGATATGCGGCCAAATGTTTGGTAGGAAATACGTAAACTTCTCCGGATATTTTACAATATTTCCAGTTGTGGGTTCTTTACAAAGATGAGTCGTAATATCCATTCCAATCAAGAGGCCGATTTAAAAGTCATGAAAATCCTCGTTTGAGGTTCTGGACAACTCATAAAATCGGTTAATAGCCTCACTACTAAAGGAGACCTGTTTACCTCTGACAAAAACAGTGTCAGTAACACCCTCTTCTTTAGCATTAGCATAGAATTCCATAACTAAAGGTAAGCTAGCAGGGGTCGGCTGAGCACACAACTTTTCCCAATGCTTCTGTTGAATTTTATCATTAATAGGGCCTGGAACATTCAACCCACGTTCAGGTATAGCCATTCGTTTGTTATTATAAGCCTTATACCTAGCAGCAGCTTGACTACTAACAAAATTTGAGGCGTGAATTTGGTGTCTGCTTTAGTTCGCTTTTGGGTGGCATTTTCAAAAATTAAGGTATTTTCAAATTTTGGGGATTATGTAATACACTTTCAAGGATTTAAAGATGAACAAAATCAAGGAACCCAAATCTCAGATAGATAACTAATACCCAGCAAAACAAGATAACTAAAGTCCAAGACCAATACAAAATAGAGTAGTACCGCGCAGAAGGAAAAAGAAATTCAAACCATTTGTGAAAGCGGCGAGGTTGTTGGGAACGGCGGTGAGTATGCAACGATGGATGGTTGCTTGTGGCGATGTGGAACAAAGCGATAGAGTCACGATCGGTAAGGAGGTGTGATGGAAAGAACGGCGGGAGGAGCGGTTCTCGTCATGTGAGAGAACAGAGCGAAAACTAAGAGGAAAAGTTTTGAAAATATTTGAATTAGAAACCGACAAAGAGCAGATATACTAGTTTAATATTTCCCTCTCCAATTTTTTTTCTCTCTCTTTTTTTTTTTTTTTTTTTTTGAAAAATATCACAACCACACGCGCTTAAAACCTTCATCTTCATCGCCTTCTTTCATGTATTGAGTTATGCCATGGCATTGGAAATTACATGCCATAGCATTGAGAGAATTTATAACGAACGCCACGCGCTTAAATAACCGCCGCAGCGCTGAAATCCTTCTGTCCAAGCATCTTCAGTCCTGAAGTGTGTCATGCCGTGGCACTCAAACTTACATGCCATGGCATTGAAACGAACTTTTTCACATCTTCAGTTTACTTTACTTTGTCCAAGTCTGTTTCCAGTTATCTAAAAACATGAAAAATACAAAGCAAACTTTAGTGAATTAAACTAAATATCTAATTAAAAGAAAAGAAAGAAATAAGAAATTTAACAACAAGATGCTTGTTTATAGTCTGTAGCTCGACTTTTCATTAGCTAGTTTGTTTGTGGACCGGACAAGCAGCATGAAACTCCATTTGGTACTGATTGTTCTTCAAAATACTGCTTCAGTCTTTGGCCATTAACCTTGAATACTCCAGTCCTCTCACTGTGGATTTCAACTGCACCATAGGGGAAGACTCTAGTGATTGTGAATGGTCCAGACCATCTAGATCGTAGCTTACCTGGAAACAATTTCAATCTTGAATTAAAAAGTAAAACTTTCTGTCCCACTTCAAACGCTTTCCTCTTGATGTGCTTGTCGTGCCACAGCTTAATCTTGTCCTTATAGATTCGGGTATTCTCATAAGCATCTAATCGAAACTCCTCAAGTTCACTAAGCTGTAGCAAACGCATTTTTCCAGCAGCTTTCAAATCCATATTTAACTCTTTAACAGCCCAGTATGATTTGTGCTCTACCTCTACAGGCAGATGACAGGATTTGCCAAATACTAGCCTATAAGGGGACATTCCTAAGTTGGTCTTGAATGCAGTCCTATATGCCCAGAGTGCATCATCCAATTTTGCTGCCCAATCTTTACGTGAACTTCCTACAGTTTTTTCCAAAATCCTTTTCAGCTCACGGTTGGCCAGTTCTACTTGCCCATTAGCTTGTGGGTGATAAGCCAAGGCTATTCTATGAGTAACACCATATTTCGTAAGCAGTCCCTCCAATGATTTGTTGCGTAAATGGGTGCCTTCATCACTTATGATGGCCCTAGAAATGCCAAATCTAGAGAAAATATTCCGCTTGATGAACTTCATTACCACCTTAGAATCGTTAGTTTGAGTGGCTATTGCTTCCACCCATTTGGAAACATAATCTCGCAACTAAAATATAGTTATGACCATAAGAAGATGGAAATGGACCCATAAAATCTATGCCCCGACATCGAACAATTCAACTTCAAAGATATTGGTTAAAGGCATTTCATCACGCTTTGGAAATATTACCTCCGTTGGCATTTATCACAAGAGATAACATAATTTCTTGCATCCTTGTACATTGAAGGCCAATAAAATCCAGATTGCCATACCTTAGCCATCGCTTTTGATGTGCTAAAATGGCCTCCACATTCCAAAGAATGACAAAGGGCTTAGAATATCTGAAACATCCTCTTGAGGTACACATCTTGAATTATCCCATCTCGCATTTAACTTAAACAATAAGGGTTCCTCCCAAAAATATTGTTTAGCATCCCAAAATAATCTCTTCCTTTGTTGATAATTGAAATCTGCAGGCACAATTCCACTTACTAAATAATTAACTAAATCTGCATACCAAGGTAAAATAGAATATGCTAATAGTTTTTCATCAGGAAAATTTTCATTAATAGGTGATTCAGGTTCCTTATTATTAACTTCTAGTCTAGAAAGATGATCAGCTACTGTATTCTCTAATCCTTTTTTGTCTTTAATTTCTAGATCGAATTCTTGTAACAATAATATCCACCGAATCAATCTAGGCTTAGCATCTTTCTTCAATAACAAGTATTTGATGGCGGAGTGATCTGTGAACACAATCACCTTGGAACCTACAAGATAAGAACGAAATTTGTCAACAGCAAAAACGATAGCAAGTAATTCTTTTTCAGTGGTTGCATAATTTAGTTGTGCATCATTCAACATTCGACTAGCATAGTAGATCACATGCAACTTATTATCCTTCCTTTGTCCTAATATCGCACTCTACAAAGAAATTGCTAGCATCACACATTAGTTCAAAAGGTAAGTTCCAATCAGGTGCAACCATAATAGGTGAAATCAAAGCATGCTTCAATTTATTAAAAGACTCTAAACACTAGAATCAAAATAAAATTTCACATCTTTATTCAAAAGTTACACAGTGGTTTTGCAATTTTGAAAAATCCTTTATAAACCATCTGTAAAACCAAAGATGTCCAAGAAAACTTCTAACTCCCTTAACGGATGTAGGTGGAGGTAATTTCTCAATAATTCCGATTTTTGCACGATCCACCTCGATTCCCTTTGTCGACACTTTATGTCCAAGAACTATCCCTTCGGTTGCCATAAAGTGGCATTTCTCCCAATTTAATACAGATTTGTTTCTTCACAACGCCGCAAGACTTGAGATAAGTTAGCTAGGCGGTTATCAAATGAAGAACCGAAAACAGAGAAATCATCCATAAATACTTCGAATTTTCAACATAATCGGAGAATATAGCCATCATGCAACGTTGAAAAGTAGCGGGAGCATTACACAATCCGAAAGGCATTCTGCGAAAAGCAAAAGTTCCATATGGACATGTAAAGGTCGTTTTTTCTTGGTCCTCGGGTGCTATATGAATCTGATTATATCCTGAATACCCATCCAAGAAGCAATAAAATGCATAACCAGCTAGTCTTTCTAAAATTTGCTCAAGAAACGGTAACGGAAAATGATCCTTTCTAGTGGCTTTATTTAATTTTCTGTAATCTATACAGACTCTCCATCCAGTTACTGTTCTTGTGGGTATTAGTTCATCATGTTCATTTAACACTACTGTGATCCCTCCCTTCTTTGGTACCACTTGTACTGGACTGATCCATAAACTGTCAGAAATGGGATAAATTATTCCGGCATCTAATAATTTTAAAATTTCTAATCTCACCACTTCTTTCATGTTTGGATTCAGTCTTCTTTGATTTTCCACAATGGGTTTATGATTTTCTTCCATTAAAATTCTATGCATACAGAAAGAAGGACTAATTCCCTTAAGATCACTTATAGACCAACCTATAGCTTTTTTCTTGGATCTCAAGACTCGCAATAATTTTTCTAATTGCAGGTCAGTCAAGCTTGCATTTACTATTACAGGAAATTTTTGATCATCATCTAAAAATACAAACTTTAAATGAGAGGGTAAAGGTTTTAACTCCATACCTGTAGATTGACTATTGGATGAAGATGATAGTAACTTATCTTTCTTTAAATCTTCAACAGGAATTTTACCTCGTTGAGTGGGAGTGAATTCAGCTCCTTCCAATGCACTGGCCATCCACGAGATTTCTTCATCCTTATCTTGTGTAGTTCCTGCATTAACTAAGCATTCCTCCAACGGATCCTTCGACTTGTCTATTCTCACAAACTCATCAGTTAGCTTAGTAAAATATCCACACCATAAACATGGTCAGTAAAAGACGGGTATTTACAAGATTTAAAAACATTGAATTCTACCTGCTCATCACCGATTTTAAATGTTAGTTTACCGTGCTTCACGTCAATGACTGCCCCAGCTGTAGCTAAAAAGGGTCTTCCCAAAATGATTGGAATGTCAACGTCCTCATCTATTTCTAAAACCACAAAATCTGTAGGAATGAAGAAATTGTTGACCTTGACAAGCACATTTTCCAGAATTCCTACTGGGTGTGTTAGAGACCTGTCAGCCAATTGTAAAGTCACGTTAGTAGGTTGCAATTCTTTTAATCCTAATTTTTCCGAAACTGATAAAGGCATTAAAGAAACACTAGCTCCTAGATCACATAATCCTTTAGAAAAATTTAATTCACCAATGGTACAGGGAATAGAGAAACTCCCTGGATCTTTGAGCTTTTGAGGCAACTTATTCTGAATTAGAGCACTTGTTTCTTCAGTCAAGGGTATCGTCTCAAAGTCTTCCAGCTTCCTCTTGTTGGACATGATTTCCTTCAAAAATTTAGGATATGCAGGGATTTGAGCAAGAGCATCAGCGAAAGGTATGTTGATGTGTAACTGCTTAAACACTTGAACAAATTTCTGGAACTGCTTGTCATCTCTAAACTTCTTCAATCTTTGCGGAAATGGTATTGGTGGAACATAAGGTTCCGGTTCCTTTACTTCTATAGGAGCTTTCTCGAGTGATCTCCTCCAATCTCGATTCTTTCTCCATTACCTTTTCATCTTTTCCGTTGTCACGGTTCCTCTTTTGTTCTTTGTTGTTCTCTTCACCTAACCGCTCATTGCGCAATGTTACCGCTTTGCTTCTCTTTGGGATTTATTTCCGGCATGCTAGGTAGCTTTCCTTTGTCTCTAGCATTCACAAAGATTGGCTATCCGCCTATCCAAATTCCAGATTCTTGTTTATCGCCACAACTTGATCCGCTTTGCTTCCGCTTTTCAAATCTATCCGTGGCACGGCCGCCTTTTCAATGGCTACTTCCCATGATGGTTTTACCTCAGTTTGATGTGGCCTTTGCTGGTATCCTGCTGGGTTGAACTGTCTCACATTACTGCTTCCGGCAGTATTTTGATTTGTCCATGAAAAGTTCGGGTGATTCCTCCAGCCTGGATTATAAGTGTTGGAGTATGGATTGTGCTGCTGTGGCCTATTGAAATTCTGAGCAAAATGTGCATTCTCTACCTGTACACACTCAACAGTGGTGTGAGATCCTCCACAATTTTCACAGCATAAAATAGAATTGGAGATAACATTCGCCGCTTCAATCTTTCAAACATATTAGTTAAGGAATCAATTTTTGCACTCAACAAATCTACTTTATCTACTCCGTATTTTCCAGCCACCTTTCTTTGTTGATTTCTCTCATTAGACCACTGAAAGTTATTTGAAGACATTTCCTCTAGCAGATTATATGCTTCCTCTAGTGATTTACCCATTAAAGTACCACCTGCGGCTGCATCTACAGAAGTCTTAATAGATTGATTCAAACCATTATAAAAGGTTTGTAACACTAGCCACCCAGGAAGACCATGATGAGGACACATCCTTTGCAGTTCTTTATATCGTTCCCATGCCTCATATAATGACTCATTATCTAACTGTGTAAAGCTAGCAATATCATTACGGAGCTTAGCAGTTTTGCCAGGAGGAAAATATTTGTTTAAAAATGCTTGAGATAAACCAAATTAAGTGGTAAAAGTACCGGATGGAAAAGAAGTGAGCCAAGCTTTAGCTTTATCCTTTAATGAAAAGAAAACAACCTTAATCTAATGGCATCATCTGTTACCCCATTCATTTTTATAGTATCACTGATTTCTAAAAATTAGACAAATGTATATTTGGATCCTCAAACAATTCTCCTCCAAATTGAATTTGTCAACCATATGAATAAGTGCGTGTTTTAACTCAAAATTGTTAGCGTTTACCACAGTCTTGAGATACTTGCACGTGCTCTTCAGTGTAGGCATAGCAAAATCACGTAATGTAACTCGCAGGAATTGGATTATCTTACGCCATTTTGAGAGCTTCCTTCCTTTGTTTGGTTTCTTTAGCTAATGCCTGCAAGTCTTTTCTATCTCGGGATTGTGCGGTAATAACTCACGTGTTCTCACGGGCATAAAACACAACAATAATTAGTAACAAGAAACAAAATAAACAACAATCTAAATTAATAGAAAAATATTGCTAATTTGATATTGAATACGCCTCAAGAACGGCCAAAAATTTGACTCGGTTCTTCCTAACCTCTAACTACAAGTCATGCAATTATAGTATAATTACGCAGTATCGTCCCACAGGAGGTGAACAACTACCGTTAAGCAATATCTACCCTATTATCTAGATCAACATATAAAAGAAAAGTGGATGTAGTAATGAAAATCAAGCAATATTAAAAACGTTCAACTAAAAGAATTGATTAACAAACTTTAGGACTTGGGATTTCACCAACCATTACTATAAATTCCATTCATATAATTATTTTGTGATAAAATCCTCACAACTATTCACATAATCAAACATTATCTCCTCTCAGAGTATAATATTCCTATTCAAATAATAATAATGGGACTACTTTTGTGACTCCAAAATTACTATGAACGCATGATGAACAACAGAATATTATGTTGCAGAAATTTAGAATCTACTATCGTGATTCACAATTAAGGTCTGAAAAATTTACGAACTAATATTGATGTCAGCTGTCGCCTCTTCACCAATACCTTAAACATGCAAATGGTGATCAAGCATTTACAAGAAATAATACCAAATAAATCAGATATTGGAAAATATCACAATTATATAAATGAAGTTTAAGTAATGATGGCTACATCCCAGTCCTAAAGAAAAGAAATTCAGCCACTAAACATGGCTTGCATGAAAATAAAACTAAGTAAAAACTATTCTATTCTATCGTTGTCTATGGTGGTCTACGGTTGTCTCGTTTGTATTGTGCTCTCCTTCATTTATAATTGTTCTGCTCATGACGAGTAGAAGTCCAAGTTGTGTAGAAGTCATTTGTCTCAACCGAAGAATCGATTTGCGTAATCCTTGGTTCCGTAATCTGACTTCCCAATGCTATGGCATGAAAAGTTACATGCCATGGCATAGACATACTGATCCTTCTTTTCTTCAAGAAAATCGTGGCCTTCCTGTTTCCCAGCAATCTTTTCAATCTTATCTTTCTTTAAGCAATTCTCCTACAAGATAGCAATTTACATTAGATAAGGCTAAATTCTCCCATAATTGGATAAGATAATAGAGATATCTTATCCTAGAAGTTATCATTATATTCACTTATCACATGCCGTTATCTATTTATAATTCTTTGAAATTGGGACCTTTGAAAGAAAGCAGCGTGATAATTCAATGGTGATAGATCTAATGTTTATCCTGAGGGAGTATTAGAAGATGTTTTGGTGCAAGTAAATGGTTTAGTGTTTCCTGCAGATTTTTATGTACTTGATATGGAGGAAGATCACTCTCCTAACTCAAAGTTAATTTTATTTGGGAGACCTTTCTTGAAAACATCTAGAGCAAAAATTGATGTGCATGATGGTACATTAACTATGGAATTTGATGGTGAGATTATTAAGTTTAACATTTATGCTGCCATGAAATATCCCAATGATGTATGTGCTATTTATGCTTTTGATGCTATTGATACTCTAGCTCGGAAAACATTTGATTTTAGTGATGAGGATAAAGTAAAAATTGCATTTGATAATAATTTGACTTTTGAAGAAGTGCAGATTTTTGAACAAGAATTTGTGATGGATAATGATCTTCAAGATATGATTTATGACTTCAACAAACCCATTGCACATAATTCTATTAACATTACTGATTTTAGTGTGCAGGATGTTATTGAAGAAAAAACAAGTATAAGTCAAGTTGAATTGAATGCACAATTGGGAGTGAATGAGAAGGCAATGGTAGCTTGTGAGAAAATTCAACTGTGGTTCAAACAATTAGTGAAAATTTAATAACTTAAAGAGAAGTGGAGACGTCTAGCCAAAGACGTTAAATGCAGGCGCCTTTGGGAGGCAACCCAAAATTTTAAATTTTTTTTTTCTTCTTGTTATTTAAGTTTAATTTTATTAATTTTGTTATTATGTTTACTGCTTGTTTTATTACAAAGTAGGCGCCAAAAAAAAAAAAGATTTGAAATTCTATTTTGGTTTTTCCTTTTCCTTTTCATTTTTCTTTTCTGATTTCTCTTACCAACCAATGCTCAGCCATGGCCATAACACCGTCTGATCCTTCATGCTTTCTTCACTCATGTAGGATTTACCCCACCTTCACCACAGCTCCAGTTGTCTACCGCGGTTCAGGGAAGTGTCTTGTTCCCTTGTCTTTATTTTCTTTCCTTTCTTGTCCGCGTGTGCATATTTTCCATACATTGAGGACAACGTATGATTTAGGTGGGGGGGGGGGGTGTCTTGTGCTTCAATTGCTACTTATAAATTTTTCAATAAAAAAAAATTTAAAAAAAAAGAAAAAAAAAGGTGAAGAAAGTCCTTCCAAGTAGGTTTGACATTTTGATATCTTCTTTGAAATTTCTCACTCTTTTGATGCTCATTTAGAATAATTTTGAGTTATATGCGTTAGTGATTTGGGTTGCAATGTATGATTGAGATGAGTATGATTAGCCTTTGTTTGGAAATTTTTAAAGCATCTCGTTAATTTTAATGATTGAATTGAATAAGAATGTGCAATATTTGATACATTGAAACCATTGTGAGTATTTGAGCCTAAGAGCATTTTCTTTTTCTTGCTCACATATTTCTTTGTTGAGATTAACAAATATAGTACGTTCATTCTAGAACTTGCTTTGTTATGCATGTTGAGATCACACTGTGGATTCATGCTGAAAAATGACAAGGGCATTTAGGATTAACCAATTTAACTTTCTAAAAAGCTTAACCTTATATTACATATACCCCTAGTTAACCAATTTTGAGCCTTAGCCTTCTTTGTTGTAACACCACATTGTTTAACCTTAAACCCTTGTCTTTGTTTACCATCGTTGAACACTTGATCAAGAGTATGTGGGAATGAATTGCATGATAAAATTTTTGTTAATTCCAAAGGAAAGAACCACTTGAGAAAAAGAAATGATGTGAAAGAAAAAGAAAAAAAGAAAGAAAGCGAAAAAAGAAAGAAAAGAAGAAGAAGAAGAAGAAGTGAAAAGTATTCCCTACAAGTATTGGACAAAGTAAATTCATTGTGTACAAAATGGTCCAATTGTATGGTGAAGTGGCCAAAAAAAGGGAATGCATGTTATGTGGAATAAAGAAAGTGGTTCTACTATGCTATTTGTTACTTTTGAGTCATGCAAGGAAATTCCTATATATCTTGATATCTGTAGCCTATATTTTCCTTTCTTTTTACCTACCTTTACCTAAACTCCGTTATATTTTGTTACATTTGATTTCAATGAAATTGTTGGAATTGATGAGATGCAAATGTGTGTTTAGAAAAATCAAAGCTATGTATACTTATTCTTTGGTTTGTTATTTCAATCTGGATCTTTAATGTGTAATGACTTTGAGTTATTTGTGGATGGGTAGAAAAGGGGTATGGAATAGAGAGGAAGATGTTGATCTATTAATGCAAGCTTGAGGACAAGCTTTGATATAAGTGTGGGAATTTGATAGAGCGTATAATTACATATTTATTGGATTAATTTCCTTGTGTTTTAATTAATTAAAATGCTTATTTATAAAGATATTAATTATTTTTATGATGAATGGTTAGGGTGAAGCATTTTTAGGAAAAAAGTGAACAAATAATGAGAGTATTTAGATAGATGGAATTTTTATGCTACAAGTGTCTTAAATCTTTTAGAATTTTATATTATTTTCTTATACTTAAGATAGGAGCCCATTTTTATTATTTATTTTTCCTAAAGACTGCAGCCGCACAAGAGCAAATAAAGAAAAAGAGGGAACAAGACAAAGTAAATTAGGAAATAAAGAAGAAAGCCGGAAGATAATTGGAAACAAAGGAAAATAAAAATAGCCCAGCACAAATTCATGCTTTCCTGAAGACTAAATCCGCACGGTCAAAAGAAACAAAATTGAGCGGCCCACGCATTTGATTTTCCTATGGATTGCTGGAAGAAAATGGGCAGCGGGCAGCAAGAACAAGCCAAAACAAACACAATTGAATAAAAAGTGGCCCACGTTCTTAGGGATTTCTGAAGAAAGAAAAGACGGCCGCACCGTTATATATATATTCATCCTTTCAGCCGCAAGAAAAAAACGTAAGGGACAGAGCCGCAATTCATTCTTGGCTAAAGAAGAAACGGCCGCAACGTGGGCAGAGGACAAACGGCCGCACGGGATGGACGAAAACAGAAGCGGTCCTTTTATTTTCTTTGTGATTTCTTCTATCATGTCTAGCTAAATTTTTATTTTTCAGTCAAGATTAATTGAGGTTTGATTCCAACAATTGTGAGATTTCAGTAATTTTATTATTTCTTTTATTCTTGAGTATTTATGTATTTTCTGTGATTCATTAGATTATTGGATTGAATTGTTAGACAAGAGGCCTATTGTTTAATAGTTGAATTCAATAGATAGTCATTTAGAATAATTAATCTTTGGTTGGTTGTTCTAATTCAAGTGACAAATAACAACGTCGAAAGGTAATCAACGCCTTAGATTGTATGTTATGAAAATATATAATCTAACTTAAATAAACGCGGCGTTTCTGGATTTACTGGTTAGTAATTGGGTCTTTTTGAATCTTAATGCAATTAATAGACATAACTCATAGGACAGATTCGAAGGTTGTGTTTGTTAATTAGAGAAATAACTCATAGGACAAATCCGAAGGTTATCGAAAAAGTAAGAAAAGATTAGTTGTTAGATGACGGATCTTCAACGACTATAACCAATTTATTCAAGATAAAAGAACTTATTTTTTAAATCAATGATCAATTCAAGGAATCAATACCAAAATTAATTCTTGATTGGAAGCTTCTTCATATTAATTTTTCCTCATATTTTTAGTTGGTTATTTAATTTGTTTAGTTGTTTTAATTAATTCTTGCTTAGTTTTATAATACAAAACCCCCTTGTTATTTTATTTTGTTTAACGAATAAATCTAACCAATCTCATGGATTTGACCTCTCTCACATTATCTGAGAACTTAACTTGAGAAGGATTATTTTTGGTGGTTTGGCACCCATCAATTGGTACATAATAATTGGGACCTTCAAATAATTAACATTGTAATACTAGAAGATAATACATCATAAGACCATAGAAATTAATAAATAATTCGTAAATTTAGTTTTGGACATATGCAGAGAACAATTGCACTTGTGCAAATGAAACGCCAAAAAATTTTAATTAGTGATTGTACTCAAAAATGTACTGTACCATCATTAATTAATTAATAATGTACTTTTCAAGTATTTACATTGTACCTTCAAATATTAATATTGTACCACTTGAAAAAGTATTGTACTAGCATGAGAATTAATAAATTAATTTGTAAATTCAGTTTTGGACTTATGTAGGTCAACAATTACACTTGCACAAATGCTAACGGTAAAAATTTCTAATTGTTGTTGCACTCCAAAATGGTAGAAAATGTATTATACCATTATTAATTAAAAATATACTTTCTAAATTTTGTATTGTACGTTAAATAATTAATATTGTACCACACGAGAAGAATGGATTGTACCACCACAATAATTAATGAATTAATTTCTAAATTCAGTTTTGAACATATATAGGTGAACAATTAGAGTTGCACAAATGAAATGCCAAAAAATTTTAATGGATAACCACACTCTAAAGTAACATAAAATGCATTGTAACGTCATTAATTAATAATATACTTTCCAAATAGTTACATTGTACCTTGAAATAATTAACATTGTACCATCCGAGAAAAATATTGTACCACCACGACAATTAATAAATTAATCTACAAATTCAGTTTTGGACTTATGTTGTATTGCCATGATAATTAATAAATATTGTTTATTTATTAAAGAGAAATTGTTTGAATTAAAGAGAAATTCAATGTTTGAATATTCTTAAAATTGTTATGAGATAACTCCCAAAATGGTTCATCACATATTGGCTAATGAGTTTTTCAGTCATAGATATACCCATTTGGTCATTCATTATTCGCTTTGTTTTCTGTTGAAATAGAGAAGAAATAGTGACGGAATAGTGACAGATGACTAAAATTGTACATTTATGAAATGTGAATGATCATTTTTATAAATGTACCAAAATGGTACATTTATGAATAGAGACTAAAAACTCATTAATCAATATGTGAATGATCATTTGGAGGTTATCTCAATTATTATTGGAAAAAGTAAACGGTATTGGTACATTATTAGTGTGTCACTTGTATTTTTTTATTTGTTACATCCTATTCAAATTCTACCATCAAAGAAAATCTAACAGTGTAGAATAAGTTGACAGAAATAATTCCGTCAAAATAATAGAGGGGACTATAATCTTTCCCACAGATTATAATTAATGACTATACAATTTGACTTCTACCGGAAGACAAACCCTAGTTGAAACGTAGTATAAAAGACACTGTATGACCGCAACATGAGATAAGCATAATTATTTAAATACAAAAAAAAGGAATTATATCCTAACTTAAATATAAGAGTGTTTTGCTGGTTTGAAACCATGTACTGCAGACCTTGAAACCCTGTATTTCGATAACTTCTTTTAAAATGTCAGAGTCATATTTTTAAAAAATTCAGAAAGAATAAAATAGTAGTAGAGATGAAATACGTACAACTTTACAAAGTGGTAAAATTATGTACTACTGAATTATATATGTAGCAAAATTATGTTTACTATGTAAGTACTCGCCTCTCATGCTTCGTTTCGGGATTTTCGGAATTTTCAATGAACTTGTTAGTGCCAAAACTTGAGGCCCTCATGAATACGAAGGATATGATTTTTTTCCCTTTTAATTTAACCTTGACCGTGAGATCATTATATATATAGACATGCCTACGTGTCACTGCTATGGTAAATTATTAAAAGAAAAATTAAGGGTTACTCCCATTAGAGTTTTGTGGAATGGGGCAACACAGTTTTGAAAAGGACATAATATTTAAGAACAGAGAGTGAAAATGTTGGACCATGATGGTTAAACACATGACTTGATTTCAATTCTAATCAAAGCTTTTTGAACAAAAAGTTTTGCCCTTTGTTATTAGTAATCTAATAGGAGCACCTAATAGTTAAAAATGGATGAACTTATCATGATGTAATAATAATATTTCTTTCTACCTAAAAAAATTTAAGAGGGGTATAATTTTTTTTTAATTACAAGGTATAGCACATTTAATATACTATCTAATGTATAATTTTTCTTTTTTATCCTTAGTTTTTAAGTGTGGGCGATGTATAATTATTATTAATAAAAATAATATAGAAATTTGTTCCACTAATAATTTTTTTTTTGGGACATAAAAGTTAAAAATGAATTCTTTTTATAGGTGTAGAATAGTGTGTGTGTGTACAGATATATATATATATATATATATATATATATGATAGTAAGATAAACTGTTATTAAGTTTTGAAATTAAATTAAATATAAGTTTACAGTGAACTATCTAAAATTTGTATCCGTATTATTGAATCACTTTGTGAAAAGTGGTATAAAAAAAGATATATAAATAACAAAAAGTTAAAGGTACAAGAATTTTCTATGTAGGTAAAATACTTTAAACATTTACATGTAAAATAAAAGATGATAAATTTTATAAAAGTTTGAAGGCGAAAGGGTAATTTAAAATTTTCTTTTCTTTTGTTAGAAAAAGGTTTGTTGAACCAAAACCAGGTTATCCAGTTTTATTTTTTTAATATTAATTAGAACGGAACATATGGCCATTTTTCTGTGGAATCAATCTGACTGGTTGGTTGGATCTGTGGAGTTTATGGTTAAAAGAAAAGTGTTTAAAATTGGTTTAGAAGAAGAAAATAAAATACTTAATATGTCGGTGTAATCTACCTATGCCCTGGGGGCAAATATGCTCCTATTCTTTGAACAAGGCATAATGGATGGTGTAAACGAATTAAGACGTTAAATGTGAGCTTCGTGAGCAAGATCGGTTTCATTCGTTTATGTTCGTTTGTTAAGCTTAAATCAACAATAAACCAACACATTTTAGTGTTCGTTTAATAAACGAACACGTAACACGTACTAACAAATATACGTTTGTTTATTTATATTCGTGAACAATTTCGATTAATGTTCGTTTATATTAAAATAATAATATAAATATAATATAATAATATATATAATAATGTTTGTTGATCATTCATAAACAAATTTGTTGTGGTGTAGTAGTAAGTAGCTATGCTCCTACATTGGAGGCCAAGGTTCAATTTTTAATAATGCCCATTTGTTTTTCTGTTTTTCCAATTTACAAATGTGTTTGTTTATTTGTTCGCAACATGTTAGTTAAGTGTTCGTTTATTTATTTATTTTTATGTTTTTCGGTTTGCAAATGTATTTGTTTATTTGTTCGCGAACGTATTCGTTTATTCGTTCGTGAACGTGTTCGTTTACATATTCGTTAACGTGTTCGATAAATGTCGTGAACTATTCAGAACACTAATAAATGAACATAAATGAACACAATCACGCTTTACTCGCTCGTGAACGTATTCGTTTAAGTGTTCGTTAACGTGTTCGATAAGTGTTCGAACTGTTCATGAACACTAATAAACTAATAAACGAATACAAACACATATTTCATATTAATAAACGAATATAAACGAATACGAAAAATAAAAATAAATAAGCGATTACAAACGAAGTTCATTCGCTTATGTTCGATTTATTCTGACCCTTAACATAAATGAAACGAAACCATCACGTAGTTAATGGGTGGCTCCGATAAACGTGTAAATTTATTTGCTAACAAATCGTATCAGGCCAGAACCGTATTTATCAGTCTAATGCATCAAACTAAGGATATGCATGCAGTGCGTAATAGACAAGCGATCGACACAGGTGGTCGCCAAGGAAGGTCTGATTTGAATGCAGAGTATATTAGGCAATTAGAATATTCTAATAAAAATATTCTAACTGTACATTATAATATCCGTAGGATAAGATAATTGTATCTTATCCTTCTGCTCTAAGCAAATTTACGCAGCTTCTGCCCTACAAAGCTGAGCTCATGGCAATTTTAGAGGCAACAAGAGAGGCAGTCCTTAAAGGTTGGAGCAGAATCAACTTAAGAACAGATTCACTGCTAGCTCTCCAGGCTTTAGAGAGCCCACAAACTGCAGACATTCAGATTAAATCGATTGCCATGGACATTCGGCAATTAGTTTTCCACTTAGATCGTTGTATTATGATCAAAGTTCCTAGATCTGAGGTCCTCACTGCGCATAAGCTTGCGCACAATGTATTTTCCACTTCAATATGATGTAACTTGCATTAAGTAATGAATTACTTCCTTCTTATATATATATATATAAAGGAAAGGAAGATATGTTAAAGATGTGCCTAAAAGATCGAGTTAGATATGCAAAAAATAGGAATGAGTAATAAAATGCAAATGTGAACGTGGCTTTATCAATAAAGAACACAATATTTGTTCTTCTATTATATTATTTAATAAAATTTATCGATTTCTCAATGCATAATATGATCCAATGTCATACTTTCTGATTTCTCAACACATAATATGATCCGAAGGCATACTAAACCGAGTTTTAGGATCCACATATCCCTTCCCCAATTTATCGAAGAACAATAATAAATGAATAACAATTTTATTAATCATAAATAAAAAAAGGTTCATGTATAGAATTTCAAATATTATTAATATGTCACATATGAGATAATAACTTAACTTTTCTCACATAGTAGATAGTCAATAACTTTTCTATGAATATTGGGTTCAAAAGATAGCAATTTTTGAAAAATATTTATTTAGGTCTATGTAGTCTATATTCACGCTCCAACTCCCATCATATTTCCTTACCAATACTGGGTTAGTTATGCAAGTTGAATAAAGCAATTTCTTCAAAATATCGGATTGCAATAGTTTCTCTACTTCTTCATTCATCAATCAATTCTGTTCTTGGGCAAAGTTTCTATTTTCTTTTCTGTACTGGCTTCACCCTTGAATCAACATTCAACTTGTGAGTCATCCATGCTGGAGATATCCTTGGCATCTTATCTGTGATACAAACAAATAACTCTTTATATTTTCGAAACAAGTTAATTATGTCGTCCTTAACTTACGCTAAGCATGTCAAGTGGACTCCCATTATCTTCCCCTTTCATATTTTTACTGAGCTTAATCGACAAGTCTCTTGACCTGAATTCCCGAGTTAGAGGTGGATAAAGAAGTCAAGGCCCAAAACTCTCTCAGCCCATATCTTTTGGACGGGTTAAAACCTTCCCAAAAATTTATGGGCTTGGGTCGAATTGGACTGGAAAAATTATGGGCGAATTTGGGTAGAGCGTGGATACTCAGCTCCCCGCCTAATTTTTGTTTAATATGGGTAGCTTATTCGTGTCCAACTGCCCAACTAATTTTTCCTTTCAGTCTTATACTATTTTATTATTATTTTTATTTGATATCATTCTTTTCTACTATCTTATTTTTATTTAATTTATGTTTTTAGTTATAATTTCTCTCTCCTTTTTCTTTTCCTTTAAACTTTCTTTTAAATTACTAATTTCTCTCAATCTATTTTTAGTTTAATTTTTCTTTCTCTTTACTCTTTTCTTTAATACTCATTTTTCTAAACTTAATCTTATTTTTTCTCTTTACCCTCTCTTCTTCTTCTTTTTTTTTTTTTTTTTTTAACTTTGATCAGTTTTTCGTTGAAAATAGAAATATATGGATAACATGATCTAAAGTAAAAAAATGTTAAAGAAAGAAAATAGATGATAAAATAAGATTGGAATAAATAAAATAGAGAGGTGAAATAAAGTAAAAAATATTATATGGGTATCGTGGGTACCTAACGGATACCCGACAAAGTAACATTGGTTAAGATAATTGTGTACTTTAATACAATCTCATACGTAGTACTTACCAGAGGAGGTTGGAATGAGCAGGAAGCAAATGCGCACAGAAACTAACTCTGCGATCATAACTTGAGACCTATCCATGCCCACACCAATAATTTGTGCCTTACAACTAATGTCCTATAACTTTTAGATGCAAGTTCTAGCTTTCATCATAGGTGGTGGAGTATTTATAAGCCAAGGCCAAGTGTGGCACCAAAACCCAAAGTTTCAAAGGAAATTTGCAAATATAGCACCTTTTAGCATGACATTTGCAAATATAGCAGCTTCAGAATTTTGTTTACAAATATAGTAGATCAAGGCTGTTTGACCTAGTGAAAAGACAAAAAAACCCTCTATTTGAAAAAAAGTTAGAGAAATATTCGCGTCTAAATAAACAATCGTCAAGACTTCTTCATCTATCTCAGAACGGAATTAATGGCCAATTATCCTTCATTCTTCATTGAATCAACAACTCCATCTCACGAACTCATTATCGTCTATGGGTAAAACCACGGCATGCACATGAGGAACAAAAACTGGATGAACAAACAAGCAGTTATGTCGAAAATTTGCGTATAATTTTAGCTTCCGAATTTGCTATCACTCGGGGTATGTTTATTGTGCATATGCTATCATGATTAATGTATTTTTAAAGTTGAACTAGGTTCGAATGAGAAATTTATCGAGCATATGCCAAAACCATCTAATCAATATTGAATGATGAAATATGTCGAGAAATATGTTGCTCAATATGTCGAGAAATATATCGAGAAAAATGTTGAGGAAAATGTCGTGAAATATGTCAAAACAATGTAGAAATATGTCGATAAAAATGTCGAAAAAATATTGATAAGAATGTCGATCATAATGTCGAATCTAATGTTGAGAATATGTCGCCAAATATGTCGATCACTATGTCGATGAATATTTCGAGTACTATGTCGACCATTGCATTGCTTCAAATGTGGGATTCAAGATATCTTTGATTGATCCAAGAGGGGTTTGAGAGGAAAATTAATTGAATATCGTATTTATTTTATTAAATAATGTGTCGTATTGTATTAATAAACCATCATGTATGTTGTTAATGGTTGCGTAATTTGCTAAAATATTCAAAAAAAAAGTGAATAAATTTATTGTTCTTATAGAACTGAGTCAATTCTAATATTCAATAAAGAAAAGTACAAAATGTTATCACCTTTTTCCCTACAAACGAATGGATTTCAATGAGTTTCTTGGTTGTGTCCAATCCCATAACAACCACATTTCTTTGTAACTTTTTGCTCGCGTGTTGAAGAAATTCTATTTTTCTTGCGCTACCACTCTTAGCCCTTCGTGCTAGTGGTGATAGTTGAATAGCTAAAACTTGTTCGTATATTTCAATTCTTAAGATCACCAATCGTTATAATAGAATCTGCATAAGCACCTAAAGCGCATCGGTGTGATGAAATGGCAAGTATAAGGTGTAATGGTCAATTTGTCGTGACGAGTTGCACCATGAACACAAGAGATTTCATCTATATTAAACACTCGACATGTGCACGTTTTTAAGCAAATCGAGCATAATACCGGTTTGCAAAGTCTCGCACTCACCATCGGTGTATATCAACCGGCTCAATAACATAGGATGGTGCTTCTCTCATTCTAGATGCAATTTGATATTCAATGTATGGAGTTATCGGTGTTTTCATTTCGCTAGAAGGTGCGCCTTCGTAAAACCACCTGGAGTGTGTTACGGATGTAATCGACTAAAAATGAATAGGTAATTCTTGGGCATCCTTCAATAATACATTCAAACATTACGCAATGTTGGTGGTCATTATTGTATACCGCCTCCCATCCGAATGTGCCATTGACCAATGTTCAATCCCAACTTCTCATAAATACTTGCTTACTCTTAAATTTTGCAGTTGAAAGAAGCAAGAACAACTCATCAAATTCAGCAATCGTGTGAGCTTTTGCGCTTTTAAAGTATAATGGGATCAGTCTTCGTATTTGAACTTTGCTTTCAGTTGTTGCTCAAATGATAAATACTGACCATACAGTTCCATGAAAGGAATTTGGGAAAACATTTGCTATGCCCTTTGCAATGCTCTTATGCTAGTCGAAACAAATTCCAAGTCATCCATATCATCGTCAATTGCAACCTTTAGCCTTTGTAAAATTACTTCCACGATGCGTTATTTTCAAAATCAACAATACCCCATCCGACAAGATAGACTTGGTTATTACTATCCATGCAAGTTGCGATGATTAATAACCCAGACATTTTCCTTTCAAAAGTAAGCATCAATAGCAATAATTAGTCGCATGTGGTTGCGGAATCCACAAATCGAAGCACCAAATGGAAAAAATAAATACTTGAATCTAAGCCCATGATGCATATGATGTGATTCACCATTTTGGAAAAACTTGCATCTTCTTTTAACAATTGAATTTCAATGCTCTTATAATTCATGAATCTATGCTCATTCGTGACTTGAACAGTCCATTCTCCTTATAAAAAACATGAACAGACCAAATATTTAGGTGCGCTATTCCTTACAATTGGCAATATGCAGCTTCTAACCGTCTTTTATTCTCTTTCTGGAGACAAAAAGAAAAATCATTTGGTAGAGATATGGCCCCAGTATTTTGAAGTCTGTTTGTTGGGCAACTAAATTTGATACAAGAGTCAGTTTTAAAATTTTAAATAAATATAAATTAAATTATACAAATTATTAAATGCTTTATTTTCTTCTCCTAAACTTATTTGACACATCTGTTTTTTTTTTTTTCGTTTATGAATCTAACATTCTCCCCATAGCTCACACCATTATAACCTTCTAGATTGACCACAATTATTCACAATTCTTCAAATCTAATTATTATTTTCTTTTTATTTTATATTACCCTAAATACTATAATACTAAATATTTCCTGACGATATTTATATATCTAAACTATATTTGTGTACAATATATAATATTTCTAATTCTAATATAGAATATGCTTAATATAAAATATTTCTAATTGTCTATACAAATCAGACCTCCCTTGGCCGAACACTTATCTATTATGCACTGCATTCATATCGTTATTTTTAGTTTGATGCATTAGACTGACAAATATGGTTCTCTATCTGATACGATTTGTTAACAAATAAATTTATTACATGATTATGGATCTAATACTATTTGTTGACAATTAAATTTATCGAAAAGTACATCGGACTAGTTCATTAAGTACGTGATAGTTCAATTCAACCCTGAAAACTTATGCTAATATAATTTAGATTACACCAAGATATTAAGTATTTTATTTTCTTGTTCTAAACTAATTTGAAACACTTTTCTTTTTTGACCATAAACGCAAGAGATTCAACCAACTAGTCAAATTGTTTCAATAGAGAAACGACGCTATGTTCCGTCCTAATTAATATTATAAAAAAAACTGATCAACTAGTTTTGGTTCAACCAAACCTTTTTCTAATAAAAAGAAAATTTTTAATTTTTAATTTTTAAATTGCACTTTGCCTCAAAATTTTTATAAAATATACTCCTTCCGTCCCAATAAAAGAGTCCATTTTGGTCAAATACAACTTTTATTAGTTGATAGGTACAACCCATTTAATGCACCAATAAATGTATAATTTTACATTTTTATCCTTACTTTTAAGTTTGAGTATATATAATTATTATTAGTAACGATATTTTAGAAATTTGGTTTAAAAATAGACTCTTTTTTGACAAGAAAATTTTTCTAAAGTGGACTCTTTTTTGGGACTTAGGAGTATTATCTTTGATTTTATATGTAAATGTTTAATTAGTTTACTTATAAACTTTATAATATTTGAAATAAAAATCTCAAATACTTATAATAGAAAATTCTTGTAATTTTTAACTTTTTGTTACAAACAACAAGAAGAAACTCCTACTCCTTACAACTTTAACTTTCTTGGAACCTCACTTGTCTTTTCTTGTAGCCTTAAAAACTAATAGTTTTGAGTTTTTTTATATGAAACCTCTTATTACTAAAAAGCAATAACATTTGATAACCAGATTCCATACAAAAATTATTTTTCTAAAACAATTCAAATCCAATTAAAGTAATAACTACTTAATCTTAATTACTCCCTCCGCTCCAAAAAAAAAAAAAGAGTTTAGTTTAAAAAGTTTTCTTTGTCCCAAAAAAGAGTCCACTTTTGGAGTGAAATTCTTGTATTACTCTTACCAATGATAACTTGTATAACCCAAATTAAAAAGTAGAGTTAAAAATGTAAAATTATATATTTAATTATGCATTAAGCATGTTGTACCTTGTAATTTTAAAAATGATACGAAATCAAAAGTGGACTTTTTCTTTGAGACAAAGGAGTATATTATAATTTCATATAAATTTGGTTTAATATTTATACCCAACATGTAAAATTAAAGAACTCAATTTTGATATGATGCATCATTTGTTTAAGGTTTTTTTTTTTTTGAAAAAAGGAGGGGTGTGGGGGTATAATATGTACCATTAAACAATCATGGCGTTTAGAGCTTGGCCTATTTTTGTGTAATGAGGGTTGGTGAAACATCTGCTCGTGGAGGCGGACCTGCTCTAACAAACAACGTGGGGCATCAAATCAATTTTATAACAATGATTAAGAGAAACGTATTATATCAATTAGTTTACTAATTTGATAATTAAACAACGACAAAAAACTTGACTTGAAAACGACTCTTAAATATAATAGAAATTTCCATGCCAAGATAGATTTTTTTGTTTAAAATCTATAAAGGTGGTGATGCCTCGCATTGGGTATACTAAATTGTTAACCGCACTTTTCAACATTCAAGTGATGGCTTCTTAGAGTACATATGAAAATGGCAAAACATTTGGTACAATTGCTGTCAAATGTGGAAAATTTTACCACTATTATTGTTATTTTTATCCGGATTTAATGAAATATTTGGTTTCTGAACTGCCCACGTCAACTTCTTCAAATGATTTTTCTGAAGAGCCAAAATGTCTGCCATCCATGCCATGTAAATT
Organism: Gynochthodes officinalis; assembly: GCA_020080225.1. Taxonomy (NCBI): domain Eukaryota; kingdom Viridiplantae; phylum Streptophyta; class Magnoliopsida; order Gentianales; family Rubiaceae; genus Gynochthodes; species Gynochthodes officinalis. The sequence continues at coordinate 133,270 of JAIQDA010000042.1, read as the reverse complement.
CTGCCTCTTCCACCCTCTTCCACATATTTGGTTTCTTCTTTTTTTCCTTAATCGCACACTGTGATGAGATGTTCAACTAGCTCTTGACATTCTGTTAAAGCCCCTCTGATTGTTACCGCCATAAATGAAGGATGGTTGTTGTGCGATTGTGAGTTTGAGGATAATGAAATTTACAATATTTAGTAGACAGTAGTCAATGGCAAAACAAAAAAAAATGTCAGCGCTTGCATCTAGGAAAGAAGAGAAATTTTTAGAAACAGAAACAGGTTCAAAAATTTGTCGGAGATCTTTGGAGACTTTGTCCCACCCTTACAGTTTGTTGCTGGTTTCGCAACCGTGTGGCTGTTATTCGGTTTATTAGAATTTGGAAGCGCGAGGCGTATTCATCAATTTCCGATTTCCCCTTTCTACTCTTTTAAACCTCAAAAAATTGTTGTCTTTTGCTGTGTAAATTTTCCGACAGAGACGAAAGTGGTACTATTGCCATGAATTCTTGCGATTCAGTTGTCCATAGTACGACAATAATAACTTATGACTAAGTCAAATGAAATCTAAGAGCTATTACCCCACAAGTTAGAAGTAGAGGAATTAAAAGGAACACAAATTAAATCTCCCAAACTTTTCATTAATAACACACACGACCGAATAAACGAACACAACACCGCCTGCAGGCACCCTTTAACATGAAGTGGTGCCATTTGCTTGTTATTATAAGCATCATCAACTAAGTCACACAGCTTTAACTGTTAAAGCACCAGCAGTAATGGAATACGTTACACGGGAAGACACAACAACCAACGAGCACCTTATTTCGATATTTAACAGGATGAATGGTGCCGTTAATTTCATATTACAAACCAATCGTCGTAAAATATTACATATGCATCAGAAATTTTAGTAGCAAAACAGCAGTAGGCTCCATTTGTGGCATAACCACAATAGCCGCCTAACGGCCGTTGAATAGCTTGGCAAGCAGGACTGCATTCATAAACAAAGCAAGGTCGATTGCAATAATATTGGTCGGTAAGCTGGTTTTCTTCAAATTTTGGTGTCCTTGCAGCAGCTGCGTCAAATCCATACAACTCTTTAATTAATTAATGAGAAACAGAAAGAAAATTACTACTAGTAGCTAGAAAATATCGGAAGCTAAAGCAACTTCATCAAGTAAATTAATGTCATATGCCCCATATTAGACAAGTAAAATTAATGACTGTAAAGTCTGTGATCTATTAAGATAATTGGGTAGTTTAATGCAATCTCATCCGTAATACAGACAGAAAGAAAGAAAAACAGACAGATATACCAGAGAAGGTTGCGATGAGCAGGAAGCAAATGAGGACAGAGACTAACTTTGCCATCATAACTTGAGACCACACCAATAATATTTTGTGTCTTATAACTAATGTCTTAATACTTTGCTTTAGTTGACAGTTCCAGTTTTCAGCATAGGTGGAGTAGTATATATAAGCCAAGGGCCAAGCGTGGCGCCAAACCCAAACTTTCAACTCTCCCCTCTAGAAAGGTACAGGGTAGAGGGTTTGGCGTTTGGCCCCAGTGTACAGTTTCGAAATCTAGATTTTTAATTCAATTTTAAAATTTTAAACTAATAAAAATTAAATTACCCAATTATTAAGTGTTTTTATTTTTTTCCAGACCAATGTGAAATGCTTTTCTTTTAATGAACTTAACATTCTCCCACATAACGCACAACACTCGGACTCTCCTAGGTTGATCATAATTATTTAAAATTCTTTAAATTTAATTATTATTCTCTTTTTATTTCATATTATACTAAATACTATGATACTATATATTTCTAGACTATATTTATGTATCTAGGTTATATTTATACATAATATATAATACTTCTAATTTTAATATGGAATATTTTTAATTAGAATATTCTAATTGCCTATTACACTCTGCATTCAAATCAGACCTTCCTTGGCCGACCACCTGTGTCGATCGCTTGTCTATTACGCACTGCATGCATATCCTTAGTTTGATGCATTAGACTGATAAATACGGTTCTGGCCTGATACGATTTGTTAGCAAATAAATTTACACGTTTATCGGAGCCACCCATTAACTACGTGATGGTTTCGTTTCATTTATGTTAAGGGCTGTAACAAATCGAACATAAGCGAGCGAACTTCGTTCGATAACGATTTATTTATTTTTAGACTATTCGTATTCATTTATATTCGTTTATTAATATGAAATATGTGTTTGTGTTCGTTTATTAGTGTTCATGAATAGTTTACGAACACTTATTGAACACGTTAATAAACACTTAAACGAATACGTTCACGAACAAGTAAAGCGTGATTATGTTAATTTATGTTCATTTATTAGTGTTCTGAATAGTTCACGAACATTTATCGAACACGTTAACGAATATTTAAATGAACACGCTCACGAACGAATAAACGAATATGTTCACGATAAGTGAATATAATGATAACTTCTAGGTTAAGATATCTCTATTATCTTATCCATTTATGGCAGAATTTAGCCTTATCTAGCTTGAATTGCTATTTTGTAGGAGGGAAACTTCTGGAGAAAGATAAGACGAAGATTGCTTGAAAGGCCACGTTTTCTTAAACAAAAGAAGGACTGGTATGTCAATGCCATAGCATGTAATTTTACATGCCATAGCATTGGGGAAGTCGTAATTACAAATCAAGGAATCGCAATCCGTAATCATTCGGATGAGACAAATGCCTTCTACACAACTTGGACTTCTAACTTCCATGGACCTGAACAAGTATAAAGAAAAGAGAGCAACACAACAATAAAAACCCGTAGACCACCATAGACAAAGAATAGAATAGAATAGTTAGACGTAATTTTATATTCATGCAAGCCATGTTTAGTGGCTAAAACTCTTTTCTTTAGGATTGGGATGTAGCCGTCATTGCTTTATTTTCATTTATATAATTGTGATATTTTCCAATATCCGATTTATTTGGTGTTATTCCTTGTAAATGCTTGATCACCATTTGCATGTTTAAGGTATTGGTGAAGAGGCGACAGCTGACATCAATATTAGTTCGTGAATTCTTCAGACTTTAATTGCGAATCACGAGAGTAGATTCTAAATTTCTGCAACATAGTATTCTTTTGTTCATCCTGCATTCATAGTAATTTTGGAGTCACGAAAGTAGTCCCATAATTATTATTTGAATAGGAATATTATACTCTGAGAGGAGATAATGTTTGATTATGTGAATAGTTGTGAGGAATTATCACAAAATAATTATATGAATGGAATTTATAGTAATGGTTGGTGAAATCCCAAGTCCTAAAGTTTGTTAATCTGAATTCTTTTAGTTGAACGTTTTTTATATTGCTTGATTTTCATTACTATATCCACTTTTCTTTTATATGTTGATCTAAATAATAGGTATTAATATTGCTTAACCGGTAGTTGTTCACCTCCCTGTGGGACGATACTCGTAATTATACTATAATTGCATGACTTGCAATTAGAGGTTAGAAACTCGAGTCAAATTTTGGCGCTGTGGAGGCGATTCAATATCAAATTAGCAATATTTTTCCTATTAATTTAGATCGTAGTTTATTACGTTTATTATTGTCTATTAATTCTTGTTGTGTTTTATGCCTGGTGAACACGTGAATTAGTACCATTTAATCTCGAGATTGAAAATACTTGCAAGGCATTAGCTAAAGAAACCAAACAAAAGAAGGAAGCGCTCAAGATGGCGTAAGAAAATCCAGTTCTTCCTAGAGTTACGCACGTGATTTTGCTATGCCTACACTGAAGGAGCACGTGCAAGTATTTCAAGACTGTGGTAAACGCTAACAATTTTGAGTTAAAACTCGCACTTATTCATATGGTTCACAGAAATTCAGTTTGGAGGAGAATTGTTTGAGGATCCAAATATTCATCTTTCTAATTTTTTAGAAATCTGTGATACTATAAAAATGAATGGGGTAACCGATGATGCCATTAGATTAAGGTTGTTTTCTTTTTCATTAAAGGATAAAGCTAAAGCTTGGCTCACTTCTTTTCCATCTGGTACTTTTACCACTTGGGCTGGTTTATCTCAAGCATTTTTAAACAAATATTTTCCTCCTGGTAAAACTGCTAAGCTACGTAATGATATTGCTAGCTTTACACAGTTAGATAATGAGTCATTATATGAGGCATGGGAAAGATATAAAGAACTACAAAGAATGTGTCCTCATCATGGTCTTCCTGGGTGGCTAGTGTTACAAACTTTTTATAATGGTTTGAATCAATCTATTAAGAATTCTGTAGATGCAGCCGCAGGTGGTACTTTAATGGGTAAATCACTAGAGGAAGCATATAATTTCTTTGGAGGAAATGTCTTCAAATAATTTTCATGGTCTAATGAGAAAAATCAACAAAGAAAAGTGTCCGGAAAATATGGAGTAGATAAAGTAGATTTGCCGAGTGCAAAAATTGATTCCTTAACTAATATGTTTGAAAGATTGAGCAGTGCGAATGTTATCTCCAATTCTATTTTATGCTGTGAAAATTGTGGAGGATCTCACACCATTGCCGAGTGTTTGCAGGTAGAAAATGTACAATTTGCTCAAAATTTTAACATGCCACAGCAGCACAATCCATACTCCAACACTTATAATCCAGGTTGGAGGAATCACCCGAACTTTGCATGGACAAATCAGAATACTGCTGAAAGCAGTAACATGAGACAATTTAACCCAGCAGGATTTCAGCAAAGGCCACATCAAACTGAGGTAAAACCATCATGGGAGGTAGCCATTGAAAAGCTGACCGGTGCCACTTCGGATAGATTTGAAAAACTGGAAGCAAAACTGGATCAAGTTGTGGCAGTAAACAAGAACTGGAATTTGAGATAGGCCAAATAGCTAATTCTTTAAGTGCTAGAGACAAAGGAAGCTACCTAGCATGCCTAAATAATTCCCAAAGAGCGTGCAAAGCAATAACATTCATGATGGAAAGCGATTGGGTGAAGTGATCAAGAAAGAACAAGAAGAGGAACTCAACCTTATGTTCCACCAATACCATTTCCGCAAAGATTGAAGAAAGCTCTGAAGTAGTGAAGGAACCGAACCTTATGTTCCACCAATACCATTTCCTCAAAGATTGAAGAAATTTAGAGATGACAAGCAATTCCAAAATTTGTTCAAGTGTTTAGCGATTACACATCAACATACCTTTTCGATGCTCTTGCTCAAATCCTGCATATCCTAAATTTTTGAAGGAAATCATGTCCAACAAGAAGAAAGCTGGAAGATTTTGAGACAATACCGTTGGTCGAGGAAACAAGTGCGCTAATTCGAATAAGTTACCTCAAAAGCTCAAAGATCCAGGAGTTTTTCTATTCCTTGTACCATTGGTGAAATAAATTTTTCTAAGGGTTTATGTGATTTAGGAGCTAGTGTTTCTTTAATGCCTTTATCTGTTTCAAAAAAATTAGGATTGAAGGAGTTGCAACCTACTAATGTTACTTTACAATTGGTCGACAGTCAGAACCCATCCAAAGGGGAATTCTAGAAAACGTTCTTGTCAAGGTAAATAAATTTTTATTCCTACAGATTTTGTAGTGTTAGAAATAGATGAAGATGTTGAGATTCCAATCATTTTGGGAAGACCCTTTTTAGCCACAGCTGGTGCAGTTATTGATGTGAAGCACGGTAAACTAACTTTTAGTATCGGTGATGAGCAGGTAGAATTCAATGTCTTTAAATCTTGCAAAAATCCGTCTTTTACCGATCATGTTTACTGGGTGGATGTTTTTACTAAGCGTACTGATGAGTTTGTTAGATTTGACAAATCAAAGGATCCTTTGGAGGAGTGCTTGGTTAGTGCAGGAAACATAAAGGATGAGAATGAAGAGATTTAAATCGATGGCAAGTGCATTGGAAGGGGTCGATTTCACCACAAACAAACTAGCTAATGAAAAGTCGAGGTACAGACTATAATCAAGCACTTTGTTGTTTTATTTCTTTGTTGCTTTATTTGCTTCTTATTTTGATTTCTAGTTTAAGACAATAAAGTTTTTCCTTGTATTTTTACATGTTTCTAAAGAGTGCAGACATCGGACAAAGAAGAGTCAAGCGTAGATGAGGACAATTTTCTCTTCAATGCTATGGCATGCAATTTTGAGTGCCATGGCATCACACACTTCATGATGAAGATGCTTGGACAGAAGATTTCAGTGGCTATGTGTTATTTCAATGAATGACAGTTCACTTATAAATTTCTTTCCAATGCCATGGCATGTAATTTTCGATGCCATGGCATAATGCATTTAAAAAAAAGTTGCTCCACCACTTATTGGTCCTGTGGGTTGCCACCATTACCTCCTTTCTCGCACAAGAACAACAACATGAGTGCTGAATCTACTTGACTCAAGAAAGGGAAGTCCTCTTTTTATCTATTTTTATCTGCCTGTTTTTCTTGTTTTGAAACATTGAGGACAATGTGTATTTCAGTTGGGGGGTACTTTTGTGTTTGCTTTTGCTTTCAAGTTTGCTTTGATTTTTGATTTTTGATTAGTTTCGTTGAATCACTTGTGTTAGTTTTGGTTTAATCACTTGTTGTTAGTTTTGGTTTAATCACTTGTTGTTAGTTTTGGATTTGAAAAAATTTTGCCAACTAAACATGAAAAAGAAAAACAGAATGAAAAGAATGAAAACAAAGCAGTAAAAGGTACTTTATCTTTGAACTTCTTTGTTATGATCTATGATGAGAATGGTTTTAACCTCACTCTCATGGGAATATAAAATGCTATGAGAATGAGTAACTCAATCTTTTGATGTGCCTTTACCTTGTTTAACATGATTGGAATTTCTTGGAGCACATATATGATCACCATTGTTCTATGTGAAAAGTCTGTATAAACTAAAGGTCTATATCCTTTTGAATGCAATAATTTGATTTGATTTGGAGATGAAGGTCATAGGCAGTTCTTTGGCCGCTTGAACCTTTCAAGCTAACCCGATTTTGTATCTTATCCGTTGAACCTATTTTGAGCCTAAATGATAGAATGGAAAGAACCACCATTCAAGATTATTTTTCATAACCTCATTTACTACCTTATAGCCTTATTCATGTTAAATTTTTATCCTTCTAAAATCCCTTAAAAAGAGTTTAATTGCACTTTGGTATATATGATACAAGGGAAAGAGGAGACATGGAGTCCAATGTGAAGCACAAGTTAAAAATGGGTAGAAGAGGAGATAGGTTATGGGCTTAAAAGATAAAGTCTCTTGATGCATGGGGTTGAAAGAGAGTTCTTATGTTGTTATGAATACTGTTCTGTTTATTGTTGTATTATTTGGTGAAAAAAAAAAGAAAAAAAAATAAAAGAAAAAGAGAGAGAAAAAAGAAAAAAAAGAGAGAAAAAAAGAAAGAGAAAGAGAAAAGAAGATGAAGCAAACGATACATTTGTTCAAACTTCAAAATGCTTGTTTGGTGTACATTGTCAAAAGAGATTAGAGTACAATAAGTTGGGGTTGTTATGGAAGGTGTTACAATTTAAAAGTATCATCCAGTAATGTGCAAGATGTAAACTCTTTTCTTTGATTTTATATCTTTTCCCCTTCTTTGATAGCCAATCCTCGAGCCTAACGTTACAAGCTAAAAGTCCTACAGATCTAAATTGAGTTGGTTGTTTTATATAAAGGATGTGGATATTTGTTTTATGCAGCGGCTTTAATACGGAATGATGGGATGTGATCCATAGCACACACACACTGGTGATGTTAAGCGAGTTTAGGTTGCTCTTTTGATTGGTCTTACTCGTGATTGTGGTGTTTTAACTTTCCTGTTGATAACTCTATTTTATATAGAGTTTTCTTATTAATTTTAGTTAGAAATTGGCTTGTGTTTTACTTTGTTTTTACATATTTTGGCCAAATTATCCTTTGATTTTATGAGTTCTAAGTTTTCCAATATTTCTAGAACTTTTTGAGTTTAATCTTGAGAACAAAGGACTAACCAATTATTTTTATCAAAGCTTGACCAAATTACTTCAACAACAAGACAAAGAAGATTTTCTTTTGTTGGCTGCAACAAAGAAAAATGAAGCAACCGACAGCACACAAGGAGAGGAAAACTGAAATTTTGGCCAAATTATCCTTTGGAAACCCACTCATCTTCCGGAGTTCATAACTCTTGATTGAGACGTCCAAATGAGATGATACAAGATGATATGGAAAGCTAAGAAAGAGAGCAAAAACTTTCATGAAGAAAGTTTTCTCAAATTCTGGAAGAAAAAGGACCAAAACTGGACAGAAACTTGAAGATTTTTACGAAAGTTTCTTTAGCTACAGTTGAGACATTCAGTTTGCTTCACGGTTTTGTAGCACAATTTGATAGCAACATTCAAGAAGAAGAAGCCTTCTTACTTAGCCAAAGGAAAAATAGAATGAATAAACAAATCGGACAACAAAGAAGCAAAAGAAAAGAAGCAGTGAGCAACACAATTTAGAAAAGAAAGCGATCGGCAGAACAAAAATCGATTACCATTCATTCTTTACAAAGGAGGCCAACTGCAAAGAAATAAAAGAAAGGACAGAATCCAGCACACAAAAGGAATGCTTAGTAACAAAGGCTGCTACACTTGGACAATAAAGAAGGAAATAAAAGAAGGAAGAAGCTGACTTTTGAGTGAAGAAACTGAGCACATGAGAGCATAACCAACCCAGTGCATCTTTTTATTTTCTAAAGAAAGAGTGCATGAGGACAGCAAGAAAGTCTCTCCAAAAATGCAGTCTCACATGGGCAAAAACAAAGCTCAGAAAAATCGGGCAGCAACATGGAGAGAAACAAGCAAACAGTAGAGCATGCACACGAAGAAAGAAAAGAAAAGAGAATCAAGTCACATGAATTGCCAACTACAAAAGCAAAGCTTGGGCTGTTTTATTTCTGGAAAAGAAACCAAGCACATGGCAGCAACAACACCTTGGCAGAGCAAAGAAAGAAGAGCAAATCCTTGCTTATAAATAAGAAAGCTTACAACGGAGGAAGACATTCCATTTCGTGATCCCATTTTCAGTAGAGCGACATTTCTAGTTTTCTTTAGATTAGATTTAGTTTAGCCAAGCTATTTTTCTTTCTATTTTCTGCAGTAGTTTAGAGCATCCAGCCTTCTTCATTCTTTTGTTTTGTTTTCTTTTGAGTAGTTTGGTAGGATTTCATTAGCTTCCTTCGGTTTTTCTTTTGAAACTTCAGACATTGTTCACGGTTTTCTTGATACTTGTTGCCATTATTCTCGGTTTTCTTGAGAGAACTTCCATTGCATCTTCTCACGTTGAAGCTCACGGGTTCAGCAGCAACTTCAGCAGCCTTCTTGGGTTTTCGGATGCAAACTTGGCTCTTGGTTTCTTCTTTCTTTTCTGCGAATTTTTTTTGTTTTGTTTTCTTGATTTTGTTTACTTTGTTCTTGTTGCTTCATTGATATGTGATGGAAACTCAGCTGCCAACACTTGACTTGGGTGTAAAGCTAGCTTAAATTGTTGTTTCCTTTTGAAGTTTGGGTAGAAGCAAAAACAAAGCATGCACATGCAAATTTTGTTTTTCCTCACATATTTTCTCTGTTTTGTCTTTTTCTTGGTTTCTTTAGTTTATTTTAGTTATCAATTTTAGCTTTCTTTTATTGTTTTAGTTTTTAGTTTTATTTAACAATTTTAGTAATTTAAGTTTTGTATTTTGTTATGAAATTTTTGGCTAAGTATTATTTTTAAGTACCAATCATCTACGGCTTTTGTTTGGACTTTATCTTTTATTTTTATTTTCAATCATGTTTAAATTTTTTGTGATAGTCTTTTATATTAATATGAACTAAATTCTTTTTCTAGGGTTTTGATGTAGCCTAACTATGAAGTCTTAATATTTTTCTATTAATATAATTTGATTTAATTTTCTATGGTTGAGTATTTATCTTTGTGCTTAATGCTTCTAATTACTTGATCACTAATTAGATGATTTGTTAATCATAACGAATTGGAAGAGGAGTTATGTGTCAAGTTCATTGAGATAAATGCCATAAATTGCATGTAGGATAGGAATATACCTACATGGTTTGTGTAGTTGCTATATGAGAATCCATAGAAATTAATGACTTCATAATTGTTGTAATTCACATAGGAATATAGTGAATTAGCAATTAGGAAGATTTTATTAGATCTCGGGAGGACTAGTAAATAAATTAGGAATCTCGACTATCAACCAGGAAATTAAATTAGATTATAGAAATAGATTAATATTAGGATGGATTAGTTATGGTGAAATCGAAAACCCTAGATCTTTCGTCAACTTAATCTATTAACTTGCTTTGTTTAGTTTTTAATTTTAGTTTTAATTAAGTTTTAAAATTACTTTTAATTTAGCTTATCCATAAAATAATTTTTCTTCAAATAAAGTTAGAACTATTTTAATTTGGTATTTAATAATTCATTAGTCTCTGTAGGAGCGATAAATTATATTCACTCTATATTACTTGTTAACGATCACGTGCTCTTGCGGGTGAAAATTCGTAACAAGTTTTTGGCGCCGCTGCCGGGGACTAATTTGATTTTATTAATATCGATACCAAGTAGTTCTACCTTTAATTTGAACTTTTATTTACTTTTGTTCTTTTATCTTTTTAGATATTATTCTGTGGTGCATGAGAAGGTTTGGAAGTGATAATCTCCTCCCATTGGATCAAGAGATAGAAAAGACTTGTCGTTTGAATAGAAAGGAAAAGAGAGGAACTTCTGCACAATCTCATAACACTATGGCTGAACATGAAGAGAACGCTATCCCGGTCGCTAATGCCAACACTAGAGCATTACGTGACTATGCTTTGCCTACTGCCACATATGATCTCCACAGTGTCATACCTCCAACTGTTGCGGCAAATAATTTTGAATTGAAGTCAGGCATAATCTAGATGGTTCAAGCTAATCAGTTCACTGGATTGGCACATGAGGATCCTAATGCTCACTTAATCAATTTTTTTGAGATCTGTGCTACATTGAAAATGAATGGTGTCTCTGATGATGCCATTAGACTGAGGCTTTTCCCATTCTCAATTGAGGATAGGGCCAAGAGTTGGTTGCTTTCTTTGCGTGAGAGCAATCACCACGTGGGACATGTGTAGGCGAGAAATTTTTGAAATATTTTCCACCCACCAAAGCGCAAAGATGAGGAATGAGATCACCACATTCACTCAAAATGAGATGGAATCACTTTACGAAGCATGGGAGAGGTACAAAGATTTCTGCGGGCATGCCCTCATCACGGTATCCCAGTTGGTTACAATTGCGGACTTTTATAATGGGTTGACTCGATCAACCAAGATACTTGTAGATCTTTGCGGCGGGAGGTTCACTAATGGGAAGACATATGAAATGCTTATGCATTGTTAGATGAGATGGCATCTACGGACTACCAATGGTCTTGAGGAGATCCACTCTGCAGAAAAATCATGGCAACTATAAGGTTGATGCCCTCCTTTGCACTATCGGCCAAGTTGCTACCTTTGTCAAAGCAACTTAGTTCAATCACCGCAAATGCCATCCATATTCCTCCGAAGCTTGTGATTTTTGTGGTGGACCTCATTCTAGTGGTGATTGTCAAGTGAAATCCTTTTGCCCCATCGCGAGAGGAACAAGCTCGGTTGTAGGGAATTCAAGCAGACGTATAATCCATACTCCAACACTTACAATCGGGGATGGAGAGATCATCCCAACTTTTCTTGGAGAAACAATCGGCCTTGATAGACCCTATGGATTTCGGCCTCTGACCAATTCAACGCCCGGCACAAAAGGTGTCTTTAGAAGATGCTCTTGCTCAATTGAGCTTGAACACATCACGATTCATGACTAAGGCGAAGCCACAATGCAAAATCGATCGACATCCATCCGAAATTTGGAAGTTCGGATGGGACAACTTGCTAGTTCATTAAATTCTAGACCACAAGGGTCTTTGCCTAGTAACACGGAAATCAACCTAAGGAACATGTGAAGGCGATTAAAGCGAGAAGTGGCAAAGAGTTACACGAACTGTGACACGAGAAAAGTCGAGAACAAGAAATAGTGGAAGTGCGGACTGAAAAACGGAGAACAAATTGAAGAAGTCGTGAAACCCACATCAGTTGTTTCGGATAATCCACCTCTTATGTGCCACCGATGCCATATCCTCGGCGATTTGAAGCTAGAGAAGCAATTTTCTAAATTTCTTGATGTTTTTAAGAAATTGCATATTAATATTCCTTTTCTTTGATGCTTTGGAGCAGATGCCTAGCTATGTGAAGTTCATGAAGGAGATCCTCTCCAACAAAAGAAAGCTAGAAGAATATGAAATGTTGCACTTCTTGAAGAGTGCGGTGCCATCCTGCGAGAAAAAGCTTCCTCCTAAGCAGGATCCAGGGAGTTTTACTATTCCTTGCACTATAGGAAATTCTAATTTTAATAAGGCCTTGTGTGACCTTGGTGCGAGTATTAATCTTATGCCTCTGTCTGTTTTTAGGAAACTTGGCTTAGGAGAAGCCAAACCCACTCTGATCACATTGCAATTGGCGGATAGATCACTCAAATACCCAAGAGGTGTTATAGAGGATGTGCTTGTCAAGGTGGACAAATTTATCTTCGGTGATTTCATTGTGCTTGACATGGAAGAAGGCGAAGAAATTCCTATTATTCTTGGTAGACCCTTCTTAGCTCTGGAAGAACCCTAATTGGCGTGCAAAAGGGCAACTAACCATGAGGGTTCAAGATGAGCAAGTCACTTTCAATGTCTTTAAAGCATTGAAATTTCCGAGTGAGATAGACAATTGTATGAAGGTGGATACAATTGATGATTGCACTAAAGAAAAGTTTGAGCAAGCCATCCAAAAGATTCCATGGAAGCATATGCGATGGGGATAGAAAATTACGAAAATCCAAAGGTAGATATATGCTCCAAACAATTAGAGACCTTGCTTTGCATTCATCAAAAGGCCATTTGAAGACCTTGGAAAAAGTGGGGCGAATCAATACCTTGATTGAGAAGCCACCACAGTTAGACCTCAAGCCCTTTGCCTAAGCATCGAAGTATGCATTCCTAGGTGAGTCCTCTACTCTTCTGTTTTTATTTACGCATATCTGAATGAAGAGCAAGAGGATAAATTGCTAAGAGTGTTGAGGAACATAAATCGGCATTAGGATGGACTATAGGCGACATAAAGGGGATTAGCCCTTCAATTTGCATGCATAAAATTTTGATGGAAGAGAACTATAGGCCATCTGTAGATCACCAACGTAGATTAAACCTAACATGAAAGAAGTGGTGAGTTGAGATATTAAAACTTTTGGATGCGAGGATTATTTATCCTATTTGGATAGTGTATGGAGTGGATCTGTTCAAGTAGTACCTAAGAAAGGAGGGTTTCTTGTAGTTGAGAATGAAAAAATGAATTGATCCCTACTAGGATTTACTCTTTGGATGGAGAATATGCATTGATTATAGGAAGTTGAATCGACCACTAGGAAAGACCACTTTCCTTTGCCTTTTATTGATCAAATGCTTGATAGATTAGTGGTTACTTTTATTATTGTTTTTAGATGGTTATTCAGGATATAACCAAATTTCAATAGCCCAGAGGACCAAGAAAAGACCACCTTTACATGCCCCTATGGTACATTTGCATATAGAAGAATTCTATTTGTTTTGTGTAATGCACCTACTTTTCAAAGATGTATGATGGCAATTTTTTACGACATGGTGGAGCGTTTCATTGAAATATTTATGGATGATTTTTACGTGTTTGGTTCTTCTTTTGATTCATGCTTATCTAACCTTAAACTTGTGCTTAAGCGATGTGAAGACACTAATCTAGTCTTGAATTGGGAAAAATGTCATTTTATGGTTCAAGAAGGAATTGTGTTGGGTCATAGAGTGTCGCAAAGGGATTGAGGTTGATAGAGCTAAAATTGAAATCATTGAAAAATTACCACCACCTACTCTTTGTCAAAGGGGTAAGAAGTTTTCTAGGACATCTGGATTTTATAGAAGGTTCATAAAGATTTTCTAAAATTACAAAACCTTTGTGTAATCTTCTTGAAAAGATGTTCCTTTTAAGTTTCTTCTTTGATTGTCTGAGCTTTTGACTTGTTAAAAAGTGCATTAGTATCGGCTCCCATTATTGTTGCTCCATCTTGGGATTTACCTTTTGAGTTGATGTGTGATGCAAGTGACTATGCGGTTAGTGCGATTTTGGGTCGTGAAAAGGTAAGATCTTTCATGCTATATACTATGCTAGTAAAACTCTCAATGATGCACAATTGAATTATGCTACCACTTGAAAAAGAGTTATTAGCGATAGTATTTGCTTTTGATAAATTCGAGATCATACTTAATTGGCTCCAAAGTTATTGTTTATCTTGATCATTACGCCATTAAGTATTTGCTAGTTAAAAAGATGCAAAGCCTAGGTTGATCGGATGGGTCTTGTTATTACAAGAATTTGATTTGGAAATCGAGAGATAAGAAGGGTAGTGAAAATGTAGTTCTTGATCACCTATCTCGTTTAGAACCTCAAGCCAAGATTGATGAACCACAAGCGGTGATAAATGAGATCTTCCCGATGAGCAATTGTTCAATATTGCTACTGGTAAGTTTCCTTGGTTTGCCGATTTTGCAAATTATTTGGTCACTAATGTGCTTCCCTAGATTTATCTAGCCAACAGAGAAAGAAATTATTATCGATGTGAAGCATTATTCTTGGGATGAGCCTTTTTGTATAAATTATGTCACGACCAAGTAATACGGAGGTGTGTTCGAGAAGAGGAAATACAAAGCATTTTGCGGCATTGCCACTCTTACGAATATGGTGGTCATTTGGAGGCAATAGAACCCGGCTAAAATTCTTCAATGTGGCTTTTATTGGCCAACAATATTCAAGGATGCACAATCTTATGTAGCTGCATGTGATCGATGCGGAGAGCAGGGGAATATTTCAAGGAGACATGAGATGCCTCTCACCAATATTCTAGAGGTTGAACTATTTGATGTGTGGGGTATTGACTTCATGGGACCATTTCCTCCTTCATACAATAACCTCTATATTCTTGTGGGCTGTGGATTATGTGTCCAAATGGGTTGAAGCAAGCGCCTTGCCTACCAATGATGCAAAAGTGGTAGTAAATTTTTGAGAAAAATATTTTCACTCGTTTTGGGACTCCTAGAGCAATCATTAATGATGAGGAACTCACTTTTGTAATAAATTGTTAGCTGCTCTTTTGGCTAAGTATGGGGTAAAACATAAAATTGCCCTTGCCTATCATCCCCAAACCCGGTGGCCAAGTGGAGATATCAATAGGGAGTTGAAGCGGATTTTGGAGAAGGCAGTGAGTTCTAATAGGAAAGATTGGTCTCGGAAGCTTGATGATGCTTTGTGGGCATATAGAACAGCTTTTAAAACACCTATTGGTATGTCTCCGTATCGATTGGTGTATGGTAAAGCATCACTTACATGGAGTTGGAACACCATGCTTATTGGGCCATCAAGCATCTTAACTTTGACTTAGCGACCTCGGTGAAAAAGGTTACTCAATTAAATGAGATGGATGAATTCCGTCAAGGCGTATGAGAATGCTAAGATGTATAAGGAGAAAACAAAGGCTTGGCATGACAAGCACATTTTGCATCGAGAATTTCATCAGGGCGGAAAGGTACTCTATACAACTCAAGGTTGAAATTATTCCAGGAAACTTGATCGAGGTGAGTGGACCCTTCTGATTGTGCAAGTGTTCCCCTATGGTGCTGTTGAAATTCAAGGCGAAGATAGAAGGTTCAAAGTAAATGGTCAGAGACTCAAGGCTTATATCGAAGGTGGAGTAGACTTTCAAAAGTGCATTATCACCCTAGTGGATGCAAATTGAGTGACAGAGAAAGTCATTTGAAGACTATAAAGCAAGCGCTACTTGGGAGGCAACTCAAGTTCTTTTACCTTTATTGCTTTTATTTTTTCTTCTTATTATTATTATTCTTATTTATTTATTTATTTATTTTTTTTTTTTATAAAAAAAAAAAAAATTTACTATTGAAATTCTGTTTCACCTTTTGCTGCACGATCTGAAGAAAAATCCGGTTCAAGGCCTTTCCGTTGGATTTTGTGCTAAAATTTTACAGCAAGGTAGAATATTCAACCAGGTTCATGTCCACAAAATTTCAGAATTTTTGGAGCTGTTTTAGTACCTGAACGAAATTCATCTTCATGATTGTTCAAAGCAGGCGGTTTCCTCACTTTTCGTTTTCTTATGTTCTCTTTAGTTGCTATACTTGATCTTGCTTCTTGTTGCATTGAGGACAATGCTAAATTTTAAGTTGGGGTGGGATACTTGAAATTTTGTGCTGGATTTTGTCAAAATTTTTGAAAAATTTCAATTTTATTGGGTTAAAAGAAAAGTCCTTCCAAGTTTTCAATTTTATTGATATCTTCTTTGAAATTTCTAATTCTTTTGATACTCATTTAGAATAATTTTGAGTTATATGCATTAGAGATTTGGGTTGGAATGTATGAATGAGGCAAGTATGATTAGTCTTTGTCTTTAAAATTTTTAATGCATCTTGTTGATTTTGATGATTGAATTGAATGAGAATGTGCAATATTTGATATAATGAACCCATTGTGAGTATTTGAGCCTATGAGCATTTTATTTTCATTGCTCACATATTTCTTTGTTGAGTGTTGTCAAATATGGTATGTTCATTCTAGAACTTGCTTTGTTATGCATGTTGAGATCACATTATGAATTCATGCTTTGAGATGATAAGGGCATTTAGGATTAGCTGTTTAAACTTTCTAAAAGCCATCCCATTATATATACCTAGTCAACCAATTTTGCCTTAACCTTTCTGTGTTATACACACCACATCATTAGCCCCAAACCATTGTTTTTGTTTATCAAGTTAAACCCTATGTCAAGAGTATGTGGGAATTAATTGCATGATAAAATGTCTAATGATTCAAAAAAAAAAAAAAAACAAAAACAAAAAAAAAAAAACAACCACTGAAAAAAAAAAAAAAAAAGAGAAGAAAAGAAGTGAAAAATATTCCCGACAAAAATTGGACAAAGTAGATGTTCTACAAAGTGGATGTTCTTCATTGTGTACAAGATGGTCCAACTTCAAGGGAATGCATGCTATTTGGAATAAGAAGTGGTTCTAATGTGCTATTTTTATGCTTTTGAGTTATGCAAGAAAGTTCCTTCATACCTTGATATGCTTAACCTAAATTTTCCTTTCTTTCTACCTACCCTTACCTAAGCCCCGTTACAACCCTTATAAAGACCCTTTGATTATTGCATGGATTCATATTTATTAGTGGTGGAGATGTGATATATAAGCAAGCCTATGGTAATGACATGCTATGTTTGATTTGAGTGTTGAATAAAAATCCTAAACACTTTGAGTGATTAGAGTGCAACCTATGAGAGGTTATCAAATTTTGTGCATTTGATTTGACAAAATTGTTGGAATTAATGAGATGTGTATTTTGTTTAGAAAATTGGGCTAAGAATACTTGTTCTTTGGATTATTATTCCAATCGGATCTCTAATGTGTAATGACTTTGAATGGGTTGGAAAGGATATGGAAAGAAAAGAAATATGTTCTTCTAGTGCAAGCTTGAGGACAAGCTTTGAGCTAAGTTGGGGTAATTTGATAACTCTATTTTATATAGAGTTTTCTTATTAATTTTAGTTAGAAATTAAATTATATTTTACTTTGTTTTTACATATTTTAACAAAATTATCCTTTGATTTTATGAGTTCTAAGTTTTCCAATATTTCTAGAACTTTTTGAGTTTAATCTTGAGAACAAAGGACTAACCAATTATTTTTATCAAAGCTTGACCAAATTACTTCAACAACAAGACAAAGAAGATTTTCTTTTGTTGGCTGCAACAAAGAAAAATGAAGCAACCGACTGACACACAAGGAGAGGAAAACTGAAATTTTGGCCAAATTATCCTTTGAAACCCACTCATCTTAGGAGTTCATAACTCTTGATTCAGACGTCCAAATGAGATGATTCAAGATGATATGGAAAGCTAAGAAAGAGAGCAAAAACTTTCATGAAGAAAGTTTTCTCAAATTCTGGAAGAAAAGGACCACAACTGGACAGAAACTTGAAGATTTTTAGAAAGTTTCTTTAGCTCTGAGTTGAGACATTATTGTTTACTTCACGGTTTTGTAGCACAATTTGATAGCAACATTCAAGAAGAAGAAGCCTTCTTACTTAGCCAAAGGAAAAATAGAATGAATAAACAAATCGGACAACAAAGAAGCAAAAGAAAAAGCAGCCGAGCAACACAATTTAGAAAAGAAAGCAGTCGGCTTGAACAAAAATCAGTTACCATTCATTCTTTACAAAGGAGGCCAACTGCAAAGAAATAAAAGAAAGGACAGAATCCAGCACACAAAAGGAATGCTTAGTAACAAAAGGCTGCTACACTTGGACAATAAAGAAGGAAATAAAAGAAGGAAGAAGCCGACTTTTGAGTGAAGAAAGCGAGCACATGAGAGCATAACCAACCAGTGCATCTTTTTATTTTCTAAAGAAAGAGTGCATGAGGACAACAAGAAAGTCTCTCCAAAAATGCAGTCTCACATGGGCAAAAACAAAGCTCAGAAAAATCGGGCAGCAACATGGAGAGAAACAAGCAAGCAGTAGAGCATGCACACGAAGAAAGAAAAAGAAAAGAGAATCAAGTCACATGAATTGCCAACTACAAAAGCAAAGCTTGGGCTGTTTTATTTCTTTGGAAAAGAAACCAAGCACATGGCAGCAACAACACCTTGGCGAGCAAAGAAAGAAGAGCAAATCCTTGCTTATAAATAAGAAAGCTTACAACGGAGGAAGACATTCCATTGGTGATCCCATTTTCAGTAGAAGCGGCATTTCTAGTTTTCTTTAGATTAGATTTAGTTTAGCCAAGCTATTTTTCTTTCTATTTTCCTGCGGTAGTTTAGAGCATCAGCCTTCTTCATTCTTTTGTTTTGTTTTCTTTTGATGTAGTTTGGTAGGATTTCATTAGCTTCCCGGTTTTTCTTTTGAAACTTCTGACATTGTTCACGGTTTTCTTGATACTTGTTGCCATTATTCTCGGTTTTCTTGAGAGAACTTCCAGCTGCATCTTCTCACGTTGAAGCTCACGGGTTCAGACAACCAGCCCTTCTTCGGGTTTTGGATGCAAACTTCAGACTCTTGGTTTCTTCTTTCTTTCTGCAGAATTTTTTTGTTTTGTTTTCTTGATTTTGTTTACTTTGTTCTTGTTGCTTCATTGATATGTGATGGAAACTCAGCTGCCAACACTTGACTTGGGTGTAAAGCTAGCTTAAATTGTTGTTTCCTTTTGAAGTTTGGTAGAAGCAAAAACAAAGCATGCACATGCAGAATTTTGTTTTTCCTCACATATTTTCTCTGTTTTTGTCTTTTTCTTGGTTTCTTTAGTTTATTTTAGTTATCAATTTTAGCTTTCTTTTATTGTTTTAGTTTTTAGTTTTATTTAACAATTTTAGTAATTTAAGTTTTGTATTTTGTTATGAAATTTTTGGCTAAGTATTATTTTTAAGTACCAAGCATCTACGCTTTTGTTTGGACTTTATCTTTTATTTTATTTTCAATCATGTTTAAATTTTTGGTGATAGTCTTTTATATTAATATGAACTAAATTCTTTTCTAGGGTTTTGATGTAGCCTAACTATGAAGTCTTAATATTTTCTATTAATATAATTTGATTTAATTTTCTATGGTTGAGTATTTATCTTTGTGCTTAATGCTTCTAATTACTTGATCACTAATTAGATGATTTGTTAATCATAACGAATTGGAAGAGGAGTTATGTGTCAAGTTCATTGAGATAAATGCCATAAATTGCATGTAGGATAGGAATATACCTACATGGTTTGTGTAGTTGCTATATGAGAATCCATAGAAATTAATGACTTCATAATTGTTGTAATTCACATAGGAATATAGTGAATTAGCAATTAGGAAGATTTTTATTAGATCTCGGGAGGACTAGTAAATAAATTAGGGAATCTCGACTATCAACGGAAATTAAATTAGATTATAGAAATAGATTAATATTAGGATGGATTAGTTATGGTGAAATCGAAAACCCTAGATCTTTCGTCAACAATCTATTAACTTGCTTTGTTTAGTTTTTAATTTTAGTTTTAATTAAGTTTTAAAATTACTTTTAATTTAGCTTATCCATAAAATATTTTTCTTCAAATAAAGTTAGAACTATTTTAATTTGGTATTTAATAATTCATTAGTCTCTGTGGGAGCGATAAATTATATTCACTCTATATTACTTGTTAACGATCACGTGCACTTGCGTGTAAAATTAAGTAACACTGTGGGTATTGTTTGGAATCTCTGAGATTTTGTATAACACGATTTGGATATTAATTTCTTTTGCTTGAGGACAAGCAAGCTGCTCAAGTTAGGGTATTTTGATAAGTGAATATAATGATAACTTCTAGGTTAAGATATCTCTATTATCTTATCCATTTATGGGAGAATTTAGCCTTATCTAGCTTGAATTGCTATTTTGTAGGAGGAAAACTTCTGGAGAAAGATAAGACTGAAGATTGCTTGAAAGGCCACGTTTTCTTAAACAAAGAAGGATTGGTATGTCAATGCCATGGCATGTAACTTTTCATGCCATAGCATTGGGAAGTCAAGTACAGGCGAAGGAATACGCAATCCAGAATCATTCGGATGAGACAAATGACTTCTACACAACTTGGACTTCTAATCTCCATGGACCTGAACAAGTATAAATGAAGGAGAGCAACACAACAATAAAAACCCGTAGACCACCATAGATGACAATAGAATAGAATAGTTAGGCGTAATTTTATGTTCATGCAAGCCATGTTTAGTGGCTAAAACTCTTTCTTTAGAATTTGGGATGTAGCGAGTCATTGCTTTATTTTCATTTATATACTTGTGATATTTTCCATTATCAGATTTATTTGTTGTTATTACTTCTAAATGCCTGATCCCCATTTGCATGTTTAAGGTATAGGTGAAGAGGCGACAGCTGACATCAATATTAGTTCGTGAATTTATCGACTTTAATTGTGAATCACGAGTAGATTCTAAATTTACGCAACATAGTATTCTTTTGTTCATCCTGCATTCATAGTAATTTTGGAGTCACGAAAGTAGTCCCATAATTATTATTTGAATAGGAATATTATACTCGAGAGGAGATAATGTTTGATTATGTGAATAGTTGTGAGGAATTATCACAAAATAATTATATGAATGGAATTTATAGTAATGGTTGGTGAAATCCGAGTCCTAAAGTTTGTTAATCTGAATTCTTTAGTTGAGCGTTTTAATATTGCTTGATTTTCATTACTACATCCACTTTTCTTTTATATGTTGATCTAGATAATAGGTATTAATATTGTAACGGTAGTTGTTCACCTCCTGTGGGACGATACCGTAATTATACTATAATTGCATGACTTGCAATTAGATGTTAGGAAACTCCAGTCATTCGCGAATAAATAAACAAATATATTTGCAAACCGGAAAAACTTAAAACAAGCGAATAAGCGAACACTTAACGAACATGTTTGAGAACAAATAAACAAACACATTTGCAAATTGGAAAAACAGAAAAACAAATGGGCATTAATAAAAATTGAACCTTGGCCTCCAATGTGGGAGCATGGCTACTTATTACTACACCATAACAAATTTGTTTATGAATGATCAACAAACATTATTATATATATTATTATATTATATTTATATTATTATTTTAATATAAACGAACATTAGCCGAGTTTGTTCACGAATATAAATAAACAAATGTATATTTGTTCGTGTTCGTGTTCGTTTATTAAGCGAACACTAAAATGTGTTGGTTTATTGTTTGTTTAAAACAAACGAACATAAGCGAATGAAACCGATATTGTTCACGAACTATTCACGAACATACTAATTCGTTTACACCCATTCATTATGCCTTATGCCTTGTTCAAAGAACAGGAGCATATTTGCCCCAGGGCACAGGTAGATTACACCCACATATTAAGTATTTTATTTTCTTCTTCTAAACCAATTTTAAACACTTTTCTTTTAACCATAAACTCAACAGATCCAACCAACCAGTCAGATTGATTCCACAAAAAAATGGCCATATGTTCCGTCCTAATTAATATTAAAAAAAAATAAAACTGGACAACCTGGTTTTGGTTCAACCAAACCTTTTTTCTAACAAAAAGAAAACAAAATCTTAAATTTTAAATTTTAAATTGCCCTTTCTGCCTTCAAACTTTTATAAAATTTATCATCTTTTATTTTACATGTAAATGTTTAAAGTATTTTACCTACATAGAAAATTCTTGTACCTTTAACTTTTTGTTATTTATATATCTTTTTTATACCCTTTTCACAAAGTGATTCAATAATACGGATACAAATTTTAGATAGTTCACTGTAAACTTATATTTAATTTAATTTCAAAACTTAATAACAGTTTATCTTACTATCATATATATATATATATATATATACACACACACACTATTCCCACATCTATAAAAAGAATTCATTTTTAACTTTTATGTCCCAAAAAAAATTATTTGTGGAACAAATTTCTATATTATTTTATTAATAATAATTATACATCACCCACACTTAAAAACTAAGAATAAAAAGAAAAATTATACATTAGATAGTATATTAAATGTGCTATACCTTGTAATTAAAAAAATTATACCCCTCTTAAATTTTTTTAAGTAGAAAGAATATTATTATTACATCATGATAAGTTCATCCATTTTTTTAACTATTAGGTGCTCCTATTAGATTACTAATAACAAAAGGGCAAAACTTTTTTGTTCAAAAAAACTTTGATTAGAATTGAAATCAAGTCATGTGTTTAACCATCATGGTCCAACATTTTCACTCTCTGTTCTTAAATATTATGTCCTTTTCAAAACTGTGGTCCCCCCATTCCACAAAACTCTAATGGGAGTAACCCTTAATTTTTCTTTTTAATAATTTACCATAGCAGTGACACGTAGGCATGTCTATATATGTAATGATCTCACGGTCAAGGTTAAATTAAAAGGGAAAAAAAAAATCATATCCTTCGCATTCGTGGAGACTACGAAATTGTTTCATGAGGGCCTCAAGTTTT
Source organism: Gynochthodes officinalis (assembly GCA_020080225.1). Taxonomy (NCBI): domain Eukaryota; kingdom Viridiplantae; phylum Streptophyta; class Magnoliopsida; order Gentianales; family Rubiaceae; genus Gynochthodes; species Gynochthodes officinalis. Next base: position 110,087 of record JAIQDA010000042.1, on the reverse strand, counting down.
GGCACTAACAAGTTCATGGAAAATTCAGAGAAAATCCCCGAAACGAAGCATGAGAGGCGAGTACTTACATAGTAAACATAATTTTGCTACATATATAATTCAGTAGTACATAATTTTACCACTTTGTAAAGTTGTACGTATTTCATCTCTACTACTATTTTATTCTTTCTGAATTTTTAAAAAATATGACTGTGACATTTTAAAAGAAGTTATCGAAATACAGGGTTTCAAGGTCTGCAGTACATGGTTTCAAACCAGTAAAACCCTCTTATATTTAAGTTAGGATATAATTCCTTTTTTTTTGTATTTAAATAATTATGCTTATCTCATGTTGCGGTCATACAGTGTCTTTTATACTACGTTTCAACTAGGGTTTGTCTGCCGGTAGAAGTCAAATTGTATAGTCATTAATTATAATCTATGGGAAAGATTATAGTCCCTCTATTATTTTGACGGAATTATTTCGTCAACTTATTCTACACTGTTAGATTTTCTTTGATGGTAGAATTTGAATAGGATGTAACAAATAGAAAAATACAAGTGACACACTAATAATGTACCAATACCGTTTACTTTTTCCAATAATAATTGAGATAACCCAAAATGGTCTTTCACATATTGGTCAATTAGTTTTTAGTCTCTATTATAAATGTACCATTTTGGTACATTTATAAAAATGATCATTCACATTTCATAAATGTACAATTTTAGTTCTGTCACTATTCGTAACTATTTTTCTCTATTCCAACAGAAAACAAGCGGTGACCAAGGACCAAATGGGTACATTTATGAAATGTGAGAATTGAAAAACTCATTAGCCAATATGTGAGGAACCATTTTGGGAGTTATCTCATAACAATTTTAAGAATATTCAAACATTGAATTTCTCTTTAATTCAAACAATTTCTCTTTAATAAATAAACAATATTTATTAATTATCATGGCAATACAACATAAGTCCAAAACTGAATTTGTAGATTAATTTGTTAATTGTCGTGGTGGTACAATACTTTTCGGATGGTACAATGTTAATTATTTCAAGGTACAATGTAAATATTTGGAAAGTATATTATTAATTAATGACGTTACAATACATTTTTATGTCACTTTAGAGTGTGGTTATCCATTAAAATTTTTTTGGCATTTCATTTGTGCAACTCTAATTGTTCACCTATATATGTTCAAAACTGAATTTAGAAATTAATTTATTAATTATTGTGGTGGTACAATCCATTCTTCTCAGGTGGTACAATATTAATTATTTAACGGTACAATACAAATATTTAGAAAGTACATTTTTAATTAATAATGGTATAATACATTTTTTCTACCATTTTGGAGTGCAGGCAACAATTAGAATTTTTGCCGTTAGCATGTGTGCAAGTGTAATTGTTGACCTACATAAGTCCAAAACTGAATTTACAAATTAATTTATTAATTCTCATGCTAGTATAATACTTTTTTTCAAGTGGTACAATATTAATATTTGAAGGTACAATGTAAATACTTGAAAAGTACATTATTAATTAATTAATGATGGTACAGTACATTTTTTAGTGCAATCACCAATTAAAATTTTTTGGCGTTTCATTTGCACAAGTGCAATTGTTCTCCTACATATGTCCAAAACTAAATTTACAAATTATTTATTAATTTCTATGGTCTTATGATGTATTATCTTCTGGTATTACAATGTTAATTATTTGAAGGTCCCAATTATTATGTACCAATCGTCTCATATTAAAAACATGGTGTAGTTTTATTAGAACTAAGAGTTATGTAGTTTTTGTTAGGGTTTAGAATTTATTAATAAAACTACATCGTTTTATTAATAGAATACAATTGATATATATTAGTTGGCCAACTAAAGATCATGGGTCCTATCTACTACTAGCCTGTTGGATTCAAGCCAAATTCTGGATATCATGTTGGAATTCAACTATTTGTTCCCTGAATGCCACTGTGATTTTGAAATAAAAAATAATATTTATTTATTAATAATATATATAAATGTATTAAAAAAATAAAAATTAATTATAATTATCATTACCCATTAATTATCCAACATCACCTAATACTTACCTATCTAACTTTCCCATTGAGATTCATGGGTATCTTAAAACCTATTCAATAAATTCTTATTCCAATAAAATCCTCTCTCATTTATTCCCAATAGGTATTTTTAATGGGTATGGAAAGCCCAATAGTTTCCATCCCAAAGGTACCTATTGGGACTAGAAAATTTTGCCACCCTAATGTCTGTTACGATTTGATTAAGGTTTAGCCATTAATTTTTAAATGCTATTAAGATATTTTTCAACAAAATTACATTCTTGAATACTTTAAGTTTGCTTTACTTTATGCAAAACTAAATTGGAAAAAATTGTTCTTTCTTTATCTTGCTGCATATTTAGTCAACATAACCTGAAAGTGGACAAGCATAATGTAGGATATAAAAATCCTATATATAAGAGCCACACAGCAGAACAAAATAAAAGTAATTCTTTTGGAGCCCAACAATACAATAAGAAAAACCCTACACTTCAAAAGTTACAAACAATAGTAAGAAACTCTTACTTCTCATAACTTTAATTTTCTTGAAGCCTCAATTCTCTTTTCTTGTAAGCTCACAAACTGATAGTTCTAAGTCTTTTATATAGAACTTTTTATTACTAAGAAACAATTGGATTTGATAACCAAATCCAACAAAAAAATTATTTTCTGAAAATAATTTGAATCGATTAAAGTAATAATTATTAAATCCTAGTCATATTATAATTTTTCAAATAAGTTTGGTTTAATATTTGTACTAACATCACTTTCCTTAAATCAAGCTTGCCATGAGAGTGCCGCTAATAGCATCTCGAGCATGAATTTCCTTCAATATTTCTATTGCCATATAAATTATGTATAACACCAACTTATAGTTAATTTTCATTATCACTTTCCATCTTGACATGGAAGATAATTATATTTTGAAAAAATTTTAGTTGGTCCTTCACCTTTATCAAAAAACTTATCAATATTGATGCATTTCTTCTCACAACAATAATGTTCACTATCATTCTTCAATTCAAAACATTTTATGACACCCAATTTCTTTTTGAGACTATAAGATTCCATCTAAATAATTTCTTTTCCAACCATGTTGATGTCGATGGTTTCCAATTATTCTTCTAAATTAATGATCTATTCATCAACAAAAACATCAATTTTATTTTCCTTTATAATATCATCAATTTCAATTTCTTGCTTTTGCTCAATCAAACCAACTATATCTTTTTGGTGTAATTGTTGACCTACATAAGTCCAAAACTGAATTTAAAGATTAATTTATTAATTCTTGTGTTGGTAGAATACTTTTTCAAGTGGTACAATATTAATATTTGAAACAACGTAAATACTTGGAAAGTACATTATTGATTAATGATGGTGCAGTGCATTTTTCAATCATTTTGGAGTGCAATCACCAATTAAAAATTTTTGGCATTTCATTTGCAGAAGTGCAATTGTTCTCCTAAATATGTCCAAAACCAAATTTACAAATTAATTTTTAATTGCTATGGTCTTATGATGCATTATCTTCTATTAGTACAATGTTAATTATTTGAAGGTCCTAAGCATTACATACCAATCGTGTCATAGTAATAAAATGGTGTAGTTTTATTAGAATTAAGAGTTATGCATTTTTAATTAGGGTTTAGAATTTATTAATAAAACTACATGATTTTATTAATATGATACAATTGATATACATTATTTCGCCTACTAAATACCATCCCTAACTGTTGCCAGCTTATTGGATTCTAGCCAAATTCTGGATATCATGTTGGAATTTGACTAGTCGATGGTAACCTGAACCCCGAAGGCCGCTGTGATTTTGAAATAAAAATAAACTTTATTTGTTAATAATATATATAAATGTATTAAAAATTAAAAAATTAAAAATAATTATAATTATCATTACCCATTATTTATCCAACATCACCTAATACTTACCTATTTAAATTTCCCTTTGAGATTTATGGGTATCTTAAAACCTACTCGATAATTCTTGTTTCAATAAAATTCCTCTCATTTATTTCAAATAAGTATTTTTAATGAGTATGGAAATCCCAATAGTTCCCATCCGTAAGGCCAATAGTTCCCATCTTATAAGGTACCTATTAGGACTAGAAAATTTTGCCACACCTAATGTTTGTTACGATTTGATTAAGGTTTAGCCATTAATTTTTAAATACTATTAAGATATTTTTCAACAAAATTACAGTTTTGAATAATTTAAGTTGCTTTACTTTACGTAAAACAAAATTGGAAACAATTGTTCTTTTTATTGTAATGTAAGATATAAAAATCTTATATATAAGAGTCACACAAAGAACAAAATAAAAGCAATTCTTTTGGAGGCTAATAATACGAAAGAAAAAACCCTATACTTCAAAAATTACAAACAATAGGAAGAAATTCCTACTTTTCATAACTTTAATTATTCAAGCCTCATTTTTCTTTTCTTGTAACCTCACAAAACTTATAGTTCTAAGTCTTTAATATAGAACCTTTTATTACTAAAAACAATTGGATTTGATAACCAAATCCAACAAAAAAATTTATTTTCTTAAAATAATTCAAATCCAATTAAAGTAATAATTATTAAATCCTAGTCATATTATAATTTTTGAAATAAGTTTGGTTTAATATTTTTACTAACATTGCTTTTTAAACCAAGCTTGCCATGAGAGCACCTCTAATAGCATCTCGAGCATGAATTTCTTTCAATATTTCTATTGCCATATAAACCATATATAACACAAACTTATAGTTAATTTTCATTATCATTTTCCATCTTGACATGGAAAAAATTTATATTTTGAAAAAAATTTAGTTGGCCCTTCACCTTTATCAAAGAACTTATCAATATTGATGCATTTCTTCTCAAAACAATAATGTTCACTATCATTCTTCAATTCAAAACATTCTATTACACCAATTTCTTTTTGAGACTATAAGATTCCATCTAAATCATTTCTTTTCCTACCATGTTGATGTCGATGGTTTCAATTATTCTTACGAATTAATGATCTATTGGTCTACCAAAACATCAATTTTATTTTCTTTTATAATATCATCAATTTAAATTTCTTGCTTTTGCTTAGTCAAACCAACTATATCTTTTTCTTCCTTTACAAAATTAACTTTTCCTTCTAATTTATCCCCAAGTTCCTCATTCCTAACACAATTGAAGAAAGTATTTTGGAAATCTTCATAGGATATATGAGAATAATAAGTTGAGTTGTCATAACTATCTTGCTACTAAGAAAAACAATTACTTTTACTATGATTTTGGTAGTTTCACAATTCATTTCTTCAAAATTCTAACCTTAAGCATTAGACTCCATATTGGAACCATCTCCTTTCTCAACTATTGTAGTATATTGAGTTTCTAATACCATTTCTTGGCTTGTTTTCTAATACAAGTTTCCCATCAATTCTTTGTGCATAAAAATTAATGAATCTATAATTTGTCAATAGTCAAGGTTGGTAAATCCTTGGTCTCCAACAAAATTGCTACAATACAATCAAACTTCATAGATAGCAAATTAATAACTTTTTCCACAAAGAATTCATCATTAAGAATATAACCATTAATTTCATTTCATTCTTGATATCCAATAAATGAGAAAATTATTTTTAATTGCCTCGATTTCGCTATAGCACAAAACTCAAATAACACATTAATTTTTTTTTTGAATTTGATCTATACTAACATATGCTTTTTCAAAATATCCTATACTTGTTTGGTAGTTTTAGTCGTACAAATTTATAAAAAAGTAACATATCAATTGCTTAATGAATTTGCAATAATGTTAAATATACATTTCTTTTGGTTTTGACATCGACATTTATTTGGCACCTTCTTTTGTAGTAAATCAAATGTTGAAAATGAGTTTCCATTTAGATTCTTCAAAAATATAATTTTGATTACTCATGGGTTTGTGTTGGGGAGGTTTAACCATAGAGTCCAATTAGAAGCGAATAAGCGATAGGGCCACAGACCCAAAAGCAAGCCGAAGTGGGTTGCAGGTCCTGCCACTTATTAGTCTCTCTTTTCTCTACTTTTCCAATGTGGGATAGTATCCATGAACACAACAAACCTCCCCTTCATGGATACACTTACCACATTAAAGCTCACTCCAAGCCCATTCCCTACTCCAGTTACTCTTCACCATGGACCCATTTAGTGCCCGCAAAGTAGTAAGCATCAAACCTACTTGTCCCACGAGTTACTGGGCTTCGCCCGCCTGAGAACAACCGTAAGAGCAACCACCGTAGGCCGACATTAGTCTCATACCACTTGATACCACTTTTATGTTGAGACCATGGAAGCCTAACTGAAGCTGAACGATAAGCGATGGAGCCCACCTGAACCCAAAAGCTTAGTGTACGGTTGCTTGCCACTTATTAGGTGCTCTGAGTTCTTTACTTTTTCAATGTGGGATAGTATCCATGAACACATGGTTTGGGAACAACGCATATTATATTCCAATCGTTCATGGCAACCAAACAACTCTTAGCCTCTTTTACAAAAATAAAATAAAATAAAATAAAACATTAGGATTAAGAAACCAACAAGTAGCCTTGCTAGCTCTAATGCCACATATAGGATATATAAAAGATCTTATGTATAAGAGTGACACAACAGAATAAGTAAAAACAATTTATTTGAAAGTTAATAATACAGTATGAAAAACCCTATACTTCAAAATTACAAACAATAGGAAAAAAACTCCTACTCCTCACAACTTTAATTTTCTTGGAACCTCACTTCTCTTTTCTTACAGCCTTACAAAAACTTATAGTTCTGAATCCTTGATATAAAACCTTGTAATACTAAAAAAAAAAAAATTTGATAGCTAAATGTTACACAAAAATTATTTTTTTAAAACAATTCAAATTCAATTGAAATAATAATTATTGAATCCTAATCATATTATATTCCTAAATAAATTTGGTTTAATTTTTACACCAACACGTAAAATTAAAGAACTAAATTTGATAGTTAATGATGCATCAATTGTTTAAGGTTTTGTTTTTGAAAAAAGGAAAAAGGTGGGGTTGAAGGGCATAAGTATAATAATGAACCATTAAACAATCATGGCGTTTAGAGCTTGGCCTAGTTTTGTGTAATAAGGGTTGGTGAAACATCAACTCGTGGCGGAGCTGCTCTAACAAACAATGGGGCATCAAATCAACCTTAGAATGTTGATTAAGAGAAGCGTATTATATCCATTAGTTTGTTATTAACAAACTAATGGATATAATTCTCTTAATCACTGTTCTAAGGTTGATTTGATGCCCCACATTGTTTGTTAGACTCACGCCACTCAGTTGATGTTTCACAACCCTATTACACAAAAAAACTAGACAACTCTAAAATTAGATAATTAAACTACGACAAGAAAGCTTGATACGACTCCTAAATATAATAGAAATTTCCTTGCCAAGATAGATTTTTATTATAAATCTAAAAAGTGGTGATGCCTTCCATTGGGCATACTAAATTGTTAGCCGCACTTCTCAACATTCAAGTGATGGCTTCTTAGGTTACAAATGAAAATGGCATAACATTTGGCACGATGTTTGTTAAATGTGGGAAATTTTACTATCATTATTGATATTTTATCCAGATTTAGTGAAACATCTGGTTTCTGAAATACCAACGTCAACTTCTTCAAATGATTTTGCAGAAGAGCCAAAATGTTAGCTATCAATGCCAAGTAAATTGCACCCTCTTCCACACTTCGCAAAATTATATAAGGTTTTCTAGACTTAATTTGGCCATATTTAAGTAAGGTTTCCTACATCATATATAAATTATGCCTATGTATTGGTGGTTGGTGCCATTGAAGTTATAAAGGATAGAAGATAATTACATGATTTCATTTTGTTTTTTGAAAAAAAGTCTTGAGACTTATATATGTTGACATTATTTTCTTCTATTCTTACCTCTAAAATTATATATATATATATATATATATATATATATATATATATATATTAATCTCTTATTTTTATGCACTATTATTTTTGGTCATTTATGTTGAGCCAAGATATTTAGACATTGATCTTTTAAGTTTTGGCAAATTTGGTACATTTACTTGAACTAATAGTAATATAATAGATTTTTTTTTTTGGGTTGGTTCTGGTTCTTCGCCTTTTGGCCTAAGTTCTTAGGTTTTGTGGCGCTCGTATGGGAGGTTGAAGCGGTTTTGTGAAGGCCAATGGGTATTTCATGATGGTATCGGTGAGTCTTCTCTACTAAGTGGTCGTGGGGTCTTAGCTTGGGCGGAAGGTCGACTACGTTGATTCACACGGCATAAGTCCGGCGGTGATAGGAGTTAGGTCCGTCCAATTCCGTGCTACAGAGAGTAAGGCTGCGGTTTCGGTTTTGCCGTTTTGTTTTAGGGAGGCGTGCTACGCCAACTTTAACAAGTTAGGGTTTTGTTCTTTTCTTACTCTTAGCTACGTTAGGTTAGTTAGAGGCACAGGGCCCATTATGCCGGGTTGTGCGATCACCGCTTGATCAGTTTCTGCTTAACGACTCCTACTGGGTTTATGTTTGTTGGGTTAGAAATAGTCTTTGATTGACATTTTCCGTACTCATTAACTTTTCAGAAAGTTAATACACAACGCCGTTTTGGAAAAAGATAATAGATTTCTTATGATGGTGGTTAATTAATGTTAACGAAATCAATTTTCATTGTTAAATTAAAGAAAAATTACATTTTTAGTCCCTTATGTTTCACACACTATCAGTTTTAGTCTGCATTATTTCATTGAGGTTAACTAGGTGATTTTTGACATTTTTTTATTTATTTATAATCATTGCAAGAGAAGGCAACTAGGAGCTTTGTTAAATGTGAAAAATAAAAGAAAAAAAATTCTATACGAGATTGATTCAAAATGAGAAGAATGGATAAAATATGATGATAATATTTTGTGGGACTTAGAAGGATTACCTGTATCAAGATGTCTTTTCTTTGGAAATCAAAGACAAAACTTTTCACCTTTTTTTTGAAGTGCGAATATTTGATGTGGTACACATAATATTAATTTTGAATTTTAATAGATGTTCAACAAAATAAACCAATAAATTCTTAGGGTTACAATTTCATTTATTTAATGAATACTAAAATTTTTAGGGTATTTCTTAACTTAAAGTGATTTCCTTTTATTTAATGAATAAATTCTTAGGGTTTTGTTAAACTTTTGCAACGAGTCAATTCTATTAAAAAATATATATAAAGGGTTGGTGAGCCGTCTTAGTTGCGACGGAGCTGGGCAGCAAATTAACCTTGTACTAAGGATTAAGAAAAACGTATTATATCAATTAGTATATAAATTAGTAATTAACGAACGACAAGAAAACTTGATAGGACTCCTACAAATCATAGTACACCAATATAAGTTTTTAATATAAACCTTAAAAGATAGCGATGTCTTCTATTGGGTTTACCAAATTGTTAACCACACTTCTCAACAATTGGTACGAGATATGGTTATTAAATGTAGGAAGTTTTACCGCCAATATTAGTGTTGTGTTTATCCAAATTTAATATTTGTTTCTCAAATACATCCGTTTACGTCTGGAAAATGATTTTTAAAAGAGACAAAATGTCAACTATCCATCCCCATTTGCCAAATAAATTTTAACCTCTGCAAGGTTTCCTAGATTTGGCCTCATTTACGTAAGGTTTATTCCATGCATATTGGTGGCTGTCCCTATAGTTTATAAGATCAAAATTTTATACAAAATTGTTTTAAGTTAGTAGAATCAGATTAGTGAGATCGGATTATAAAGTCGTAAGATTCTAAAAAATTTAAAAATATATTTTATAAATTATTTTTAGATCAATTATTAATCAATATATGAATAAAAATGTAAAAATTCATATATAGTTTATAATTAAATGATCTTATTTCAATTTTTTCTTGTAACATTTTATATGATTTTCTCAATATTTTAGCTATTGTCGCGATCGAAATGTATTTATATCCAATTTATTTACTTATTGTTAAAAATTAATAAAATTATGATTAAATTAGTTAAGTTATTTATATAATAATAAATTTTAATTCTACTTAGATATGAAAGTTTTGTTTGAGTAAATTTAACTATATTTTATTCACATAATAAAGATAGAATCATAATTAGAATTGAGATCATTCTAGTAAATTTGGATTTTAAATCATAAGATCGATAGAATCAGATCTAGATTCAGAAAACTATGGTTGCCCTACACCTGGTCATGGTTTTGGCCAAATCAATGGCTTTGGTGAACGTTAAACCATAACCAAGTCCAACTCCAGATCTCCATTTTGAAAATCGAATCGAAATTAATAGTTTAATTTTGGTTCAGAATCATGATTTTTTAAAAATAAATATATAAATAAAATATATTATTTTCTCCTTTTCATTTTAATTATAAATATAAGTTGTACTTTTTCTAACTCTAAATTATATTTCTTTTACAACTTATAAATCTAAATTATATTTTGTTTACAACTTTTAAACTTGATAACCTTCAAAACATAAATAGAATATACTTTTTCTAAAATATACTTTTTCATTTTTAATTTTAAATATAATTTATATATGTACTTTTAAAATGTTTAGTTATATATATATTTTTTTAACTTGTAAATTTAAATTATATTTCTTTTATAATCAAAGCCAAAACATAATCAAATTAGAATCAGAATTTGATGAACTGTGAATCAATAGTTTTAAAATTAAACGGACTCGCTCCTTTTATGTTTACATTTTAATTCCACCTTTTTTTCCAAAAGATCGATAATAGTATTAACTTTTGAAAGTTAACCTTTATAAGCAATGTCCATCACAATTGGACTCTTCTTAACTCTCAATACACCTAAGACTAATTGACCACATGTCAACATATTATCCTCCATCCCATAAGAATATAGGACAGGCAAAAGATGACACTAAGCAAAAGAAATAAATCTGTTCATAAAATTGTCGACTACAACATCGTCATGTTCCACCTTCTATACACCACCCTCACTATGTACACGCTACCACCGATCAATCACCCAATCCTAGCTAATTTTTATTTGCTTCAAAACTCAACCAAGCATGCCTCGCCATTTCTACTATTTCCCTCGCCTCTATCCATTCTCGCTGGAAAACCCACACATTCCTACTCTTCCATATCATCCACAGAAGGTAAGCTGTAAACTGAGCTCATTCCTTCCAAGTATCCTCTCTTTGCCTGGAGCATAAATCCCGCCACCATTATCGAAAATTGTTCGTGCTGCCTATTAGCCCAACCTATATGAGCCAATTGCCTTTAAGAGAACGAAAAAGTAATAGTTTCAAATCGTAGTCACATCTAATTGTGCTAATAGAAATGGAGGAAAAAAACACATAATTTTTTCCTGAAAAAAAAGTGTGTTGCAATAATTTTCTTTTACTTTTGCTATTAAAACCTAAACATTGTTCTCACGTCTTGTTGAATATCGTGCTTTTTAATTTTAGCTCATTTTATCGACTAGAACTCAATTACGAAATTGATGGACTAAATTGATTTTTTTTTTAATATCAATAACTAAATCAAAATATGGTAAAGTAAGAAATCATTATAGTGATTTTCAAACAAGTATTTTATTAAATTTGATTTGAATTTATGATTTAATTTTCTATAATTCTAATTCAATTTTAATGACTATTTGGAAATGTGTTAGAATTATTAGAAGCTTCCGTAAAATTCAAACCAAATCCTACACGAAATATATATAACAGTAAGAAAATTCCACCTCTAACAAATAACCAAACACACAAATTTGCAAAGGAAATCTCAAATTTTATTACTTGCAGGATATACAACTTACCTGGTCAAGATAATAGACAATTCAACACATCCTTTTGTTAATTTGTCTATAATACAATTCAAACATCGTTGCTGGCAATGAAAATTGCCGGGATTTCTGTTTTAGCAGCTCCATAATTAACTGAGAGTTCAACTTAGGGATAAAAGATTAATAGAATTCGAATTATACCAACTTAGTAAATAAGTTATTTTCTTCTCACAAACTAATGCGAGATACTTTTCTTTTAACTATAAACTGAGCACTCTCTTCTTTAAACTCAAATCTAACTTTTTAGCAGTTTTGCAATTTTTCTTTAAAACAACCCATTATCAATTTTTTTTTCAACTTACAACATTTGGACCCTCTTTTTGTTTTTGGTTTTTTTCTTAGTTTAATTCACAATAGGTTTGACCCATCGACCTACTTCAACTATACACTGTATTCATATCTTTATTTTTGCCTGCTTCAGAACAGATGGGACTAGTATAGTTTTAATTTTGATACCATTTGTTAGCAATGAAATTTGTCTGAGTGGTCATTAAAGTAGGCCAATGAGTAGGTGATAATCTAATTTAGTTTTAAAATATTTAAATTATACTTCGAGTCCACATTAGAATTAAATCACGTTTGGCTCCTTATTAGAATTGAAATTAGTTTAGAATTAAATATTTATTATTATTTTTATTGAATTTTATGATTTTTCCTCATTTCAATTTATTTGTAATGTCCATTTTAAAATATTTTCAAACTATGTAAGAAACTATAAAATTCAAACTAAAATTCATAAATATATATATATATATAATTCTAAACTATATATTTATAATTCTAAACTAATTCCAATTTTAACAACCACCTTTAAATTATTGCCTTCTCTCAAATTAATATGGGATATATATGTTTTTTCAACCATGAACTCAGGCACCCTGCAATAAAGGGACTAAGCAATGGTGGGTGGCGTCTCTTGTCAAATGAATGAGAAAAGGTATTCTCTTCGGTACCAAATCTAGTTAGTTATGTAGGAAAGAGATCTTTCTAAGGAGAAAATATTTCATGTATATGCTATATCATGTAAAATAGTGCAATTCTAAATAATTAGAGATTATAGTTGATAATTTAAAGGCACAATTTATTTACATATAAGAGGTAAAAAAATTACATGATTAGTTTATTATATTAAAACTAAAGATATAAAAATATATAAAATATTTTTCTATTCCAAGAAAGGAAACGTGCATTCTGTTTGGACTTCCTATATTAGGTCCAAGATGACTATTGACTGCCGAGGTTTATTGGGACGAGGCAGATATTTTTCTCAGGGTTTCCCAAACTTTGAAGCCCAACGTTTTGTTCTCGGCTAACTACTAGAGCCCATTAGATCGTGTCATTTCTTAACATTAAAACCCTTTGTCAGAATCCTAGAATTCTGACCCAATCAATCGTGCAAATATTCACAGAACAGCAAAGAAAGAATGAAAGAATTGGAGGAAGGAGATGAGAAACGAAGGAAAAAATTTGAGCAGAAACAGTGGACTTGGCATTATAGAGATGATAGAAGATTACAGAAGGAGTTATATTATAGAGATGATAGAAGATCACTAACAGTATCGTTTTCTGTTAGTCCATTAAGCTCGTTTGCTGACGCCCTTATTCTCGAATATTGTCCAACTATTAAATACTTGTTTCGCCTAAAAAAGTCCGTATTTTGCCAACATAAATTACATTTTCCATTTATTTTGTTTCTCCTCATATATTGTTCTATCTTTCATTAGAAAAATTCTATACACCTAGTTTACTATGTTAAAAATACATCTAAAAAAATTAAGTTGATATTTATAATTTACAAAAAAACTTATCTGCATATAGGTGTCAAAAATTTAAAAATATATACATCTTTATCTTATCTCATTGGTTTGATACTGTATATATATATATATATATATATATATATATATATACCCCCTATATGGCCTCATTTTTTTATTTTTAAAAATTAAATTTGTTTATGATGTTTTAGTAGTTAATCACTTTATTATTTTTGGAGCAATATATGATTTTCTTAAATATAATATAATTAAAAATTATAATATACTTATTAATATTTTATAAATTTTAATATAAAATTATTAATATTTCTATTAATTTTAAGTTTAAGTCTAATAATATTAAATTTTTATTTTAATATTATGTAAAATTATTATACATATTTAATAATTACAAAATTTTAAAACAATTAATTTGACTATAATATTGTATAAAATTATTGAATGTGATTATTAAAATTATATGTATTCATAAACAACATAAATCATTACAAAATTAAAAAAACAAGTTTGTTTAAATGAAAAAGAATTTTTGTAATTAATTGATAAATAAGGCTAAATTTATAATTTTGAATTTTATATAAGAATTAAAGAAACAATTTATTTTTTTATAAGTATATTATTAAATTTCAATTTTAATAGAATGTAAATTTATTTTCTATTAATTGTTTTAAGTATTTCATATTTAATTGAAAGTATTGATTTTCATATTTTAAATGTATTATCAAAATTTAATTTCAATGTAATGAAAATTATTTTTCATTAATTGTTTAAGTATTAATTGTATTAGCAATTAAAATTATAAGTTGTATTATTAATATATATTGAATTTTATAAATGAAAAATAAATAATATTTTAGAATTATTAATTTAAATAAGAAGTATTAAATATATTAAATAAATGGTGTAAATGAAGGTAGAGAGAGAGAAATTTATTTAAGTGAATAGTAAAAAGTAGTTCATGGCGTGGGCACTTTTTATGATGGTTATGCGAATAGTAAAGGCAGTTCAAGCGATGTGGTCTGATGTGGCGATGTGGCTGTCTTAGGATAGTTGTTTTTAGAAATATTGTGCATGCCCTTAGAAAAATTCTATACACCTATTGTACTACGTAAAAAATACATCTAAAAAAATTATGTTGATAATTTATAATTTACAAAAAACTTATCTGCATATAGGTGTCAAAAATTTAAAAATATATACATCTTTATCTTATCTCATTGGTTTGATACAGTGTATATATATATATATATATATATATATATATATATATATATATATATATATATATATATATATATTCTTAGTTTTAAACTAATTAAATTTTTATGATGTTTTAGTAGTTAATTTTTATTCAAACTCAAATTCAAATTATCTAAATAATTAAGTATCCAAGAAAAAGGAAATTCCTTTAGTAAATGTATTCCTATTTTTATACCAATTAAGAAGATATGAATATATATATATATAGAAAGAGAGGGCGGAGAGAAGAGAGAGATTATGTTGGGACCAAAATTAGTGAATAGCACAAACAACAAAATTATATCAAAATTTAATAGAAAATTCACTGGGGACCGTACGAGTTCGACGCATTATGGATGTAGTAGAAATTGCAAACAAACAAAGGATATGAAGCAAACTGATTTGACCGAATGTGAGCTTCAGCCAATTGACCAAATACATAAACAATTGAATGATTCTGGCCCCACACAATTAAAACCAAATTGCATTAAAATCCCACCCCTTTTTAAAAATATTCTGAACGTGTCTATAAATTGAGCACTCTTTCCAAGGAAATATAGGATAACATAAATATTTAAATAAGTATGATTCTTTATTAGATATACAAGTCACTATCCTTTTTTTTTATATTTCCTTAATTTGAATTAAATTCACTTTGATTAGTGATAGGATTTAATTTGTTACCATTTAATAGGAGCAAATCTATGATATTAATGCTTTTATTGGTATGAAAATGGCTCATTTGAGGTGTTTTTAATCAGTGAGTGAAATTAATGGGTTAAGGCAAAAGATAGAATTTAATGAAGATTTAGGCAATTTTGGAGAAAGATTTTTGGAGTAAAGCAGAAGACTATTTTGGATAATCAGAGATCACGCCTTAAATGATGAAATCTTCTATTTTAGAGGTGAAACTCAAGAAGATGCACAATACACATGACCACGTCTTGAGCGAGAGATAAAGGGTTGATGAGTGAAATTTTAAGACTTGAATTTTTCTTTCAATTTCAACTTTTGTAATTCAAGATTAGAATTGATTTGAAGACATTTGTTAGGATTAGATAGGATAGTTGGCTGGATAATTAATTAAAAATTAAAAGTTTAAAAACTTAGGATTTGTTGAAGAAATTCTAGGAAGTTTTTAAGGAGATTGTTAGAAAAGCCTATAAATAGGAGGGCAAGTGAACTTGGAAAGATGAGTTTTGTTACCTTCATTTTCTGCAGAGATTTTTCTTTCTCTTGTACTTTTCTTTCATTCTAGAATAAAGTTAGAATAGTTTTGCTACCATGAGTGGCTAAACTACTTCCATTCGATCAAGGTGTGTTAATGCCAATATATTTAGTAGGGTGTTGTTCATAGTTTCATAATCTTTTACATTCAAGTAATCATTATTTCTTGCATTCAATTTTTGGATTTTGAATGTTAACTAATTGACAAGTTATTTAAATTCTACTTCCTAAAGCTATCTATTTGTTCTTGATCCGTAATTATGCGGAACAATTAGAACAAGTAGCACTTAAATCTTTTTGTATGTGTAAAGTAGCGGCAATCATGCATTTATGATTTAAAGGGATTAATGATACAAAGATTCTCAATTGTAGCTATTTTAATTGTTAATTTTTGTTTTAAATATTTTCAAGGTTCTTAGTGCTACTATCAAATGATATGGAATGCTATCAACCCAGTCAATTGTTAGTAAGGTTTGTTGTGAATGCTAGGTTCAAACAAATAGAATAGGAAAACTCAAATTTTGTCATGGCTATCCTAAAAATGTTTGGTTAAATACTTGAATGGAGAAGTGTCTTAAGAATCTTATGATCTAGATATATATGGTACTACTACATTACCTTGGATCAAAGTCAATTAAGATTGAAGTAATTCTTTTAAATATTTCAGTTGATTTCTCTTATAATTTGTCTTTATTAACTACAAATAGATTTGGTACTCAAAATTCTTTTTTTTTCTTCATCTCAATTGCTCGAAATTCTTCAACACATAGCTCCCTATGAGATTTGAACTAGTCTACTACTACTACTACAAATCAATTGTAGTTAGTCTAAAGATTATAATTAATTTGGGGGCTTCACGACGACCAATTAGGGTGAAAATTAGCTTTGGTATGGTTTACCTAGTCATGTATTGGTGGTGTTTGTTTTTCCGTGGTTATGGTCAAAGTTAGGGAAAGAAAATAACCTCATTTTGGGGGCTAAACTTGTCTGACTATCCATGTCTAATGAAATTCCTAATGTTATAGTTGTCACTAAAAAACCCTTGATTGATTTAGTGGTCCATAAGCATTTGTCGACAAGATTCAAACTTTGTCATTCGGACAACTAAATCAAGTTAATCGATACCTGGATGCATAATAAATAGGTCTAGATTTCACACCCAAGGTCATAAAAGAACAAAAACTCAAAATAGTAGAGTTGCACTACAGGTGAACATAGAAACAATATCATTGATTTTTATGGGGTACTACAAGATGTCCTAGAAGTTGAATATTGAGGTCAATAAAAGAGTTTTGGTGTTTATGTGTGATTGGTTTAGGCTAAGTGATGTGAGCGGCCTCTGATTGATACGGAATGTGCATTCAATAATGTCAATATGTCTAAAAATGGTACACATATTAGCCATATATACTTGCATCCCAAGCTAGACAAGTTTTTATGTATGCGATCTATAACTAGGCAACAATTGGCATGTTGTTCAAAGTGTAACTCCTCGTAAGTTGTGCGATATTCTAGAAGACATTGAGATTTGTCCAAGCCGAAGAAGAGCATCAAGAAAAAAAAGCCAAGTTTCAATCTTCTTGTTGATTTGAATATGTACATGCCAATTCTTGATGAGGATACATATACTTTAACATTGGTTGATCGTCACTTGTTGAAAAATTGAATATGCGATTAGCATAGGAATTACATTCGATGGATGATTCATTCATTGATGATGATGGTTTAAATGATTTCGTAGACTTTGAATCTGTTGAAAAGAAAGAGGAGTTAGAGGAAGATGATTATCTTGATTCATAATAGACACTAGATAGATGTTCCACCACGTGTAGTTGTATCTTACATTTAAAGTCATCTTTGTGTGTATTTTTAATTTTATAGTCTTTGGCTTTTAGTATAGTGAATGAGGACCTTCCAGTTTATTTACATATATACGTCGATTGGTGTAATGTGTGTTGTCTATTAATGTATGGTAATTTGTATCCTCTAATTGTTTTGATTTCTATTGTTGAAGTTTATGTTTTCTTAACATGATACTCACTACAAAATTCTAGGTTATGCATGTTTGTTGTTATAGGAGATTGGTCACATTCTAAAAAATTTAAACATTGTGTTTGTAGTTTTTAATGTGACTAATATTTGTTTGTTGATGGATAGATGGTTGGGCACGACAAGGGAAGATTGGAAAAGAGGCTGTTGCTCCAAAGACACCAAGGGGTCATCTATGCCATCTAAAGTTAAAAATGCACAAAATCCTCGACTTATAGCACGTTTGGTTCAATGTAATGAATAAAGTTGAAATTGAATATAAATTAGGTGAGAATTGAATTGGGCTAGAATTGAATTGAAAGGGCTTTTCAATAGTTTGGTTCAAAGGAATTTTATGGGGTGCAATCATTATTCTGATGTTTGGTTGGGGTGAAGAGGATTAATAAATAGTATTAATAACTAAAATACCCTTATCTTAAGCATTTTATTATTGAGTGACAAATTAATGAGAGAGTAAGAAAAGTGAGAAAATGATGAGAGAGGAATAAGAGTTAGAAATTGATGGCGAGAAAGAAGAGTGATAAACATGATGAGAGAGAAAGTAGAGTGCAAAAATGATGAGAGAGAAAGGAGAGTGAGAAAAATGCTGAGAGAGAAAGTAGAGTGAGAAAAATGATGAGAGAGAAAGTAGAGTAAGAAAATGCTGAGAGAGAAAGTAGAGAGAGATAAATAGAGTCAGCTGAAGGATAAAATTAGAAGGAAAATAAGTTTGCCAATTACGGGTTGCACTAAATTGTAATTCAGAACTAATGGGCATGAATTCAAATTCAGGCTTTGGGTGTATTTAGAATTCATGGGAGTTTCAATTTTTTTGAACCAAACAAAGGAATTAGGGATAAGGAATAAGGTTGTAATGAATTGGTAATTCCTTTGAACCAAACATGCCATAAGTGCTTCTCATGATGAAGTGCCATGCTTATGCCAAGTTTGCCAAATCCCCACTAGGTGCTTCTACTCAATGAAGTGTCAAGTTGATACCAAATTGGCCAAATGCTTGATTAGGTGATTCTTCTCAATAAAGTGCCCGACTTGCACCAAATCGGCCAAATCCTCCCTTTCAATTCAGAGATGAAGAGAATGGAGAATCATGCACGTGGCCAACAAACAATAATGAAGTTAGGCACTCATTGACTCTAATGTTAGAGACACAAACCAAGATGAGATCCTACCTTGACGACGGATGAACATACTAATGAGGATGAGCATGTTGTGGCGATTCTCATCAATAGGAAAAGTTTAGAAACAACTCAAACAAGTAGGAATTGACTGAAATACTCCTCACGAGACATAGTCCGGAAATACTTCATTGGATAAGTTTTATGCATTCAACTTATTTTTAAAAGTTTGATATACTTTGTTTGTTTTTGTTTTTGAATTCATCTTTTGAGTTAGAGTTTATTGAATGAATAACTGGCTCTTGTCATTTATGGTCTAAAAATTTATGTTGTCACATTCAATGCGAGAGAACCCACACGCAATTTGAATGGTAAAAGAAAGGGGCATTCGATAAAAACTTGTCATAGAAGTTAATGAGGATGCTAGGATGTCTTGTGGGAACAAATAGTCATGAGGTGATTACTAAGGGCGGGTGTAGTGCACACCAATTTGCAAAATTTGATGGAACTACTCACCACTTGGAAGCACAAGCCATGGGAATCGAAGGATGAGATCATTGTAAAGTGCGGTATTATGTGCTTAATATTTGTTAGTTAAATTAATAATAATTTATAGTTATGGGTATTTGATGTTTTATGAATTGTAATGTCATTTTTCTTAAGGTTTAGGAGAATTCAAATTATGATGGTAGTGAATTAGTGAAAAGACCTTAGTATGTAATTCAACACCCAACACAGGCATAGGCAATATAGGTTATATCTTCACTTTAAAAGTTTCCATTAAAGGAAGAGACAATGATACATCCTCTAACCATTATAAAGGAGGATGAATGGGTAAAGCATTGCAAGAAATTTGGTAGTGAGAATTTCTAGGTTAATTAGTGATGAATTCTTATATTCTTTTTATTTAAATATTTTGTGCTAGAAAAACTAGCATTTGATTCATTTTCATCTCCTACCATTTCTAGAAGATTAGCCAAAGAAATAGGGGAACAGTGTTGCTAATGACACCCCACCGGTAGTTGGGTCGATCTCTATTGATATGATTATTGATGATTTGGTGAGTAAAGCACAAGTTTGTTTCAATTTTTTCTCACAAATCTATGTGGCACTTGTTTAATATATATAGTATGATTGTGGACACTTAACGGACAAAGAAGGAAGGAAAAACACCAGCGAATTGATCCATATGAAATTTACCAATACTCAATGAAGAAGGAAAGATGGTTATTGACAAAGTATAAAGAACTTTGGTACATGAGTGTGTTACTTGTAATTTAAGCAATTTTTATTTGTAAACATATAGACTAATTGGGGAATAACGACTTGTTTATTGATGTAGGGCAATTGTAGCATGAAAAGTCTACTTCTTCAAGTTCACGGCAGAGATTTGCAAGAACAAACTACACCACATTCTTGGCCATGTGAAGGGCGGTCTATTTCGGAGAAGCAGATAATTGTCGTTGAAAAACTCAAAACTAAAGTTGAAGTGAAGAGGAGGAGAGCAGCCAACGCTATAGAATAGAATGCAGCCATAACTACAAAGGTATTTGCTCAAGAAGCTGAGTTGAATGCATTAAAGGAGCGGATGTAATTCTTGATGGTGGAAATAACTTTTCTATTTTATTAGCAATCTGAAAAGATGTAAGTGCACATTTCATATCTAATTGTCTTATAAATATGAGTTTATTTAACTTAAAAACATGTTGTTCCCTTAAGGAATTGTTACATGTACACTCTTAGGTTTCATATCAATATTATCAATGCATGGAGCATTTCTAGCTTTTTCTTTGAGATATGAACATTCTGTAACATATTGATGCCTAATTATATGGGTTGGTTTATGATTATTAGTTTTGATTAGTGGAATTGTATTATATAATGAGATACATTTGAAGATCACTCTTTCTTTGATTGGTGGAATTGTAGTATGATTATTACCATTGATTGGTGGAATTGTATTATATCATGAGACATAATTATGGACTATTGCTGCTTTTATAGTTAGTCATATATTCGATTGGATTGGATTGAATGTTCTAAACAATGAATAACATTGAATGTTTTTATTTTCCTTCTCACGGTGACTTATCCACCACCAGATTGCTAAGCATCCACAAATTGAAGGCATAACAAATTGCCTTTTGGTTGGTGTTGTCAATGTCTATTTCATTTCTTTTGTCTCTTTTGTTTTAGAACACTAAGCAAATGATGTGTTGACTTCTATTTTGTAGGGTGCAAAGTGTTTGGATAATATTGTATTGTCATGCTACAATTACGATGTTCGACTATTATTCTTCATGTTTTGTGGGAAATTAAGATGTCATCTTTTGAATTAATGAAATTTAACTTTTGTTTCTTTCATTTCAATATTCTTGGGTGTTAAATGATTAGTGTGATTACCTTTTGACTATGGGTAAAACAGGAAAGAATGTGCAGCGGATGCGTGCATTTTGACAGAAAATTGTATGATTTTAGATGAGAAGCAAATTGCATGATTTGACGGAAAATTTTAGATGAAAATTGCATGCGTAATAATGAAAATCAAACTTTCATCTCTTTCTTTATGAATTCAACCCATTTATTTAATTTTAGATGCTTAGTTAGTCCCAACCAATAGTTCTTTCTTCTTTTAACTCCTTCAATGCTTTCTCCTTCTTTGTGCTTCCCAATAATACAGTTATAGTAGTTCGTTAAACTGTCACATTAAGGCTTCATTGTCAACACAATCCTGAAAAGAAAGAAAAATAAAATCACAAACTCACTCAAATTTCTATAAATACCGTCCAATACACCATTTCAGATTCATCGTCTGTAATTTCCTCAATATCCTATAAGTTCCATCACCAACAAGGTTAAGAAAATAGCAACAAAAATGAGAATTCTTGCAATCCCAATATTTCTCTTAACCACTTTCTTCCAATTAGCATTAGCAAAAGGAGCTGCAGTGTACAATGTGCGAAGTTTCAGCAACATCCGACGGTAAAAGTGATTGCACTCACTCTTTTCTTAGTGCATGGGCTGCAGCTTGTGCCTCAGCGCAGCCTGCGACGATTTACGTTCCCCGGGAAGATATTTGATTGGTAGTGCATCGTTTTCTGGAAAAGATTGCAAGAATAGGACCATTACAATAAGGATTGATGGAACCCTTGTTGCTCCATCGGATTACAATGTTCTCGGTCGCACCGGTAACTGGATTAAGTTTGAGAGAACCGATGGACTTTCAATCTATGAAGGAACCCTTAATGGCCCAGGCGCTGGTCTTTGGGGTTGCAAAAACCACGGCAAGAATTGTCCCAGAGGAGCAACGGTCAGTTGAAATTAATTAAAACCATCCATTTTTCACATTTTTAATTCTCATTTTGGACCCGTCATGTTCTCTCTGAAACTGAAAGAATATGGATCCTGACCTGATTAAGCATCTGTCTAATTAATTTTACTGGTTCTTGAACTTCAAATCGTTAATTTTCTCAATCAAGAATTAAAGTCTAATCATTTTCTCTTTGTTGGAACAGTCATTGGGAATCTACGATTCGAATAATGTCCTAGTGAATAGATTAACTTCATTAAACAGCCAATTTTTCCACATCATTGTTGTTGGATGTGCCAATATCAAGCTACTTGGAATGACAATTTCAGCTCCAGCCAACAGCGTGAATACTGATGGAATTCATGTCCAATCATCCGCGGGCGTCACAATAATGAATTCCCGGATTGGCATTGGTGATGATTGTATCTCTTTGGTCCAGGATGCTCTAATATTTGGTGTAAGAACATCAATTGTGGCCCAGGCCACGGAATAAGGTACCATAAAATTTTTACTAGATGGATCAAAGTTGTTTGTTAATCTTCTCTTATATGTTTAATTATTCACCTATATTTCTGAAATTTTGTGCATGTTTCAGCATCGGGAGTTTCGGATCGAGTTGTTAGAATATGACCCGAACTGATGGGCTTAATTACAGTTTCCTAATTGGTTTATACTACCTATTTAATAGTGGAACAAATCTCAACCGTTTATTTGGGTACTTGATGGACGTACCAGATTAAAGTTAGATTATATAAATTGGTCATCTCCTTGCCCATTAGGGTAATGCATACGCAGAACACACAAAAGCGTTCTCCATCAAAGCGATGTAACACAAAGTAGGGTGAAGGGAGAGAAACCGATTTTGACAAAGAATCGGTGGTGTTTCTCAACTGTTCTCATGAATTATGTCTTCCGCATCGTATACAATCTTATGATTTAATAGTTTGTGATAAATTATTTATTCAAAGATCTGTCCTTTATGTTTACGTTATGAAGTTTAAGATTTAACATGTGGTATCGAGCAGTTATGAATAAATAATTTGTCCATTAATTATTTTGGCTATAAATTTGTATATTAATTTTGAAAAGAAAAAATTATTATTTGCAAATTATGGCCGTACAGATTTTAAGAAGGAAAAAATAATGATGATGATGTTGGGCCAACTGTTGCTTTGATTGTTTTGATTGTTTTCGGCTGGATGGCTTAAGTTATGCTGTTTGATTGATGATGATGATGGCGGCCTAACGATGATGATGATGATGTCCTGCAAATAGGAAATAGGAAAGCCACTAATTTTTGATTGCTTGAAAATCAAGCAAATTAGGAAACAAAAATTATGGCTGCACGGTTTAGAAAAATATATCTTTTCTAAATGAAGAATTTCCGTCATGGATTGACTTTCGTCTTTTCGTTAATAGTGGATTGCTTCGTTAGTAGTGGATTGCTTCAGCTTTTAGCACTAAATTGCTTGAATTGCTTGAAATCGGCTTTTAGTACTAGACACCAGACAGGAATTTAACCCACAGCCCTCAATGGCAAGGTTTAAATTTACCACTAGACCACTAATGCTTTATGTTATTGATTTAAGTACTATAGTGACAAGAAATAAAATTGGATGGCCATATTTTATTAATATTAGAATTTATAGCAATTAAGTTATTTATTTTGTTTTATTTTTTTATGGAATATTATGAAATATTTTATTTTCTTGTCATATTATGATTTTGGGAATATTAATGTTAAAATTCCTTGGCGCATTAGATTTACACATGATATTAATATAAAAGATTAGTTTGTTAGTCACCAAAGTGGCCAAACTAATTAATTAAAATTTTTATCATGTAGAAATTTATGGTCATTTATTCATATTATGTTAATGCCTATTATTGCAATTATATGAATAAGTGACGTTTATTAGTTGATAGAATTGTAGAATTTACCCAAAGGTAAATTAATTTTCTATGACTAATAAACATTATAGATGATAATCAATTTGCTTGTCAAATATTTTTATGTATCCAAAGATACTATTTTATTTGATAAGACTTGTTTGATTATTTAATAAAGTATGCATGGCATTAAATTTATGATAATATATTGTTGAACTTACCCAAAGGAAGCTGCAATATATTTTACATGTTTTATGATTTGAATCAGATAATTTATTAAGCATTTATTATTTGCGACTATTTCCTCCATTCGCAAGCTTTTACATTACTATGTTTAATGGTTTGAATTTCTCTAAATGGTGCGAACAAGTCAATTTTCATTTAGGTGTTTTGGATATTGACTTAGCACTATTGGAAGAAAAACCTCTGCTATTCAGGACAAAAGTAGTGAGGTTGAGAGATTAAACTATAAAGCATGGGAAAGGTCTAATAGATTATGTCTTAATTTTATCCAAATGACGATTGCTAACAACATTAAGAGTACTATTCCACAAAGCGTAAGTGCTAAAGAATTTCTTAAACTTGTGGAAGAACGTTTCGTTCTGTGATAAGTCTCTCACGATACTCTAATGGCTGAACTCATGACCATGAAGTATGATGGGTTGCGAAGCATGCACAACACGTCCTCGAGATAACAAATATTGCGGCAAAATTAAAGACCACAGGTATGGTAGTTGTGACTCCTTCTTAGTGCGATTTATTATGAACTCGTTACCTCCTGAATATGGACCTTTTCAAATTAGTTACAACACTATTAAGGATAAGTGGGATATTAATGAATTATCCAGTATGTTAACTCAGGAGGAAATGAGACTAAAGAATCAAGGAGTTCATTCTGTTAACCTTGTGGGTCAAGGAGCTAGTAAGATTCATAAGCCAAAAGCCAAGAAATTTAAGAAGAAAGTACGCTAAAGTGACACGGTTACTATTGGTGATGATAAGAAGGAATGAAGGCGGATAAATGTCACTGTAAGAAAGAAGGACATTATCGGAAAGATTGTTTGAAGCGTAAAGCTTGGTTCGAAAAGAAAGGTACATATAACCTTTTGTATGTTACGAACTAAACTTAATCAAATTCCTTCAAATACTTGGTGGCTTGATTACGTGCTACTACTCATGTTTCCAATTTAATACAGGATTTCTTTCAATCCAAACTATAAACCCAAGCGAGAGTTTTTATTCATGGGAAACCGTAAGATTAAAGGTCCCAATTGAAGGCATAGGGACTTATTGTTTAATGTTAGAATCTGGTCACAACTTGGATCTAATACAAACTCTTTATGTACCTTCAATTTCTAGAAACTTGATTTGTTTCAAAACTTGATAAAAGTGGGTTTATTCTTAAGTTTGGACATGGTCGTTTCAATTTATGTAAACATAATTCCATTATTGGTTCTAGAATTCTTATGGATGATTTATATAAAATGAAACTTGATGTTGATTTTCGGAATCTCTATTTTCTATTTATCATAATATTGGAATTAAGCGTAGTATGATGAATGATAATTCCGCTTACTTGTGGCATAAACGTTTGAGTCATGTATCCAAGGAAAGATTAGAAAGATTGGTAAAGAATGAAATTCTTCCGAATTTAGATTTTACTGATCTTGGCATATGTGTGGATTGCATTAAGGGAAAGCAAACCAAACATAGCAAAAAAGGAGCCACAAGAAGTACTCAGCTTCTTGAAATTATACACACTGATATATGTGGACCTTTTGATGTTCCATCCATTGGTGGAGAAAAGTACTTTATCACTTTTATAGATGATTTTTCACGTTATGGATATATCTATTTGCTTAAAGAAAAATCTCATGCTGTAAATGCCCTTGAGGTGTTTATAAAGGAGGTTGAAAGGCAATTAGATGGAAAAGTGAAAATTGTACGGTCTGATAGAGGTGGTGAGTATTATAGAAAATATGATGAATCAAGACAATGTCCAGGTTCATTTGCAAAGTTCCTTGAGAAACATGGCATATGTGCATAGTATACTATGCCAAGCACACCTCAACAAAATGGTGTGGCATAAAGGCGTAATAGGACATTAATGGATATGGTTAGGAGTATGATGAGTAATTCTTCATTACCCAAAATATTGTGGATGTATGCATTGAAACTGCTGTGTATTTGCTAAATAGGATTTCTAGTAAGGTAATTCCTAAAACTCCTTTCGAGTTATGAACTGGAAGGAAACCTAATTTGAGGCACCTGCATATATGGGGCTGCCCAGCAGAAGCACGAGTTTATAATCCACATGAAAAGAAATTAGATTCTCGAACAACTAGTGGTTACTTTATTGGTTACCCAGAGAAATCTAAAGGGTATAGGTGATGGGATTTAAATTGTTACCATTTAATATGAGCAAAATTATGATGTTAATACTTTATTTGGTATGCAATTGACTAATTTAAAGTGTTTTTGTAGTGAAGTTGATAGTCTAAAGTGAAAGATGGTATAATGAAGATGTAGATGATTTTTGGAAGCACTTTAGAAGCAAAGCAGAAGACTATTTTGGATTGGTCGTGCCCACGCCTTA
Source organism: Gynochthodes officinalis (assembly GCA_020080225.1). Classification (NCBI taxonomy): domain Eukaryota; kingdom Viridiplantae; phylum Streptophyta; class Magnoliopsida; order Gentianales; family Rubiaceae; genus Gynochthodes; species Gynochthodes officinalis. The sequence goes on along the minus strand of JAIQDA010000042.1, from coordinate 82,946 downwards.
AAGGATGAAGTTTTGGAAGAGAAAACTCAAAAGAAATGCATGTGACACGTCTTAGGTGAGACAAAGACCAATGGGCTGAATTTTCAAGATTGAATTTGTCTTTTGATTTAAGCGTTTGTAATTCAAGTTAATTGGATGACATTTGTTAGGGATAGATAGGATTAGATAGGATAAGATGGTTGGTTAGGGCTTTAAAGTTTAAAGAATAAGGATTCGTTGGAGAAGTTTTAGGAAGTCTTTAGGAGGTTGTTAGAGAATAATCCTATAAATAGGAGGTTAGTGAGTTTGGAAGACATAAGTCTTTCCTTTAATTCTTTGCAGAATTTTTCCTTTCCCTTGTACTTCTCTTTCTCTTTAGAATAAATTTAGAATAGTTTGCCATCATGAGTGGCTAATTTACTTTCATTCCGTTTCAAGGGTGTTGATGCCAATATATTTAGTGAGGTTTTGTTTTATAGTTTCGCAATCTTTTGCATTCAAGTAATCATTATTTCTTGCATTATATTTTTATGGATTTTGAATGATAAATAAATTGACAACTTATTTGCATTCTTCTTTCTATAGCTATCTATTTGTTCTTGATCCGTAATTATGCGAACATTTAGTACAAGTAGCACTTAATCTTTTTGCGTGTGTAAAGTGGCAATAATCATGCATTTATGATTTAAAGGGAAGTAATGATACAAAGATTTTCAATTGTAGCTATCTCAATTGTTGATTTTGTTTTAGCCTCTTTAATGATTTTAATGCTACTATCAAATGATATGGAAACCTAGCCCACTGATCATTTTTTTAGTAAGTTTGTTGTGAATGCTAGGTTCAAACAAATAAAATAGGAAAACTCAAAATTTTGTCATGGCTATCCTCGCGAAATTTTCGGTTAATTGCTTGAATGAAAAATGTGTTTTAGAATCCTATGATCTAGATATATTCGTACAACTACACTTCTTTGGATCGGAGTTTGGTAAGATTGAATTATTTCTTTTACATATTGCTAGTAATTTCTTTATAAATTTCCTTTATTTATTACTATCGTATTAACCTTCTTCTTTTCTTTTATTTCTTTCTATTTCAAGTGCTAAACCCCCTCACACATAGCTCCTCGTGGATCACTCTTTACCTGAGTTAATTGTAGAATTTTGTGACTAAGTGTTAATTGTAGTTAGTTGAAGATCTGAATTAATTTGGGCTTCGACACAACCCGACCAATAGGTTTTATTGTCCAAACCATAGTCCAAGAATTGTTGAAACTGCTAATGCCAAATTTATTGAAAATGGAAAAGTTAGTGGGAGTGCTGAAAAACATATTGTGGATATTAATGAAGTAAGGGTTAAAGTTCCATCACCAATAAATGTTCCAATATCCACATGTTCATCAAATATCAACCCAGTGATGGAAGAGCAAAATGATCCTGGGCAATATTTGAATGAAGCAGCACCTCATGAAAAAACTAACTTACAACCAACTAGCATTAATGAACCACATGGAATAGCTTTGAATAGACCTATAAGGACAAGAAGGTCAACTATTCCTGATGATTATGTTGTTTATTTGCAAGAGCCAGAATTTGGTTATGGCATTTATGAGGATCCTATTTCGTTTTCACAAGTTATAAAAAGTGATAAGTCTAATAAATGGATTGATGCCATGAAATATGAGTTAAACTCAATGGCAAAAAATAAAGTTTGGGATCTTGTTGATTTGCGGAAAGATCTAAGCGAGTCGGATGCAAATGGGTCTTTAAGACCAAATGCGACTCGAATGGCAATATTGAGCGATATAAAGCGGACTTGTTGCCAAGGGTTATACTCAAAAGAATGGCGTTGATTACAAAAAGACTTTTCACTGTCTCAAAGAAAGACTCGTTAGAATAATTATGGCATTAGTGGCTCAATATGATTTAGAGCTATATCAAATGGATGTGAAAAGCTTTTACGAATGCAAATCTTGAGGAGGAAGTTTATATGGATCAACCTAAAGGCTTTTCCATAGAAGGAAAGGGTCACATGGTGTGTAAACTTAAAAAGTCAATATATGGACTTAAACAAGCTTCCCAACAATGGTATATTAAGTTTAATAATACCATAACATCTTTTGGTTTTGAAGAAAACACTATTGATCAATGTGTTTATCGAAAGATTAGTGGGAGTATGTTTGTATTTCTAGTCCTATATGTTGATGATATTCTACTTCTTTGCTAATGATTTAGGCATGTTACATAAGACTAAAGAATTTCTCTCTAAGAATTTTTAAATGAAAGATATGGGAGAGGCATCATTTGTGATAGGAATTTCAATATTCGAGATAGATCACAAGGACTGTAGGATTGTCTCAAAAGAATATATCGAAAGAATTCTTGAGAAATTTAATATGAACAAATGTTCAGAGTTGTCCCAATACAAAAGGGTGACAAATTTAGTCTTATGCAATATCCAAAAGTGATGTGGAACATAAAGAAATGGAATTTATTCCATATGCTTCATTGTTGGTAGTTTGATGTATTTGCAAACATGCACAAGACCCAATATAAGTTTAGCGATCGAATCTTTGGGCAAATATCAAAGTAATCTGGTATGAATCATTGGAAAGTGCAAAGAAAGTATTAAGATACCTTCAAGGAACAAAGGATTATATGCTTATGTATAGAAGGTCTAATCCATTAGAAATGATTGGATACTAGGATTGATTTTGTTGGATGCATTGTGAGAAAGTCAATGTTTGGTTATTTGTTTTTCTAGCAAAGGAGCAATTTCATGGAAAAGTGCCAAACAATTTGCTATTGCTTCATCCACTATGGAAGTAGAATTTGTAGCTTGATTTGAGGCTACTTTCCATGCATTATGGCTACGGAACTTTATTTCAGGCTTAGGGTTGTCGACACCATTACTAAGCCGCTGAAAATTTATTGTGATAATTCTACAGCAGCTTTTCTTTTCCAAAAATGATAAGTACTCTAGAGGTGCTAAGCATATGGAGTTGAAATATTTTGCCGTAAAGAGGAAGTTCGAAACAAAGAGTGTGTATTGAACATATTAGGATGGATCTCATGATTACAGATCCTTTAACGAAAGACTTGCAACCAAAGGCATTTAAGGAACATGTTCAAAGAATGGATCTTGGTTGTATTGATGACTTATAATGATGTATTAACACTCTTGAACTCAATAAAATGTTTTTGATATATTGGCAAATGTTTTCTTGTTTATTATAATTGTGTACACATAATATTATTAAATAAGAAATAAATGTGTCTATAAGACATTATTGTGGACCTTTATGATATTTATATAGCACTTATGATACGATATGATAAATTACTAGTGTAGTGGTGTATGGAAGGAGTATGCAATGTTAAAGTGTATGACCACCATAACTCGCATTATATAATTTATTATGTTGAGGTAAATTATGAAAATAATCAAGAGATTTGTTTGTGCACTTAATGTTTACAATATTAAATTAAAGTTGAAGTATCGGGCCAAGTGGAGAATGTTAGAATATGGCCCGAACTATTGGGCTTAATTACGGTTTCCTAATTGGTTTATACTATCTATTTAATAGTGGAACAAATCTCAATCGTTTATTTGGGTATTTGATTAACGTGCCAAATTAAAGCTAGATTATATAAATTGGTCCTCTCCCATTAGGGTGATAGACACAGAACACACAAAACGTTCTCCATCAAAATGATGTGTAAAGTAAGGTGAAGGGAGAGAAACCGATTTTGACAAAGAATCGCTGGTGTTTCTCAACCTATTTTCAAGAATTATGTTTTCCACATCAAGTACACAATCCTTATGATTTAATAGTTTGTGATAAATTATTTATTCAAAGATCCTACCTTTATGTTTACATTATGAAGTTTAAGATTTAACATGAGTTTGCAAGAACCGGAAGTCCAAAATGTGACGGTTAAAACAGTTGTATTCACCGAAACAGAAAATGGCGTTAGGATAAAGACCTGGGCAAGGGCGAGCAATGGATTCGTGCAGGAGATCTATTTCAGCATGCAACAATGGTTAATGTCCAAAACCCCATCATCATCTACCAAAATTACTGTTCCAGTGGCGGAAGATGCCACGGCCATGTATGTATACTCGTGATACGAGTTATGAAATCAAATTATGTTAATTATATTAATCAAACTAAGTTGATCGAATGAATTAATGACAGGCCTCAGGCGTGAAGATTAGCAACGTGGCATACGAGGACATACATGGGACATCCGCAAGCAAAGTGGCTGTGAAGTTTGAATGTAGTGAGACGTATCCATGCACTGGTATAATTCTTGAAGATGTGAATATTTCCTTCAAAGATCAGCCAGCCATGGCTTCATGCGTCAATGCCGATGGATCCTCAGTAGCTGTAGTTGCACCCAGTAGCTGCTTAGATTAGAAAATGAGATCAATTCAACCTCTTGATGAAGAATGCATGCACAATATTTAATAGTTGCACAACTATACACAGAAAATTATGTAAATATATATATATACCATGTAGTATGAATATTAAAGTAAAATGAGATTTGGTGATCTCTCAATTAATTAATTTCTTCCAAATCTTCAGATATCTTTTATTTTCTAGCTGCCTGCCAAACGATGGGTTTAGTAGCTAATGAATATAATAGTAAGACTAAAAGAAGCAAATCTTTTTTTATTTTTCCTTTTTCATTTAAAAGTATAAAACAAAAAGAAAAGAAAAGAAAAGAAGCAAAGTTCACCTATTTTTTGATGTGCTGCAAACGGATATAAAATCGAACAGATTTCCGAAATGTATTTGTGACTATTCACGAAATTTGGGAAGAAGATGATTCCTTATTACATCATCAGACAAGCCTAGTTAGTTCTAATTGATCTCCATTGAAATCAAATATTATCCAAGCAAACACGTGACGTTGACCTCTTCTGCCTTTAAAAATAGCTCAATCAAATATTATCCAAGCAAATATTTTTTAATGGAGTATGGGAGAGAAAATAAAATAAAAATTTCTTTTTGTCTCCTCAAAACTCGTTGTGCTTTTACTTAAAAGGCTGCTTTGAAGCTTTCACCTTAAGCAGATTAGAGTTGTCCTCCGTTTTCTATTCAAGGATCGTGGCATAAAGAATTATGGTTTTATCTCTAAGGAATTTCCATACCTATGAACATATATTTAGGTTATAATATTTGAATTTGCCTATGGTTGACTTATGGATACCATTTTTGTCGGAATTTTTATAAGTCATGAACATAGGAAAAATCCAAATAATTGTTTTTCTAGAAGGTTAATTACATCACCTCTCCTGTGATTTTGTCTTATTACTAATCGATCTCTATTTTTTTCAATATTACAGTTTCTTTCCTCATTAGTGCAAATATTTAGCTAATAACACTCTTTCACCTAATAGCATTATAACGTTTGCTGATATCAACATAAATATCTTGTGAATATCCTAAAATGTCCGTCTATCACAAGTTTTGAACTACATTTACTCCTTGAGATATATATTTAAATTACTAAACAACCCTTATAAGTTATAGATTGTCATTTTATTTATTTTTCTTTTTAAGCTTTAATCATTTATTTTTAATTTTTATTATGTACATAATGGATAAAATTTAAAATTGCACAAGATTATACACTAAATATCCCTTTTGGCTCTCTCTTAGCCCTATACCCCTTGAAGGTTATTCTCTATTAGCACATTATTTTCTATTTATTATGATGTTAGGTCTATAAATTTATCATGTTTTACTTATTCAAAGAATGAATCAATATTATTTCATCTACCTAATAACCAAAAACCTAATCTAAATAAATGAAATCATCCTTCAAAACACCAACAAGGGCTCATTTGGTTGGCAGAAAGTAAAGTTAAAAGGGAATATGATTTCTAGAAATTTAATTATAAGGAAAATGAATACTTTTTCTAGGAATTTGAATTTTAAAAATTTAATTATGAGAATTCGAATACTTACCTATGTTTGGATAAAATAAAAATATTTATAAGAAAGTTAATATAACAATGAATCACAAATATATTTTAAATATGATTTATTTAGCATGTACATTTATCATATTATTCTTCTTATTTTATACTAGTGCAGGATTCTCATGCAAGGCATGAGATGTCTAATAATTTGTTAAATACATATTGTTAAACGTTTAGGGAAACAAAATTTAAAAATGCATGTTGAATAAAAATTAAAATTAATAAAAGTATAAAATAATATTTGTTAAATAAAAATAATAATGATTATAATTTAAAAAATAGTATAAAATATAAAACTCTAACTCATGATTGCATATAAATCATAAAACTAATTGTAAGTTTGACTTTTATCATAGTTTTATATTATATTTCATTATAATATTTTGAAATTCTACATGTAGATAAATTGAATAATTATTCCCAAGAAATAAAAATATCAAACAATTAAAAAATCACAAAGCAAGAGACTAAAACTCCTATAAATAAATGTCAAATGACTCTACAAAAGTACAATTCATAGTGTCCAAAAATTCAAAATACAAAAAAAAAAAAAGGTCAAATTAAGTGGGTGGGAGTGGGGAGTAGATAAGGTCATAAAAGAAGAAAAAAGTAATAATGCTTTAATTAAGGATATAGATATTACTCTCAAAATTCTTTTATAATTACTACAAAAAAGTAAAATTATTAATTATTTATAAAAAAATATCAATAAAATTAAATTATTAAAAGGAATAATAAATTTTAACCATCTCCAAATTGCTAAAAATGAATACATAGTAAATAGATAATCTTTTAAAATTTTGTAAGATTTAGAACTTTAACCATATTTTAATTACTAAATATTTTATTAATATTAATATTACGGGACTATAAAAGATAATTTAATCTTAATATTTATTATAATTACATTGAAATCGACTGATAAAATTTTCCTTTTATATAATAGTGATTAATGATAGAGACAACTATTTGTAGTCTTTTAATCAAAATATAATTTGAAATTTCTTAATTTTGTCAATTGTAATATATAATAATATTTAAATCCAAAAACCTCATTTAGGATGAAATCCAGCCACAATTTCAAAAAATTTAATGAGAAAAATTTAAAAGTACATATTTTTAAATTTTAATAAATTATAAATTTAAATAGCAAAAATTTTGAAGTAAATGTTTTTAAAATTAAAAATTAAAAATAATAATAATTAAAATAGAAGATTACATGACTAATAATTAAAAATAAAAGATACGTGAGAGTCAAAAGAGAAAAATAGATAAAATAATATTGAAAGTAAAAAAATATGTTTATTTAACTAAAATTCTAAAAAAAGTAATCAGAATACTACCTTTTAATAAGGAATCAGAATCCTGGAATGTTGCACTTATTTTTCCTATTTTCAGAAATCTGATTACTTTTCCAAAAAATTTAAAACTGAAACAAACATAGGAAAGTAATCAAATTACTTTCCCAAACTAACCAAACACAAGATTTTAAAACTAAGAAAACAAATTACTTTCTAAATTAAGAATCCTTGCCAATCAAATAGGCCCCAACAAAAATTCATTTTGAAAATTTCTTCAAAATTGAGTTTGACTGTCCTTTTGAAAAGAAAACTAAAAGAAAAAAAAGGAGTTTTACTATAAATAAGTTTTTTTAAAAAAATTATAAGGGTTTATTTTGTAATTTGTTCAAATCCTAGGGGTAAATGTAATAGTTTTAACTCCTTTATTTTTCGAATTTTCATATCTTCTTCTAGTTGACATTGGTGGATCTTAAGTTTAGGAGGTGTTGGCAATTTCTCAAAACACAAAGATAGATTGGTAACAAGATAATACCACATTGGTAACAAGATAATACCACAAAGATAGAATGGTTAACGTCAAAACCCCATCATCATCGATCAAAATTACTGCCCCAGTGGGGAACATGCTTCAGCCAGGTATGCATATTCATATGTGACACAAGAATTTACAAAGCTGAGTCATGTTTATTAAATTAATCTAATCACATTGATTGGGAAATTTTTATACATGAATTAACCAATGTTTGAATGAATGACAGCCCTCAGGTGTGAGGATTAGTAACGTGGCATACCAAGATGTGCATGGAACATCTGCAACTGATCAAGTGGCTGTGAACTTCGACTGTAGTAAGGATTATCCATGCAGTAATTAATATAACACTTGAAAATGTGAATCTTACTCTTCAAGATCAATTGCCAGCCACGGCTTCGTGTGTCAATGCCTGTGGAACCTCATCTGGAATTGTTAACCCAAGAAGCTGCTTACAGTAGAAAATTAGATGGAATCCAACCACGTTAAATGAAGATTAATTGGTTCAATTGATTAATTACGTGAATAAAATAATGTTCAACATTTAATATGTCAATTGTGGTTATCAATTGACCTTTTCTTTTTATTGCAAATGATGTATGATACGTGCGTAGTGAAAAATCTAATTTAGTTATGAAAGTTCTCTTAGTATGTTAATCAGAAGAGTAAATGTAAGAATGAGTGTGCAAACGGTTCGAAAACTAATGTGGTATAAAATTGATGTTGACTTTTAATAGTTGCAATAATGAACTAACAATCATGAAGTAATGAATTTGTAAAACAAATGGCGTCTCAGTTTGATTTTAAAACTCTAAATATATTCAAAAGGTTTAAAATTTTCGACAAAAAAAAAACAAAGGCAGATGTCATTCTTATTAAATCAAACTGAATTTGGGTTTTTTCCTTTTCTGTAAAGAGCTGAATTGAGTTCAAAGCATAACATAATCATTTAAAGAAAAAAAAAAATTGGTTCTCTCAAACACGATAGAGTAATCATGGTATATCAACTAGAAATCATAAACTAAAAGTTGAGCATTGGTTACACGCTTTCAATTGGATGTATCAACTAGAAATCATGTTGTCATGAGACTGCCTTCGTATACAAGAGTTATGAGGATGCCAAAATGCTAATTGAAATCAAAGTTTTCAAGTAAATACGAGATTTCAATTTGATGATCCAATTAAAACAAGAGGCGGATAAAGTGGGTATACATCCATGGAGTGTTAAATGAAATAGCGCTTGTTTTTGTCAATAGTTCTAGGAAAAGAGAAAAGATATCGAAAGTTTTTAGAAGGGAGATGGAGGGGTAGATTTTATTTTCAAAAATTTTTATATTTTCACATCTTTAATAATTAACTTATTAAAGTCAGGCCCTTTATAAATAACTCTATAACTTAGTTCACACTTAAGAGAAAATTTCCTGTATTTATATTGTTTTTGGTAAACTTTTTTTAGCAATTCTCTCTTCTCATTTATTCCACTCAAAAAATCGTGAGTATGTTTAAACTTCCTATTCTTTTTTTTTCAAAACGATAGAATTTATTAAATTGCCAATGGCAAAAGATGTACAAGAGGTAGCCAAAAAGGCTAAATGTTCTCCATGGTTTGACCCATGAAGGAAAGTGCACCAGATACAAGAGAAATAAAAAAATTGCACAAAAGAATTAATGTGATGAGTGCACAGATCACATCAATTGCAACCATGAGACCTATACAAACTAGTGATTGCCATCTACTAGAGAATCATAAAAATGCATGAAACTAAACGAAACTGAACAGCAACCCGAGCGTCGAGCCGCGTCCCTAACGATTGCTCCATGCTTTGTATGACTCAACCGCATACGTTGAATAGCTCGGAAACCAATCTACTACCGCATACGTTGAATAGCCCTGCAATCAAACTAGAAACAAAAAACCCCACATTGGGGGAAAACACCTCACATCGGAGGAATAAGGCCCTCAAAGTAGAGGGCAAAAAAAAAAAAGAAAGAGTTACAGCAATTTTGGTGCAAATCGCACCAAAATCACACCATCGCCTACGCTAGGCAAATCGCTTTCCAAAAATCGCACCTATGGGCGGTGTAATCGCCCACGATGGACCATGGGGACTTGACCCCATAGGTGTAATCGCACCTATGGATTTTACAAACTTCCCTATTCTTACTATGATTTTTTCCTCTCCTCATTCTTACTATGATTTTTTCTCTATTGGCCTTATAAGCATGGAGGGTAAATACCACAATCCGTCCATTAACTTAGGACTTTAGTTTAATTTGGTCTCTCATATTTAAAAATTTAATTTAATCTCTTAATTTTCAAATTAAATTTCAATTGATCTTTCTTATAAAGTCATACCAAATGCGACTTAATATGACTTACACATACCAAAAGCAAAGGGCAATGGAAAAACAAAAGAAAAAATAAATTACAAACAATCACTCCAAAGTTTGCCCTTTTCCAAAACAACCCTTAAAAGTTTTATTTCACATATTATCATAATCCAACTTTACAATTTTCACAAGTACACCAATTTTTATTGGTTATCAAAAATATATTATGAATAAATAAAAATATCCCTTAACTATCTAAATTGCAAAATAAAAATTGAAGTGATTTAAATAAGTAGAAATATAATTTAAATAAAATATTGATAAATTAGCATGCTAGTAATTGAATGCATTAAGTTTCATTTAGATTGATTGTATTAAAAGGACCAGTTACAACTGAATTCATAAGTTAAGGGCCCAAATTGAAACTTTTTAATATAAGAAATGAAATGAACCAACATTCAAGTTAAAGGATAAATGGACTCTATTTATCCTAAAGATGGTCATATAGATGAAAAGAGATGAAAGTGTTTTAGGAATGATTTTGGAAAATTAAATCAAACTTAATTTGGAAATTTTATTTTGAGTAGAATTTGGTAATTTATTAATTAGATAGTTTCCACATTGATTTGAAAAATCTGTATAGAATTTTGCTATTAAATTTTGGTTAATTTTGGAAAAGTTGAGATTTTATATAAAGGACAAAAGAACCATAGATTTTACAGGAAAAAGAGTGAAAATTTGATAGTGACTTCGAAGAAGTGAGAATTGCTCCATTCCTACGTTTATTCTAGCCTTTACAGACGAATTTTTAAAAAATCGAACTGGTCTAATATGTGCAGATGAGTGCTATTTTTCATATGGCCAATTTGAAAGAGAGCGAAACAGTTTTGTGGTGTTGAGTACTAGTCTCCATATTATATGTGACTAATTAAACTTTCATGGCTTGTGGATTTGTTATGTTGACGTAAAGTAATGTTTTTATTGCTTTACTGTTTGTGAGTATGGTTTTCCACCCTAATAGTTAAATGAATTGAATAATTTTGTATTTGGCAAATCATATGCTGGAATAGTGATGAAGTTGGTTTCAAACTAGAAAAGAATACAATAGATGAGAAGAAATAAAATGAACGATGAGGAAAAAAGGCTTGGATTAGCGTTTATGCTTTTAAATTTAGGTAAATAGTGTCATTTGTTCTTTAATTTGGAATTTTGTTTGATTTTGTCCCTCTTACTTAAAATTTTTAATTTGGTTTGTTAACGTGCAAATTTGATTTTAATTAATTCTTCTAATAGATTCAAGACAAATGTTCGAACATTAACAAACATTAATAAATATGTTTGAGATCTACCGTGTTCGTTTAAGTTTTTCATACTTGTGTTGAGATCGATTCGTGTTCATTTAAAATAAGCGAGCATTTTAAACAATGTCCGCTCGAGATCGTTCGATTAGTTTATAATACAGTTTTGCTTTAAAGAGAGCGAAAATGACTTTAGTAACAAGTGGTAGTATTAATTACTTTACAGGCTGCCTTTAGTTTTCTTTCTTTCTTTCTCTCTTTCTCTCGCTACCTTTGTTTTTTTTTGTCCAAAAGTAGCGATTATATTAACGTAGAAATCCTGATTAATATAGTACAAGAAGGGTCCATCACTAAGATGGTTAGGTCCTAACTCAACTAACCTAACTCAAAGAGGGGTTGGTTAAGACGGTTTCGATTTAAACGGACTGGCAAAACCCACTCAATACATAGTGGTACTAAACAAAAGAACAAAAACACGTTAGCTTGACTGCGCCTACACTCCTAGTCGAATAGAAGAAACGGGCCGCAAAAATTCGTGTAGTGTGGTTCTGCGTTGGTCAATCCTCATCTCCGCGCGGCCTACGCCGTTGCCTCGTGTTTGATCCTTTTCCCAAGTTAAGGCGCCATAATCCTTGATGAGGAAGCGCGACAATACATCTACGATTGCATTTCCTACCAAAGACCACCACCCTTCAGGACAATGAGACCATTATGAACTAATCGATGATGAAACGCACACCTGGTCCCACAAAACAGCCTGGTATTCTGCTCACCATACAAAGAACCCAACCGACTAACGCCCGACAACTAAAAAAAAAAACAATTGAATCGCATGCGTTGTCGCGAGAAATCGCCACTATGGAGAAAACGGCAAGAGCTGTGTGCTTCCAATTGTTAACTTACCTCAGCTACCTCTGTTAGTATGTTAATATTGTCTTTTTAAATTTAAATTTGCGGCGGAAAATCTTCTTTTCTTCTGTTTTTATTTTTATTTTTTAGGCTTAATTTTCTTGGTCTTTCTTTCAAAGGTATGATCTATAATTGCCCACCCCAAGAGAAAGTTGGAACAAACAAACGGAATGCGTATGGCCTACCCCAAAGATCGTCAAAATTTTTGAAGGAAATCAGCATGGCTTTATGTAACACAGTAGTTTGAATAATGCAACATTACAAGTACCATGTTGAATATAGTACCCGCAATCTGGATTCCAATGACAAAATTTCTTAAAATCTTGCCCTTCTTCATTAGTCAGACCTTGTGCAATTAAAAATGGGGTATTATTCGTCAGTCGTCACAGCTGATGCAAGCGGTAGGGGCATTAAGGATAATGATGGTTAATTATGGAGTTGAGACCTGATTAGTTTAGAATTGCTGCTGTGTACCCTTTTGTCTTTACCAATAATAAAGCAGGGGTGTTTTCAGATTTTTAACTTTTTCATTTGGACTTCCAACCCTTTACTATTAAATATTGTGCCGTAATCAACTTTAATTGAAATAAACATGGCAGTAATAGAAATTCGTCATAATTAATTATAAGTAAGCAAGTAGCAGGTGAGAAGCATGCTTTATATGCCTGGCATTATCTACTGTCCACCGCATTTTGCATATATAAATTAAGATTAATGTTAGTCACGACTTTTATAATTATTTTTAATCATCGTGGTGATGTGATAAGATAAAAAAGTTATTTTTATTATTTTATATTTTAAAAATATGTAATAAGTGAATTTTATTTTTTCTACATGCTACATCAGTCACTGTAATTAATTATTGTATGCATCATTACTCATAAATTAATTAAGATTGGAATAACGTGCAGTTCGTGGGAATCATCCTTAGTGTTTATCCACAAAAATCAATGAGCGTACGAACTAAGCACTTTTTAGCCTGTGCATGGATTGTGCACCGTTGCATTTGGGGCATCCACCATGTGCATCTCCATCGGCGGTTTGCTATTCCTTTTCAATCAATGGCCGCACAATTGTGGAAATTAGAATGGGGCGGAGTGATAAAGGTTTCCAGATGACTTGGTTTCATTGTCAAACACCCTTTGTCCCCGTAAACACGAGGAGAGAACTTTGTGGTTTAACCATGACTTTGGGTCGTTTGTTGATAAAAGAAGATAAGGAAAAAGATACAAGTCATCGAACAAAATGGTCCTTTATAATGTTTTTATTTTTTATTTAAAATAATAATAAAAATATTTAAATATTTTATTAGTATATTAGTATATTTTTTAAGTATACTTTTAATAAACAAGAGATCATTGGTTGACGGACGGATCATTGGTTGTGAGTAAACTTAGAAGTCTTTTAAAATTTGGGAAGTCAATTATGGTCGGCCGCTTTCTTTGTCAGCGTTGCTGCTTTTAAGTTTCTAATTCCTCCACTTACCTACGAAAAGGATTACCACAAGCTCTGTAAAATTGAAATTGTTTATATAATTAATTTTTGGTTATAAAATCAAATTGGTGTAATTAAATTGTAAAATCTTGATTCGAGAATAAATGAAAAGATATAGTACTTTATCAATTACTTTTATAATCTATGTATAAATTCATAGTTAAATATTTTACTTGAATTTATAATTTTTATAATATGGCATTAATTATATCGGGTTTTGAGTCAAAAACTCTTTAAAAAATTTGGGTAAAAGATTTTCACAACAAATTATTTAAATAGTATATTTTGACTACTTAACTATTTATAATTAATTTTTGTTTACTTTTTCATAATGAAACTTACTTTTGGTGGGGAATCTGCTAGTTTCTTTGTATGAAAGTTTTTCTGTTGCTTTCCTAATTACAACTCAGTATATATGTATATATATATATATATATATATATATATATATATATATTACCTTCAGTAATATTTAGTTACATATTTGTTTTATATGTTGTGAATGATAATATGATTTAAACCTGGTTTTCTTTTGAAAATATCAAGTACTTTAAATGTGACCTCTAAACACTTTAAAAAAATTTTAATGTGAAGAATGTTTTTATTGGTTTTTAAAATTTAGTATTTGTAAATAAACATTTATAATTTAATTTGATAACATTTTATAGCATTGAATAATAATAATTTTATTGGTTAAAATTTATTTAGTATTTGTTATTACAATCATTTTTATTTTTTATTTTAAAACTAAACAAATAACTTCAAGTTGAAGTATTATTTTTTGTCTTTCATTTTAAAACTAAACAAATAACTTAATAATTATAATAATAATGAACGAGAAAAGTTTATTGGGATTTTCTCAAGTATTCAACTTGGCCGTAGCTGTACCATGTACAGGCATCTCCTGTCTGTATAGATTAGTTATGAAATCAAATCTCAGGGGCATTTGGTTTGGGGATTTGGGAGAAAGGGAATGAGAATGAAAATATTCCTTTCCCTTGATTTAGGGTTTGACTATCTCATGGGGGTTTTTGATTACCACATTGGGGGTTTACTCATACCCTCAATATTGGGGTATAGAAGCTATTAAACCAAAAAAAAAAATTTCCCCTTCCCATGATTAATAATGATTTTAATTAATAATAAATTAATTTAATATTATAGTAAATAATTAAATAATACTAACTAATTAATTAATATTAATTATTATAATTAATATAAATTAATTTCTAATTAACTTATTATTATTAAGTAATAATAAATTAATTCATTTAATTAATCATTCATTTACTCAATATTGTAATTTAATATTATAATTAAAAATTAATTAATCTCATTTACTAATATTAATTATTATAACTAATATTAATTAATTTATAAATAATTAATTGATAATATTAATTAATTACTTAAGATTAATTTAATCAATAATATTTTGATTAATAATTAATTAATCTCATTTTATAATAAGTAATTAACTTATACTAATTAATTAATTACTGCTAGTTATTACAATTAATTTATAATTATAATTGGTAATTATACCTATTTCCCAACACAAATTAATTAGTATAATTATAATAAAATAACTCACTATCATTTTCCACTACTATCATTCCTATTCCCTTTCCTTTTCCCTTTCTCTTTCCCTTAAACGAATAAATTGGTAATTATACCTATTCTCCACTACTATCAATCTAATAATTGCTATAAAATCAAGAACTATATATAGACTTTGACCCTTTTAGTCTTCTGGTTGAACGGAAAATGATGGGATCAGTAAGCACCAATCCCATGGTGTGAAAAACAAAAGAACAGACCCAAAAATCATCACATCAATTCGCTTGCTAACGAAATTACCAAGAATGTCTCAATCCCAAAAGCTTTTTGTATTGCAATTGACTTGAAATGCAAAGGGCTAATGAAAACAAGATCAAAATTGACGTTCAACGAAATTGAATTATTGATGTAAACGGACAAAGAAGGATGTGCTGGTGATGTATATACAACTTCTATTTTAATCTTACTGCATCAACTAATTTTGTACTTACTGACACCATTCGACTTAATTTAGAAATTTTATTTCGAGTAGAATCTCGGAAATTTGTTTATTAGATAGTTTCCACATTGATTTGAAAAATATGTAGAATTTTGCTATCAAATTTTGATTAATTTTGGATAAGTTGAGATTTCATATAAAGGACAAAAACTATAGATTTTGTAAAGGGTAAAGAAAAAATAGTAAAGATTGATAATCACTTGTGAAAAGTAAGAATTTTATCTTACCATTTATATTAGCCTTTAAAACAAATTTGTAAGAAATCCAACTGGTTATGGCATAATTTGTAAGAAAACGAAACAGTTTTTATATGTGACTAAGTAAGCCTTCATGGCTTGTTGATTTGTTATGTTGATTTTTTATTGCGTTATTGTCTTTGAGTGGGATTTTCCATCCTAACAATAGATAAATGAATTGAATAATTTTGTATTTGGCAAATCATATGCTGGAGTCGTGATGAAGTTGGTTTCAAATTACAAAAGAATACAAATAGATGGGAAGAAATTTAAATAAACGACGAGGACAAAATAGCGTGGATTAGCTTTTACGCTTTTAAATTCAGTAATACAAATAGCTTTTATGCTTTTAGATGATAAGAGTAATGATATTTATAATGATTTTTATAAGAATCGATGTGATAAGTATGAAAAAATAAAATTATTTCTTATTATTTTGTATTTTTAAAGAGGATGATAAGTAAATTTTGTCTTTTATACTTGCCACATCAATCACTATGAAAAGACATTGTGAAAAGTTACTAAGAGTATTATTACTCTTAAGGTAAATGGTGTCATTGGTTAAATGACAAAAGTGGTCCCTCAACTTAAATTTAGGTTGCCCATTTGTGCTCGAATTTGAAAAATTTTAATTGAATTTCTCAACTTTAATAATTAGTTCAATTGAGTGCAATTGCATAATTTTGGCTACAAACCTCTGCCCAGCAAGTACACGTGATGAGCATGTAATTCTATTAGGGGCAAAATTGAACCCAAAAAAATTTATTAGTGGCCACGTGAACAGAGCCTAAAAACAAAAGAAAAATTTCCAAATCTCCTCCTTCATTTCATTAGTTCTTCTTAAGCATAACATATGGCAACCTTCTCCTCTTCTTGAAATAGGCATAACCCTCTTGCATTCAAAATTTTAGCTGACCAAAATCCAAAATAAGTTCAATCATGGCCAAAAAAAGGATAAAAACATGTTACTCAAAAATAGTGGAAAATAAAACAAAACAAAGATAAGCTGAAATGGGAGACTAACCCAACGGATTGGTTGGCAACCGCCATTCTGGAGGAGAGTTTTTGAATGAGAGAGAACTGCGAAAATAGTTGCCAACTCGTGCTCGTCACGTGTATTGACTAAGCGAAGGTTTGACAACTAGAATTGTCCAATTGCATTTAATTAAACTAATTATTAAAGTTGAGGAATCTAATTAAAGCTTTTTAAAATTTGAGGACAAATGTGCAACCAACACTTAATTTTTTTTTTAGGAAAAAGATATGTATTAACTTTTATAGAAAAAGTTAATCAGTAAATAAAAGGTCCATTTAAGGATTTAACCTAATACATCTAACCTAAACTTAGTAGGTTTCGGTTGAGGTATGCTAACCCCGATAGAACGGGACCGGGACCTCCTAACTAACCTAGTTAAGAAAAACAAAATTTTTAACTTATCGGCCTCTACTAGCATAACACAATCTGTATACAATGGGAAAAGGCACCTCCTAACTCTGGTCCATGCGCGACCTGACGCTGCGTTGCATCGTGTTTGACCCTTTTTTTAAGTTAGACCACAAAACCTTCCTGACGGAGAACAAAACCAAGCGAAAGTAGGATTGAAATCCGACTAACGCCGGACCCAATGACAAAAAAAAATTACTATACAAAATCGCACCTCAGTCACAAGGTAATCACCCCTAGCAACAGTAATTTTTGTCCACTTCCAGCCTTCCGACTTTTGATTAACCAACGCTTAAGTTGAGGAACCACTAATGTCATTTACTCAATGCTATTTGTTCTTTAAGTTGGGAAGTTAGTTTGATTTTGTTGTGTTGGTGAAAGCAACATGCGGAAGTTAACACAACTAGGGTCGATGACATTTGGAGGTTGGGAAAAAAAAGTGAAAATTTTGGAAGGGGGGTGGGAGGGTTGCTGAATGCGGCCAAGTGTTTTGCGCGCATTTGCAACCCATTTGTGTGCTATTGTTGAATGTGCCCAAGCTTGGGCGCATTTGGCAAACGCACCCGAGCTCTTTGGGTGCATTCACTAAATGCGCCCATCACATTCATGGCACTTCATCATTAATCCCCCATCAAATTTCCATCTTTTTTCCAACTTACAAGTGGGAAATATTCACACAACTATTGATGATTTAAAAATATAATAATTTAATAAAAATAAACCAAATACAAAACATAAGTAACACAGAGATTTAATATTGTTCAACTTAATTTCAAAACCTACATCCACCAAGATAACTAATTCTTTATTATGAGAGAGAAATCCATATAAAAATATCCCTTATATCCCAATCCAAAAATTATGGACTATTTTCTCAATCTCAAGAACTACATCTCTTTCTTGTGTGTAATATCTCTCATATTTTTCTATACATGATTAACTTCCTATTTATAACAATAAGCATTACCTGATTTCTAATCAAATAATAATACCAATAGGAAATAACTTGGTCTGCACTCCAAAACAATATATAATTTGGAAACTATTATAGAAAATATAATTCCACAAAAAAGGTAATTTCCTTTACCTAAAAGAAAAATATGTCAATTTCCTAACAAACTCTACTTTGGCTAGGAATGGCAATTTTAGGTTTGGGGTTGAGAGTCACAATCCCATCCCCAACCCCAAAAATTTAACCCTCCCCCGGACTCGCCCCCGAACCCTATCGGGTTTTAAGGGTTATCCTCCTCCCCGACCCCCATCAGGGTTCGGGGTCCCCCCGGGTACCCCGAAGCCGATGATAAAAATCAATATGGTAATCAAATTAAGAAAAATGGGAATATAATTCTAGAAATGGGATGCACAAATCCAGAAAATTAGAATTCCATAAATGCACAAAAATCGCACAAAATTTCAGAATTCCAGAATTCCAGAAAAGATGAGGTTGGCTAACCAATTCCCAAAATTGAGCCTCCAACAACCAAACCAACATGCCAATAAAATCATCCCAGGGAGGATGATGCTAAATTCAGAACAATCTTCAGTACAATGACAAAAAAATAAAGAAAAATTGGAATATAATTCAAGAATTGGGATGCACAAATCCAAAAAATTAGAATTCCATAAATGCACAAAAGTCGCACAAAATTCTAGAATTCTAGAAAAGAAAAGGTTGGCTAACAAATTTCGGAAATGGAGCTTCCAACAACCAAACCAAAATGCCAATAAAATCATTCTAGGGAGGACAATGATAATTTCAAAACAATTTTCAATACAAGAATGACAAAAACAATCAGAAAAAATCTAAAATTTCAATACAAATCAGCAGAAAAAATTTCAGGCCACACAAATCCGAAAATTAGAATTCCAGAAAATTAGAACTCCATAAATGCACAAAAGTTGCACAAAAATTCAGAATTCTAGAAAAATGATCAATAGGGCTGCCAAAATTACAAAAGAAACCAAGGTGCGGCGGAGAGACCTTTGTAGAGGAGGAGCAGAAATTTTAAGCCCTAGAGGTGCAGAGAAGGAAGAGAAAAAGAAGTGCGCGGAGAGAAACTAAGGTGTGGCGGAGAAGGAGGAGAGAAAGAGATGTAGCGGAGAGAAACTAAAGTGCAACGGAGAGGAGAGAGCTACGGCAGTGGCGGAGAGAGCTGCAAGGGAGATGACTTCGCGGAGGAGGAGCAGAAATTTTAAGCCCTATACCAAGTGAATTCACTGAGATTGGCGAAGAAAGAAAAGGCCAAAAGGCAAAGACTAATTGGATTTCACTTTATTAAATTACTAATTGGATATGTATTTTTATTTTACAAATTAGACCCATCCAAAATGAACAAAATTATATAGTAATCATAATTTTATTTTATTTTATTTTAACCTACAACAAATATAAATCATTTCAATTACATCCTTAATGTATATATTTTTTCTTTCAATTAAAACTCACTACTTTAATAAAATATTTAACAAATTGTCAATTAACACATCAATTTTTATTTATCCACTTAATAATTAATATAATCAAATAGCAACAAATGAATATTTTATCTTCATTGCTTATTTAGTTTAATTATTTAAGTTTGTAATTGTAATATAAAAATCATTTGCATATTGTAATTATTAATTTATCAGTGTTATAAGTTGTAATATATAAGTATTAGGCTATTAGCCTATTAGGCATTAGCTAAGTTAGTACTTATTAGTTATTACTCAAAACTAAGATAGTATTATCTAAGTTAGTGCTTAGTTAGTACTTATTAGTATTAGGCTATTAGCCTATTAGGCATTAGCTAAGTTAGTACTTATTAGTTATTACTCAAAACTAAGATAGTATTATCTAAGTTAATGCTTAGTTAGTAATTTAGTTCTTATTTGTGTTAACTAAGTTAGTACATATAAACAAGATATGAAGCAATAATTTAATGAAAAAAAAAACAATCATTTAATTAAAAAATTAATAAAGCTTTTAAGATTAGTGTATATCAAACACTATGACCATATATCTTTCAATAAATGACATTCAAATGCTTATGCGTTTTCTTACAAATTGAAGCATCAACATCTATTCTCCAATGGTTGTTTTATGGAAATATACAATGTCACAAAGCTTATTAAAAGTACAAAATGGTGTCACTATATAGAAGAACATTTTGTTTGTTATTTAACTTTATTTCATTAAAATTTATAAATAAGTTAATTTTTTCAATTCTTATATTATATTTAATCAATTCTAATATATGAGTAAAATTAATATAAATACATGTCATATGTAATAGTAATACAAATCAATTGTCAAATGCTCAAAACACTAGCATTTAGTTAATTAGCTCCATAATCTTATATATATATATATATATATATATATATATATATTATACTTATTATATGTATAAATATAATTCAATGTAATTTGTATGAATAATGAACCATACACTTTATATGTATAAATATAACTCAATGTAATATATATATTTTTTATTGAGATAGAAATCTAGAGTGCAACCCCTTAATATTACTTTTCTTTTTGGAGATTGATCGATGTTGTTTAATTGAAGACTTGGAAGTAAGATAAAAACTCTTAGAGTTAGTAAGTTTGATTGAAATACGAGTAAAAGTGAGTTTTAACGGAAAAAAAATAGTACCGATGTTGCTTTTGGATGTATGCTAGGAAATCTAGTGACAAAAATAAAAAGAATTAAATGCAATAAACCATTTACTTCCAAAATAAATTAAATAATATATTGTATTTTGATTTTGACAAGGTTAGCTAGAAGTAAACGGTAAATAGTTAAATAATTTGAAAGTACAATTAAAGAATTAAATATTTTCCAAGTGCCTTTATCTAAGAATTTAAAAGGAAGAATATAAATTTAAAATACTGCAGTTATTCTAATCCAATCAATTAAACTAGAGGGCAAGGAAATATTATGTTGCATATTTGTTGGGGTGAACAGAAGTAATAACTTGTGGCAAAAGTATAATTAGAATGAGGAAATAGACATAAATAAAAATGGATAAATGAAGTTCTTAATTTCAAGTGGTACTTTTTTCTTCTTTTTTTCTAAATCAACTTTGCTACATATTTACAAGTGACAAATACTAAACATAAAAATTAAAACATGAAATAATATTATAAATATATAAAGGATGAGTCGAGTTTTGTTCGGGTTCGGGATTGGGTTTTCTCGAACCCATGCCATTTGTGGTCGGCGGTATAGGTACCCCATACCGCCTCAAACCCAAAAAACCCGATCAACCGTGTTTTGATCTGGTTCGGAAACCCGTTAGGTCGGGATAATTTGTCATCCCTAACTTTGACAATTTTTCTTGTCAAACCGTAAACCAACTAACTATTTGTCTTTGTCCCACTAAGTGTCATAGTGTCTAAATGTACACTCGAATTAAATAATCCATCAACCGCAAATAAACATGTGCAATTAATCGAGTCTAATATCTAATTGACTTGAAAAATTAATGTTCTCAACTCACCTTCTTCCTCTTTGTAGGATTTTTCTTCTCACCACCATTTATAATTAGGAATATTCCATTGAGAAATACAAATGGTATCTGATTATCATATTGCTTTTTACTTAAAGTATCTGTCATGTGTGGTTTTCACTAATCTATCTACAACAAAAACTAGTAGTTTTAAAGGCTAACCAACTTTAGAAAATTAGATTCTTTTTCCATATATTGGAACATACGCCCACGACCCAAAGAATACAATCTAAAATTTTATCAATGATTGAAATATCCATACATTGAAGATTGTGAGAACATTTCTAATATATACACCAAAAGTCTTGTCCTTAGTAGAACGATTCTTTATTCATCCAAATTTGCATTGAACACCATCATTTCCCTTGACATTTGAATCACCTACATTAGATTTATCGTCAACAATTTTTCTTTCTAATTCTTTCTTCAAGAAACCAATACATCTTTGTAACTCACCTTGGTTTACATTTTTCATGAGATAACAAAGATCATTTTACCATTTCAAGTCCAAAGTGTCTTATCGATTGATCGGGTTGTCATCACACTATCAAAGGGACCGAGATAAGAAGTAAAGGCCCAATCTTCTTTCTCAGCAAAGATTTAATCAACACACAATGATTAAACTCTTCCCACTCAACATCTTTGGTGCTTACACAATCCTCCTTCAATATCTTTTTTAATTCTTGTTAGGTATGGATATGCTGCACTCTCAAAAGAGTAGAAACCTTCAACAAATTTTTTAATTTTACATTGGCATGCAACCATCCTATTAAATCCAATAGTCACCCTAGAACGAATCCGGCTCTAATAGCAATTGTTAGGGTAAAAAACGCACGGAAATAAATACAACTATTAATGATATAAGAACACAATAACTTAGTGAAAATAAATGAAGCACAAAATATGAGTAACACAAAGATTTAACGTGGTTCTGATTAATTTCAAAACTATGCCCACCAAGAGATTTAATTCTTTATTATAAGAGAAAACCCATACAAGAATATCCTTTGTATCCCAGTTCAAAAATCTTGAACTACTTTTCTCAACTCCAAGAACTATATCTCTTTCTTGTGTAATATCCCTTATATTTTTCTATACAAGACCAACCCCAATTTATAATAATAAATATTACCTAATTTCTAATCAAATAATAATACCAATAAGAAATAATTTAGTCTCTACTCTAAATCAATATCGATTTGAAACTATAACAAAAATATAATTCTACATAGAAAGGTAATTTCCTTTTCCTAAATAAAAATGTCAATTTCCTAAAACATTGCTCATGTTTAAATTTTTTTAATTTGGTTTCTTAACTTGCAAATTCGATTTTAATTAATCTTTCTAATATAATCAAAACAAGCAAGATTTAATACATTCAATCACTAACTTGCACAATTTATAAATATTTTATTTAAATTGCATTTTTAGTCCTCCAATTTTGACATCTTGAATTTTAACATAGTTAAGTGATACTTTTATTTGTTTATAATAAATTATTGATTAATAAAAATTAGTGAACATGGTAAAATTATAAAGTTGGAGGATAAAAGTGAATTTAAACTTTTACAAAGCACTTTTCAAAAGAGTAAATTTTAAAATAGTTGTTTTAAACCATGTTATCGATTCGGACAAGCCCACTGGTTCAACAGTGATCCGGTCCCTAGATCGTCCGAGTCATTCGTTAACCCAGCTTGGGTTTTTTTTTTCCTTCTTTTACATTGTTTGTTCTTTGAAAATATACAATTGATAACTTGAATAAGCATTTTATACAAGAATTTTTTTAAAGGTCAAAATTATGATCCTATCAAAATTAAGGCCAATAAGATATGTGTTTCATTTTTTCTTATTATTTTACTTAGGATATGTTTGGGGTGTGATATATTTGAAAAAAGTTGTATTGGAATGTGTAAAAATTTTAGTGGGTATTTTTTTATAGAAAAAGTATTTTAGAGAGAAAAATGAGAGAGAAGATTTTTTAAAATTATGTGAGAGGAATTTGAATGGGAAAATTTAAATTTTGAAATAAAAATATGCCTGGAGTATGATGTTTTTATTTGAGAAAATGACTTACTTTTTCTATTTGCAAATAGAAATACCTTTGTTCAAACATACCCTTAGATGGCATTTCTATATCAAATTTTATGAGTGTCGATTTTGGATTTTGGATTTTGGATTTTATTATACTATTATAATAATATCAATTGTTTGGTTTCTTATAAGTTAATATTTTATATTTTCTCTATATTTTTATATTATTTTTATTTTTTATTAATTTTATAATTGACCCACCAAATAACCATTGATCTAGGTTGAACCATTGACCCATTAACCCATCGACTCGATCACCTTCAATGACCTTTCGAGTTTGATAACTATGATTTTAAATTGACAGTTCTTATTTTGACATCTTCTAAATGTGTTTGCTTTAGGCTTGTGTAAATCATATAATTGAATGTATTAAGTCTCTGTTGACTTAATTTTATTAGAATGATCAATTAGAATTGAAATTGTAAGTTAGAGAATAAAATTGAAATTTTTTAAGCATAAGAGACAAAGTTGAGCTAAAAACTCAAATTAATTAGGAACAAATGGTAATATTTACCATTTGGATTATTAAAATCGAACCAAGATCTCAAATTAATAAACCAACTGTAATATTTACTCTTTGAATTATTAAATTTAAACTTACAGTAGGTAAAGAGAAAAAAAATAATATTCCTTCCGCTTTAAAAAAATAGTTTATTTTAAAAACCTTCTTTTTGAGTCTACATTTAAATCAAATTTCAAAATTATTCTTACTAATAATAATTATATATATTAAATTTTTTTTAAAAAAATAAAATTATAAAAATATATATTTAGTGATGCATTAAATGAATTATATTTAATAATTAATAAAAATTTATATTTTAACTTAAATAATTTTTTTGAGGAATAATAAATAACAGATCATTGGTTGACGGACTGACCATTGACGGCCACTTTCTTCTTCCGTCAACGGATGTGGGTTCACCTAGAAGTCTTTAAAATTTGTCAATTCTGGTCGGCCACTTTCTTTGTCGCTTAGCTGCTTTTAAGTTTTTAAGTCCTCCACTTACCTTTGGAAACTGGAAAGGATTACCACAAGCTCTGTAAAATTGAAATTGCTTATATAATTAATTTTGGGTAAAAACCTAAAAAAAATTTGGGTAAAAATTTTCGCAACAAATTATTTAAATAGTATATTTTTGACTACTTAACTATTTATAATAAACTTTTGTTTACTTTTCATAGTGGGAATTGCTAGTTTCATTCTATGAACTTTCATAATTATAATTTAGTATATATGTGCGCATATATTTCCTTGAGTAATAATTAGTTGCATATTTATTTTATTGGTTGTGAATGATAACGTGATATTAAACTTGGTTTTCTTTTTCAAAATATGTAGTACTTTAAACGTGACCTCTAACCACTTTAAAGGCAATTTTATGTGAAGAATTTTTTATTGGTTTTAAAATTTTAGTATTTGTCGATAAACATTTATAATTTTTATGTGATAATATTTTATCGCATTCAATAATAATAATTTTATTGGTTTTAAAATTTTATTTAGTATTTGTTATTTTTAAATTTTTTATTTTAAAACTGAACAAATAACTTAATAATTGTAATAATAAGGAATGAGTAAAGTTCATTGGGATTTTCTCAAGTGTTCGACTTGGCTGTAGTTGTACATTGTATGTGCGTAATTAGGCCATCTTATGCGTATTTAGAATAAGTATGAAATCAAATCGCAACCACATAATTGCTATAAATGTCAATATAGACTTTGACCCTTTTAGTCTTCTGGTTGAACTTAAAATACTGGGATCAGTAAGCACCAACTCCCATTGTGTGAAAAACAAAGAATGTCCCATTCGCTTGCTAACGAAATTACTGAGAATGTCACATTCCCAAAAGCATTTTTAAAAGAACAAAATTGACTTTCAACGAAATGGAATTATTGATGTAAACGGACAAAGAAGGATGTATATACAACTTTACAGCATCAACTAATTTTGTACTTTACTGACACCATTCAAGCTTTCAACCAGCACCATAACCATCAAAATTTCAACACTCTTTTGCCTGCATTCTCTGATTTTGTTGTACAGTCCTACCAAAATACGTAAGCCAGCTTGAAGTTGAACTATTATAGCTAATTCATTTTCTCAACTTCATAATAAAAATGGCTGCCTCGGCTGCGATTGGTGCCTCCATACAGGTCGGATTACAGTTTGTATTGGAGAAGATAGAGGCCCTTGTTTCCGATGAGCTTACCCTCTATTGGGGTTTGGATGAAGATTTGAAAAAGTTGAAAAAATCTTTCTTAATGCATCAAGAATTCTTGTTTCTTGCAGAGAGCCCACAAGTGTCTGACAGAGCAGTCCCAGTATGGTTCGAGTACTTTGAAGATGCTGTTACTAAGGCTGAGAATGTCTTGGAATGGATCCACTATGAGTATCTTCAACATGCAATGAAACCTCATGATCTAGGCGGGTTCTTCTCTAAATTGAATCCCAAAAAATTTCCCTCCGTAGTTGCTCGTAAAGTCAAGAAAATCAACGCCAACTTAGAAAAGATTCATGAACAAGGAACTCGTCTCCACTTCAAACGGGGAGCTGTGAATTGGGCTGCCAATGGAAATGAAATTACAGAAAAATGGGAGACTGACTCTGTTTCTGATGGTAAAGAAGAAGTGATTGGGAGAAAAGTTGAACATGGTGAGGCCATAATGATGCTGTGCAACTCTGGTGATAAACATGTTTCTGTCATTCCCATTGTGGGAATGGGAGGAATAGGGAAGACAACTCTGGCTCGGTCAATTTTCAACCATGACAAGATTAAGAAACGATTTCCTGAGAGGTGTTGGGTTTGCTTATCTAAAAATTTTGGAGCCAAAAATGTTCTTGAGTTGATGTTAGAGTCACTGACTGGAACAAATCATCAGCTTCAAAGCAGAGACGCAATTGTTAAAAAGCTTCAAGAGAAACTAAAAGAGAAAAGCTTTTTCCTTGTCCTGGACAACATGTGGGATGATTTTATTTCAAACTGGGAAGACCTTGAAGGATCCTTGAAGGGAATTGAGACAAAAGAAGGAAATTGTGTTCTTGTGACTACTCGCGACTCACATGTTGCAGTTACCGTCGCCACACATTCTCAGATATTCTTGAAAAATTTATCAGTTGATGATTGCTGGGCCATTTTGAAGAAAAGGGCGTGTCCAGGAGAAGCAACGGAGGAAATCGAGGCCATAGGGAAAAAAATCGCTGAAAAATGTCAAGGCATTCCATTAGCTGCAAAGGTTGTTGGAGGCATGTTACGCAACAAAGAGGCACAGGAGTGGGAATCAATTTTAGATGAAGGGCTTAAGGATCTTCATGGAGATCCTGAAAACAGATTGATGCAGATACTAAGGTTGAGCTTTGATCGTTTACCTTCTGCGTGGCTCAGAAAATGTTTCACGTACTGCTCAATTTTCAGGAAAGATTTCAGAATAGAAAGGGAACAACTGATCCAACTTTGGATGGCAGATGGGTTGCTTCAAGAAAATCCCCAAAGTAAGAAGACAAAGGAGGAAATCGGTAATAGTTTCTTCAACAAGTTGCTGCAACGGGGCTTATTTCAGGAAGCACAAAGGGATGAGTATGGAAATGTTATACACTGCAAAATGCATGACTTTGTGCATGATCTTGCGCTTCGGGTTGCTGGTCCCAAAACTGCTAGTCTCCAGAATGCCTGCAAAAATGAAATCAGTGAACAGGTACGCCATCTTGTCCTCTGTGGGGCACAAGTACTACCTAGCAGTAAGAAGATGCTGAAGAACACACGATCATTGTTTTGGGAGGGTAGTCTTTCTGGGAAAACGTTTGACTATTTTCCACGTTTGAGAGTTCTAAATTTATGTTCACTTGATATTAAGGAGCTTCCCAAGGAAATAGGCAAGGTCTTTAACTTGAAATATTTAGACATTTCTGACACACAAATCGTTGACTTACCTTCAACTATTTGTAAGCTTTACTTTTTGGAGTCCTTAATTGCAAAGAAGCCTGTTTCTCCTTTGCATTTCCCAGAAAAGTTCAAGAATTTGCCTAGTTTTATATTCTTGGATTATTATACCAAAGACGATTCTGCTAAGATGCCCCTTGAGATGGGACAATTAACTTGTCTGGAAAAATTACCTTTCTTTAATGTTGGTGAAGAAAAAGGTAGACGAATTGAGGAATTGGGGTCCTTGGAGAAGCTCAGGGGCAGTCTTGAAATACGCAAGCTTGAAGTGGTACGCGACAAACAAGAAGCAACTTCTGCAAATTTGGTTCGAAAATCTAAGCTTTTGAACTTGAAACTTGAGTGGAGCAGGTCCCATGCGGCTGACAACAAGGATAATGGCGTCTTGGAAGGCCTGCAGCCTCACCCGAATTTGAAAGGCTTGGAAATTCAAAATTTCTTGGGTGATCAACTTCCATCTTGGATTGCAAGGCTTAACAATTTGATGAAGTTAGAAATTACAGGCAGCAAAAGAATCCAAAAAATTTCTCTCGGGGAAATGCCCCAACTCCGATGTCTGAAGCTCAGTGATATGGACGAACTCAAGGAATGGGTGGAAGATGCAGCAACAATGACCAGGAGACCACATCCTAAGCTGGAGGAATTGACATTCAGCAATTGCCCTCAATTATCAACTACCCCATGTGATTTTGCAAGTCTCAAGACACTGAAAGTTCTGTTTGCTAGACATGAGGTTGTAACAAATATCTGTGGCAGAGTGAACACTCTCACAAACCTCATCATTGATCGCCTGGAACCACTGACTTGTCTTCCTTCTTCATTAGCAAGCGACAATAAAAGCCTTGTATCTATAACACTGTCGTGCTGTTCTCATTTGACACATATTGTACCAGAAATCAGTGCTCTGAGCACTTGCCTTCAGGAGCTTCAAGTCCAGGACTGTTGCGAGCTAACCCAATTGCCTGATGATCTATACACCCTAGTTTCACTGTAGAAATTACAAGTCCTTTGTTGCAACAATCTCAGGTCCTTTCCATGCCCCCAAGAAAACCAACGCCTTACCTCCCTTCGCGCCTTCTTTGTTTGTGATTGTGAAGGATTGACCTGTTTGCCAAAACAGATAATTGAGTCTTCTGAATCTCTTGAACTATTGTGGATTTCAAACTGCCCAGAAGTCACCACTTTTGAGGTAGATATTAGACGGATACCTTCTCTGTATTGGTTTAGTCTATCTAGCTGCAAAAAATTGACAAGTATTCCCAGGGGACTGGAGCACCTTACATCCTTAAAATCATTGTGGATTGGTCCTTTTTCAGAAACAGTGGAATTTAATTCATTGAAGCCAATGTTTGATGACATCCAACAACTTTCCACAACCCTTCAAGAACTGCGATTGTTTGCGGGGCCTCACTGGGATTCACTGCCTGATCAACTTCAATATCTCCACAAACTCAAGCAACTATACTTACATAATTTTGGAATGGTGGAAATACCGGATTGGTTTGAGAACTTTACGTTGCTTCAGAAACTACATCTTTTTGGTTGTGAAAGGCTACAACATTTAGCCTCAAATCAATCCATGAGTCGTCTTACCAGTTTAAGGGAACTATTGACTGATAGGTGTCCATTGTTAGAACACAAACTCGAACGCGAGAGCGGCCCCAACTCCGAGAGGTCCAAGATTCCTAACGTTGAATTTAAACTTTGGGCCTCCATGTTTAGGCCATAACCTCTGTCCAACATTTTCCATTAACATTCCTGATTTTGATTTCTTGTGCTCGACTTCTTCTTTATGACTTGTCAAGACATTCAATGTTTATTTGCTGTTTATTCGTGATCCTCATTTTCATTAATTGAAGAATGCTTGTGGGATTATTGCTGACTTTCTTTATATCTGGTAAAGCCTTCCTTAATTTCAAATTTCAATTTGTGCAAGCCTGCTAGCTTCTTAGTCTTTTGACTATTATTCTGTACTATTTGAGATATTATTTGAATTAGAATTTGAAGCTAATTTCAATGGCTATGAAACTTTCATATTTACCACCACATCATTATGTTGCAGACTTGATAATATATCCTAAATATCATTCAACATATGCCGTTATGTAAGCTTGTAACTGTGCAAATCAAAAGGCTTGAACTGGGCAACTAGCATAACGTGAGAAACGCAATTGTGAACACACGCATCGAATCATTTGAGTAAGTTTGCACTGTAGCATATTCTCTCTTTGCCAATTGAGCTCTCCTGGTATCTTACTAGTTGTCTTCTATATTTTTCTGTATGAATTGTGTATAGATTTATATGATTACTATGTCCATCTTATCATTACTTGGTTTTGAGAAAAATTTGTGTATTAATTTGCCCTGCTCCAATCTAGGAATTTCACAAGAGATCATTGGGGTAGCTTCAAGACGAGTCTCAATCATAAGTCCTTCAGGGTTCTTGATCAGGTTTGCGAGAGGATGCAACTTTTCTTGTAAATCATAATGGCATTTTCATGGACTAATCAGTGAACTTGTTACTGTGAGGAGGTAATGTTGCGGATTTTACACACGCAAGTGCACGATCGTTAACAAGTAATAAGGAATGAATAAAATATCGTTTCCACAAGGACTAATTATTTACTAATTACCAAAACTTGGTTAATTCTAGCTCTATTTGAACAATTGGAGAGATATTGTATAAATGAACTAAGTTAAAACTAAATTTTAAATTGAGCAAAGCAAAGTGAATTAAGTTGGCTAAAGCTCTAGGGTTTTTGATTTCACCATAACTAATCCATCTTAATATTAATCTATCTCTATAGTCTAATTTATTTTCTGGTTGATAGTTAAGATTCTTAATCTATCTCTATAGTCTAATTTATTTTCTGGTTGATAGTTGAGATTCCCTAACTTATTTACTAGTCGCTTCCGAGATCTAATAAAAATCTCCCTAATTGCTAATTCATTATATTCCTATGTGAATTACAACAATTATGAAGTCATTACGTTCTATGGAATCTCATGTATGACTACACAAACTATGCAAGTATATTCCTATCACAAACTATGCAAGTATATTCCTATCTTATATGCAATTCATGGCATTTATCCCAATGAACTTGACACATAACTCCCCTTCCAGTTCATTATGATTAACATATCATCTAATTATTGATCAGATAATTAGAAGCCTTAAGCACAAAAATAAATACTCAACCATAGAAAATTATTCAAACTATATTAATAGAAAAATAATAAAAACTTCATAGTTAGGTTACATCGTAGTTCTAGAAAAATAAATTAGTTCATGCTAATATGAAAGAATATCACCAAAATCTTAAACATAATTGAAAGAGAAAAATAAAAGTGAAGATCTAAGCTAAAATCCGTAAGTGGCTGCTCCCCTCTTGTTTTCCAGCTTCGGCTTTGTGTCTCTATTGATTTCTGTTGTCTTGTTTTCTTCTGTTTTTCCATATGGTTCCCTTTAGCCAAAGTCCAAAAGTGGCTGGACTTTTGTTTTGCTCACAATTGTACTCCAAGTCAACCTCTTTCTTGCCTTTTTTTTTTTTTGCTTTGTCTTCTTTTGTTCCCTCCAGAATTTCACCTTGGAATGACTTGTTTTGCTATTTAAATTGTTGTTCTTCTTTTCTCAACTTCTTCTTCGAATTAACACTTTTACATTCCTAACCAAAAATATACCAAAATCAAATAATTTTCCTTAAAATCCAAATAATATTAAGAAAATATTAATAGAAAAAAGGAAACTTTTAACCCCTATTAGGTAACTTTGGTTTTAAATCTGTACATTAGTTGTTCCAGTCTAGGGCATAATCTCCTGATGAGCAAATTGTGCATGAATTCATTGGTGTGAGGCTGTTTCCCCAACGGATGCTTTTACTCCTCGCAATCTGACGACAAAATGGATCAAGAGAAAGGACGAAATAAAAGATGAATTCCGGCCATTTTCTATTTACAGACACGTGAGTACTATGAAGTATTTGGATTAAGCTAAGTAGATCAAATGGACTCCCATTATGAAGAACTAAAATTCAAGTTCTTATACTTTATTACCAGATTAATAACAACAAAACAACACAAGAATCCATGTTGAAAGTATTTAACACTCAAAAGAATGAGTGAAAAGGAGAAAAACAAAATACCAATTCAAAATCTTAACAAAACAAATTTGACTTTTTTAGACTTTATTTAGATCTCTCAAGTTTTCTAACCTATATACTTTGATGTTTAAATTAGTATTAAAGTTGAGAGCTAACTAAAATCTTAAAATATTAGAATTAGGATTTTCTTCTCCTTTTTAGCTGGAGTGACCACAATGTTATTTAAAGTTCGAAACTGTAGGAATGGAAGGAATCTGAAGTTCTCAATGCCTATGCATCTTCTGGTACCATTACTATTCACGGAATCTTTCATGGGTCTAAGCCCCTAAATCTCATATTTTGATCCGAAATTTAATACTCATAAAATACAAACCAATTTTAGATACTAATAGTTAGAGGTGACAAATGGATGGATTAGGTCATCGATGGGTGTCGAAACCACAAAAATAATCCTAAAAATAATCCTTCTTTGGGCTAAGTTTTGTAGATAGCAATGAGAGGGTCGAATCCAGAGATTGTTAGATTTATTCCTTGAATAACATAAAGAGGGGGGGTTTTGTATTATGAGACTAAATAAGATTTAATTAAAAACACCAACCAAATTAAATAACTAACTAAAAATATGAGGAAAAATTAAATAAGAAGAAGTTTCCAATCAAAAATTAATTTTGGTATTGATTCCTTGAATTGATCATTGATTCAAAAGATAGGTTCTTTTATCTTGAATAAATTGGTTATAGTTGTTGAAGATCCGTCCTCTAACAACCAATCTTTTCTTACTTTTTCGATAACCTTCGGATCTGTCCTATGAGTTATTTCTCTAATTAACAAACACAACCTTCGGATCCGTCCTATGAGTTATGTCTATTAATTGCATTAAGGTTCAAAAGACCCAATTACTAACCAAGAAACCCGGAAACGCCGTGTTTATTTAAGCTAGATTATATATTTTCATAACATACAATCTAAGGCGTTGATTACCTTTCGATGTTGTTATTTGTCACTTGAATTAGAACAATCAACCAAAGATTAATTATTCTAAATGACTATATATTGAATTCAACTATCAAACAATAGGCCTCTTGTCTAACAATTCAATTCAATAATATAATGAAGCATAGAAAATATATAAATACTCAAGAATAAAAGAAATAATAAAATTACCGGAACCTCACAATTGTTGGAATCAAACCTTAATTAAACTTGATTGGAAAATAAAAATTTAGCTAAACATAATTAAAAGAAAATACAAGAAAATCAAATGACTGCCCTTTTTGTCCATCCGTGCGGCTTTCGTCTTCTTCCGCCGTAGCTCACTCCATGAAAGGATGAATTGTGGCTTGAGAATTCATTCCTTCTTCTTCCTTCTCATCTCCAAACCTTGTTTTTTCTCTCTATTGAACTAGGAAAGCCTAAAAATGGGATGCCTTGATCATATCCAAGCCTTACCTATTTATAGGCAAGGATTCAAGACATTTGGTTGTGGCCACTTGCTTTTCCTCACATTCTTCACCATTTTTCATAATTAATCAATAGCCTCCTTTTGGTCCTCTCTTTTCTTTTCTTCTTTCTTTCTTTTGTTAATTCTTCTTGCTTCCTTTTGTCTTTGTACAGATTTTTTTTCTGATTTTCTTTTCTTGTTTGGCTTTCTTTTTCCCATGTGAGGCTACATTTTGGAAGGACTTTCTTGCTGTCCTCATGCACTTCTTGTTTGGCTTTCTTTTTTTTTTCATGTGAGGCTGCATTTTGGAAGGACTTTCTTGCTGTCCTCATGCACTCTTTCTTCAGAAAAATAAAAGATGGCAGCTGGTCTCCAAGCCTTCATGTGCAAATGTTTCTCTTTCACTCAAATGCAAGGTTGGCATCATATGCTGTTTTGTGCCCTTATCATTCTGTTTTCTTGTGTGACAACTTGGTGCTGTGCTCTTGTTTTCTTGTGTGAATATTGGAGAATTTTGTTGTTGAATTGCTGCTGAAAAAAAATAAGGCCAGACTGCACAATTAGAAAACCCGTAGCTGCCAAAATTTAAAAGAATGAACTTCTTGAACCCAAGTTTCTGCCCAGATTTGGTCCTTTGCTTCCGGAATTTGAGAAACCTTTCTTCATGAAAGTTTTTTCTCTCTTTCTCAGCTTTCCATACCATCTTGAATCATCTCATTTGGACATCTACATCAAGAGTTATGAACTCCGGAAGATGACTATGTGCACAAAGAAACCTTGAAGTTTTTGCTAAGAAAGATAATATTTTGCTTTATTTGTTAATTTTTCCCACAAAGCTCCAATCTATCCATCAATAATAAAACACTTAATATTCATATAAATAAGCATTTTAATCACTTAAACACAAGGAAATTGATCCAATAAATATGCAATTATACACTCTATCAGTCACTCATGGACTGAATTATTTATAGATGGTAATGTTAAAAGTCATGATCCAATTCAATTCATATAATTACATGTTAGATTTTGGTTGGGCGAATCTATCTAATTCAATGAATTAAAATTATTAATTTAAATATTAAAGTAGTATAAGCATATACTTACAGCATGTTTGGTTCATCAGAATGAATAAGGTTTGAATTAAACATAAATTTGGTAAGAATTGGGTTGGAATTAAATTGAATGGACTTTTCAATAATTTAGTTCAAAAAATTGTATAAGCGTGCAATCATTATTCTTGTGTTTGGTTAGGTGAATAGAACTAATGAATAATGTTAAAATAACTAAAATATACTTATTTTAAGCATTTTATTGATGAGTGAAAAATGATGAGAGAGAAAGAAGAGTGAGGAAAATGATGAGAGATAAAGTAGAGTGAGAAAATGATGAGAGATAAAGTAGAGTGAAAATGATGAGAGAAAAAGTAGAGTAAGAAAAATGATGAGAGAAAGTATACTAAGAAAAATGATGAGAGAGGAATATGAGTTAGAAAATGATGAAAGAGAAAAAGAGTAATTAAAATGATGAGAGAGAAAAAGAGGATTAAAATGATGAGAGAGAAAGTAGAGTAAGAAAAATAATGATGTGAGGAAAGTTGAAGGAGAAAATTGGAAAGAATTATTTTGTCAATTACTCAGTGCTCAAAATTCCAATTCACCATTCAGTTGTAATTTTAATTGTAGGAGTTTTCTAATTTAGTTAACCAAATAAAAGAATTAGAGTTAAGTAAAGAATAAAACTGTAATGAATAATTAATTCCTTTGAACCAAACATACTCAATTCTAGAGTCAATCTTTTCAAATAAAATAATTAAAAATATTGATATTTTCTATTAGAATTTCAAAATAGTCAAACTCTGGCTGAAAAATCGGCTTTTATATTCTCCACTCTTAATAGCTTGTTAGCTAAAACATGACAAAGTAAGACACTTGGCGCAATGCTTGTTAAATACTCATAAGAAGTTTTACCCCATTATTAATTTTTTTAAAACTTAATCAAATATTCATGGTTTTATCATTACTTACAAAAACCCAAGTAAATTTCTTGAAGATGACTTTCAAAAAAAAAGACAAAATGTCGTCAATGGAGTCCACAATAATATTATACTAATAAATAATGTATTTACTAATATATATAATATTTATTAAAATTTAAATATATATTAAATAAATAAATTTAAACAAGTAAATTGAGTGGGTGATACGGCATGGTTTCCATTTAGCTGCATGGAAGAGTTTTTGGCCCAGACACCCATTCCACTTGTCTCCTACAAGGGTCAAACGAGATGGGTGTTCGCACGTGGCGGTAGCTTTTGCCATCCTTATATCAACCCAACTGGGGAATCTTTGGTCATTTCTCCATCACTGATAAGTATTCTTTGCATGATTAAATGACTATTCTAGGTAATTATTCACACAAAAAATAAAAATTATATATTTTAGTGATTGACAGATTATTTATATAACAAAATATAATGAATACTAATTATGAGAGACTATTGTTTAATACTTTTGATTGCTAAGAAAATTAACAAAAATTTGTCATCACTTTTAGATATACTCCTTTCTTCCAAAAAAAAAAAAAAGTTTTTGATTCTGTACAACTTGTTTTAATTTAGAAGGTACAACACATATAATGTGCTATTCAATGTATACTTTTATATATTTATCTTACTTTTTAATTTGAGTTATGTATTATCATTATAGTAAAATTAATATAAGAATTCATGCTAAAAATGAATTTTTCTAGACAAAGAATTTTTGAAATTAAACTCTTTTTCAAAGCAGAGAGAATATACCATTGTAACTACGTCTATCTATCATTTAACTATATATATGGCCTCGACTTGACTATGTGACATAATCACAATTATCAAGAAAATGTAATGATTTTAAGAGAAAGATCAAATTATTACAAGAAACATTATATAAACCCTACCCTCAGCTTATGAAGGACTACTAAGTGTACACAAGAAGAAAAAAATGAATAGACAACAATAATTGAGATCATGAAATGCCGAAAAGAAAATCAAAGTTATAGTACTAGATGTCTGAAAGAAGAGTTGCCCGACTGACTTCAGACGCCACACGACTCGCCATCAAGTTGATAGGACGACAAAAGAAATGAAATCCAGCAACCCCAAGGCTATGTAGATATCTTAAAAATGTAGATCTATGACCTTAAAACCAAGTGCAGAGCCTAGAAATAGAGATTAAAAAAGTAGAGAAAAAGTTATAAAGTTGAGGCATACACACCTCATCTGATGCAGAAGTGATAGTTTGATTCTTTTTAGTAATTTTTATTTTTAAAACTTAGAGATTTTAAGTGAAATTAGTAAATTTTATTATTAAGTTGTGGTAGTTTTTGTGTTTTATAGGATTGTTAGTGGTAAAATAATTTGTTAGAAAAGATAAGCGATTTGGAAGATTTTGCAAGATTTCTTGATAAAATAAGATTTTGTTGTTTCAAGCTATGCTACCGCTTTGAGTTTTCGTGACATAACTCAATTGGTTGTTGCATAAGCCTTTTCTTTCTTTCAAATTTTACAAGACTATGCCACGGTTTGAATTCCAAGACACAGCATGCTGGCTAAACAGAATGCTGTTACAAGACTTTATTAAAGCTGAATTTGTTAAAACCATCAAAGAAGGAGATAAGATTCGAACTAAATCTTGTAGCTGCAATTTTCTACTCCAACTAGAAGATTAAGGGTGGTTTCTTTGTGAGATTCATGGAGCAAATCAAGGAGCAAAAATCTATACATTCTCGAGAACTTTGGTAGCAAGAAAAAGGGAGGGGAGTAGATATCAGATATCAAAATTTCAGTAGCCTAGCAAAAACTTTTAAGGAATATTCAACCCTTGTTTTCTTTCGGTCATCCTTTTCTTAGTTGTTCAATCTGTAGAAATGTCAAATTTTCATGAAATCATGTTTTTAAGCATTATATCTAACTAGAGTTCTTCAACTCTAGGAACTAGGATGTAACCTTTGAAGGTTTTCTTTGATTAGATCAACCTACTTGGTTCAATTTTCACTTTTCAAAATCCATTGTTCTTGTTTTACATGTCCTGTCAGAACTTGTTCAATTCTTGCATGATTTAAGGTGTTGGATGATGGAACGAGAGTTGAAATTCAACATTAGTTGGTAAGAACTTTGGCTATGAATGTAGAGCTACGAGAGTAGAATACAAAATAGCAACATTAAATTCTTAAGTGTTTAATGTATTTGTATTAAATTTTGTAGACATGAGAGTGATCACAAAATTGCCTAAATAAAATAGGTACACCTCGAGTGAGGGTACTCTTAATTAAGTGAATGGTTGTGAGAAAAGTGAAAGCCAAGTAAGATATCAAGTAACGTTGATTGAGTTCATTGAATCTTCATTTGGTGAAATTCCAGGTCCTAGTGATTTTTAAACCATTGAGTTCTGATTATTTTTGTTAAGTATTCTATTTTGTTTTCATCACTAAAAAAGTTTCGAAAGAAATCTAAATAGTTCGAAAGTTTCTTTTCCATTTGGTACTTGACATCCTCTGTGGGACGATTCGACTAGCTCTATATTACAAGTTACAATCCTTTAATTTAAAGGTATTGAGGATGAGAAAATCCGATATCAAATTTTGTTGCCGTTACCGGGGAGGCATTTGCTCAATATAAAGCCAAAGGGAGTTTCCTCACTACTTTGGATTGTATATTTAAGTTTTTTTACTTTTTGTTTTCATTTTTTGTTATGTTTTCTCATTTCTTTCTTATTTTTGGTTTATGCTCAAAAGGAACCTTGAACTTGTGCCATTTGATTAAGAAATAGAAAAACTTGCGAACTTTGACAAAAGTTTCACAACAACAAAAAAAAACAAGTGCAGAAAATGGCTAAACAAAACCAAAGGAGAGTGCTAAGAGGATTTTGCCACTCCTACCATTGATGACACACATACTAGTATCACAAGACCTGCTATAAATGCTAATAATTTTGAATTAATGTCACTTTAATTCAAATGGTGCAGCGACTACTGATTTGGGGAGATCACAATGAAGATCCTAACATTCATATTTCTAATTTCCTTGAAATTTGTGATACTATAAAGATTAATGGTGTTTGATAATGCTATTAGGTTGCATTTGTTTCCATTTTCTTTAAGAGACAAACCTAAAGCTTGGTTGAACTCCAAAGCTCTAGGACATTTACAACTTGGGTAGGATTATCTCAAGAGTTTTTCATTAAGTACTTTCCTCTGGTAAGATGGCTAAATTTAGAAATAATATTTTAAGTTTTTACCAATATGAAGTAGAGTCATTGTATGAAGCTTGGGAAACATTTAAAGAGCTGAAGAAAATGTCCTCATCATAGTTTGCTGATTGGTTAATTTTGCAAAATTTTTATAATGGACTAATAGAATCTGTGAGAATAACTGTAGATACTGACCCGAGGAGGAGCTATAATGGACAAGGATCATGGTGAAGCTCTTACATTGTTAGAAGAAATGGCTTCTAATAATTACCATTGGTCTAATGATAGAGGAAGGCCTAAGAAAGTCGCGAGTTTGTATGAGGTTGAAGGAATGAACATGCTTAATACAAAATTGGACTCAATAGTGAATATGTTTAAAACAACAAATGCAAATTCAATCTCTAACTCTAGTGAATTTTGTGGAGGATCTCATGCTAGTTACGAGTGTATACAGGTTGAAAGTGTTAGTTTTGCAGGAATAGAATGCTAAATAACTCTTATGCCAACACTTATAACCGGATGGAGAAACCATCCAATTTTTGCTTGAGTAACCAATGAGGAAATAATAGACAAATAAATCTCATCGAGATTCCAGCCAAGGCCTTATCAACGCTAATCAAGCAACCATGGGAGATTGCCATTGAAAAGCTTGCCCAAGTGAGCAATTCAACAAATGCTATTTCGAGAGAGTTGGCCATTAGAAGGTAGAATGGAGCAATTTAGCAAAAATGTTGAAATTCAAATTGGCCAATTGGCAAATACAAGAAACATTCATGCTCATGGGCAGCCAAGCAAAATGAAGTATTGCAATGCCATAACATTAAGAAATGGAAGACCGCTTGGAGAAGAGAAAGAATTTGTAGTTGAGAAGGAGTTTGTGATGGTTGTGAATGAAAAGCAAAAACCCAAAAGCGATGTTGTAAAGAAAGACAAAGAGGAGATTCACTTTAAACCTCGTAAAATTGAGGTTAAACCATATGTGCCTCCAATCCCTTTTCCTCAAAAACTCAAACAACACAGGGAGGACCAACAATTTCATAAATTCTTGCAAGTTCCCAAGAAATTGCATATCAACATTCCATTTGTGGATGCTATTGCTCAAATTCTTTCATATGCTAAGTTTTTGAAGGAGATCATGTCAAAGAAAAGGAAGATGGAAGACTTTGATACAATTCCTCTACTAGAGGAATGTAGTCTTGTGATTCAACAAAAAATTGCCTAAAAATTAAAGGGATCCACGGAGTTTTTCTATTCCTTGTACTATTGGTTCTATAAATTTCTCAAAAGCTTTGTGTGACTTGGGTGCAAATGTATCTATAATGCCATTATTTATTGCTAGTAAATTAGGCCTAAATGAATTAGCCAACTAATGTTACTTTGCAATTGGCTTACAAGTCTTTAAAGCATCCCATTGGAATTCTTGAAAATGTGCTTGTCAAGGTAAAGCAATTATTTATTCTAGTTGATTTTTGATTCTTGAAATGGAAGTGGATGTGAATATTCCAATCATTTTAGGGTGACCATTTTTGGCTACAGATTGGAGCAATTGTTGATGTAAAGAAGGGTAAGCGATATTCAATGTTGGTGAAGAAGAGATAAAATTTAATCTTTTTAATTCATGCACTAATCCTTCTTTTCGATCATGTGCTTTGTGTTGATGTTTTTGATGAAGTGATCAAGGAGAAGTACAGTTTGGAAAATTTTAAAGAACCATATAAGGATTGTTTAGTGAATGCAAAAATCAAGAAAAAAGGAAAATGAAGAGATATATAAGATAGCAAAATTCTTGGAAAAACCAAAACTCAATTCCTGTGAGGAGTTAACTAGAGGCGTGAATGATACAATGCCAATGTTTGTGAATGCAAATGTTACTAATCAGCAGTTGGAGAAGTTGATGTGTGTCTTTAGATGGAAGCCTCACTTTGTGGGAGGTTGCAACCTAAGGGAGTATCCTAAGCTTTGATGTTTCACAAGCATGAATAAATGGAAGTCAAGCTAATGACTTTAAAAAAGCGTTGCATGAGAGGCAACTCATGATTATGTAGCTTATGTTTTGTTTTTGAGAAAAGAAAATTGAAATAACAAATCTTCCATGTTGCAAGTATAATGGCGGAAGCGACCAAATCATGAAAAATCATGCCACAAAGATAGCTTAGCAAAAGGATTCTAGAGAGTTGACAACCGTAACATGGAATGTCATGATACTGACATAGTTTTACATCGGAGTTTTGGCACACAAATTTGGGGAGTTTTTCTTTTAATTTATTTTGTGTTTAAAAGTGGAATTTTGATGGTGTTATGTGGTTAAGGGCTGGAACTCTGTGGTGATTTATTGTATACATTTTGATGCTAATTTTCTATCATTGACTTCATTTAGTGGTAAAATTGGCTGAACCATTTCGATGGGAATTTTGTGCTTGATTGCATTTAAGTTTCTTTTTATTCTAAACCATTAGGGATAATGGCTGAAATGATTTTGGGGGGAAGATGATGATTGGGTGATATTTTGCTGGTTTGTTCCCATTTGATAGTGTGTTTTCACTACTTTTCAAAAAAATGATGAAAATTTGAAATTTTGAAAAATTTTCTTTTGAAGGATTGGTTTTTATGTTCAGAATGAGATTGGTTTTAAGGTTGGAACAAGTGAAAAATGAAGAATGCTTTGAGTAGTGTAAAATTCAATAATTTGGAAAGTTTTTGTGGTTTAAAGTGCTAAACCTTTTTGAGTATTAAAAGCTATAATCATTTGGTTAATTATGTGCAAGGTGGGTATCTATAACTAAAGTCTTTACTCTTTGAAAACGAAAAAAAAAAAAAGATGTGAATTTGGACTTGTTTGATTGGTACTTGAAGCAAAATGAGTAAATGACTTTACTTGATCCAAAGATGATGGTGTAAGGCCTTCTTTGAACCGTTTGAGCCTTTCAAGCTAACCGGATTGAACGTTATATCCCTATGTCCCTTTTTGAGCCTAAAAGAAAGAATGAAGAGAACCACCATTCATTTTCTTTCTATTAAACCACATTGACTATTCTTAGCCTACAATTTCATAATTTCTTTTTCACTTTTTAGAGTTTAATGCATATTTTTCATCAAATAGGAATACATGGGTAAAATAGTGTTTAAGGGAGAAAAAAGATGAATAGTGAGGGGTAAGAATTGATGGAAAAAGGGGATTCGTGCATTTTGGCTTGGAAAGTGTTCATATTTGCATTTTGCATTTTTCTGTGTCGAAAAAAGGAAAAATATAAAAACTGTAAGTATGTTCTATTGTTTTATTTTGAAAAAATAAGTTCCTGGAAGGGTTGTGAGCTTGTTTTGAGTTGTATTATGCAAGAAAAAGGATATATTTAAAAATGAGTTGAGGTGAAGTGTTAAAAGTGTTTCTATGATATGCACAAACTCTTTCCTTTGATTTATATCCTTTATCCCTTTCATTTCATAGCCAAGTGCCTAAGCCTAACATTACAAGCTTAAAAGTCCTACTTGATTTGGATTGGTTTGTTCAATATAAATTAGTGAAGAGTGTCATGAAAAGCAAGTCCAAAAAAAAAAAATGAGAGAATAAGAGAGAATTGAAGATGTTTGGGTTGTATGAAACTTTTCTAAGCCCCGAATAGTTAAATGAGAATAGCTATACACACACACATTTGAGTGGTTTTAAGCTATAGAAAATTGCTTCTTGGATTGGATGATTACATGAGCATGTATTTGGTATTTATCATGAAGTTGTTCCTAAGAAATTTCTGAAGCCAGCTATATGACTTAATCCTAAATAAATGTATTATTTGTTGTTCTTTTGCTTGAGGACAAGCAAATCTTCGAGATTGGGGGTATTTGATAGTTTGATATTTTTTAATAATTTTTATTCTTAAAACTTAGAGATTTTAAGTGAAATTAGTAAATTTTACTATTAAGTTATGGTAGTTTTGTGTTTTATAGGATTGTTAGTGGTAAAATAATTTGTTAGAAAAGATAACATATTTGGAAGATTTTGCAAGATTTGCTGATAAAATAAGATTTGGTTGTTGCATGCTATGCTACAGTTTGAGTTTTCAGGACATAGCTCAGTTGGTTGTTGCATACGTCTTTGCTGTTGTTCAAATTTTTACAAGACTATATCACTGTTTGAACTTCCAAGACATAGCTTGCTGACTAACCAGAATGCTGTTACAAGACTTTGTCAAAGCTGAATTTGTTAAAACCATCAAAGAAGGATATAAGATTTGAACTAAATCTTATAGTTGGGATTTTTTGCTCCAACTGGAAGATTAAGGGTGCTTTCTTTGTGACATTCATGGAGCAAATCAAGGAGCAAAGCAAGGAGCAAAAATCTATAAATTCTTGAGAGCTTTGGTAGCAAGAAAAAGGGAGGGGAGTAGATGTTAGATATCAAAATTTCAGTAGCCTAGCAAAAACTTTTAAGGAAGATTCAGCCCTTGTTTTCTTTCGCTCAACCTTTTCTTAGTTGTTCAATTTGTAAAAATATCAAATTTTCATGAAATCCTGTGTTTAATCATATGTCTAGCTAGAGTTATTCAACTCTAAGAGCTAAGATGTAACCTTTGAAGTGTTTCTTTGATTAGATCAACCTACTTGGTTCAATTTTCACTTTTCAAAATCCATTGTTCTTGTTTTACATGTGTTGTTAGAACTTGATCAATTCTTGCATGATTTAAGGTGTTGGATGATGGAGCGAGTTGAAATTCAACATTAGTTGATAAGAACTTTGGCTATGAATGTGGAGCTACGAGAGTAGAACACAAAATAGCGACATTAAATTCTTGAGTGCTTAATGTATTTGTGTTAAATTTTGTAGACATGAAAGTGATCACAAAATTGCCTAAATAAAAGAGATACACCTCGAGAGAGGGCACTCTTAATTAAGTGAACGGTTGTGAGAAAAGTGAAAGACAAGAAAGATATCAAGTAGCGTTGATTGAGTTCATTGAATCTTCATTTGGTGAAATTCCAAGTCCTAGAGATTTTTAATCCGTTGAGTTCTTATTATTTTTGTTAAGTTTTCTATTTTTTCATCACTAAACAAGTTTGAGAGAAATCCAAATAGTCGAAAGTTTATTTTCCATTTGGTACTTGACATCTTCCTGTGGAACGATTACGAACTAGCTCTATACTACGAGTTACGATTCTTTAATTTGAAGGTATTGAGGATGAGAAAATCCTACATCAAGA
Source organism: Gynochthodes officinalis (assembly GCA_020080225.1). Taxonomy (NCBI): domain Eukaryota; kingdom Viridiplantae; phylum Streptophyta; class Magnoliopsida; order Gentianales; family Rubiaceae; genus Gynochthodes; species Gynochthodes officinalis. The sequence goes on along the minus strand of JAIQDA010000042.1, from coordinate 38,877 downwards.
AGACCTAGTAGATAAAATGATCGTTGAATTATATTATTAGCCTAAAGAGAAAACAAATTAATAATCAATATAAGCGAAGAGAGGATATGTTAAACATGTACCTAAAAGATTGAGTTAGATATGCAAAACATAGAAATGAGCAATAAAATGTAAATGTGAACGGGGCTTTATTAAGGGATAATATATTAAAATGTCCTGAACTTAGATGCTTGTAACCGTTTTGTCCCAACCTTTCAATTGTAACAACACGATACATGAACTATTCAATTTGTAACAATAATGGCCTTTGACTGAAAAAAAGACAAAAATACCCTCCTTAAAGATAGAAATGACAAAAAATTGATATAGTTTAATTTTTCTATTAACTTTTTAAAAGAAAATTTAATGATAAAAACTTAATAAAATTATGCAAAATTTTAACAAAATTTTGCATGCAAAAAGGCAAAAATGTATTATATGATACTTTGTTTTTTAACCTCAAAATTATTATTTTTTACAAATACTTTGTTTTTTTACCTCAATTTTTTGTCATTTTGTCTCTAAATTTTATTGACTTTTCATTTTTATTATACTCTCCTTAATACAGCATCTAGTTTAAAATTTTAAAATAATTTTTTAAAAAGACAAAAATGATAAATTTTAAAGAAAAAAATTAATAAAATTATTTACACTATATAATAAAATTTTTTAAACTAAAAAATAAAATTTTAAAATGAAAAGTTAATAAAATTTAGAGACAAAATGACAAACAAAATTGAGGTAAAAAAATAAAGTATCTGTAAAAAATAATAATTTTCTTTTAAAAAGTTAATGGAAAAATTAAACTATATTAATTTTTTGTCATTTCTAGCTTTAAGGAGGGTATTTTTGTCTTTTTTTCAGTCAAAGGCCATTATTGTTACAAATTGAAAAGTTCATGTATCGTGTTGGGCCGATAAAACAAACTAAGCACCTAAGTTTCGTGACATTTTAATATATTATCCCTTTATTAATTGAAAGGTTAGGGACAAAACTTTCTAAAGCGCCTAAGTTCGACATTTTAATATATTATCCCTTTATTAATAAAGAACACAATATTTGTTCTTCTATTCTATTATATAATAAAATTTTCCCTCATCGGAAAAATGTTTTGGGCTTTGCCACTTGGAAGGATGTTATGCGCAAAGACTACTTCATCATAAACTATCAAAGTCATACTATGATCCAAAAGTCATACTTCCTGATTTTGCAACACATAATATGATCCAAAGTCATACTGAATCGAGTTTCAAGATCCACACATTCTTTCCCCAATACATCGAAGAACAATAATAAATGAATGACAATTTTATTAATCATAAATAAAAAGGTTCATGTATAGAATTTTCAAAATTATTAACATGTCACGTATGAGATAATAACTTTTCTTGCATAGTAGATAGTCTATAACTTTTCTCTGAACAATACTTGGTTCAAAAGATAGCAATTTTTGGAACAGTATTTATTTAGGTCTATGTAGTCTATACTTATGCTCCAACTCCCATCAAATTTCTTGACTAATATTGGGTTAGATAAGCAAGTTAGATAAAGCACTTTCTTCAAAATATCGGATTGCAATAGTATATCTACTTCTTCATTTATCAATCAATTGTATTCTAGAGCAAAGTTTCTTTTTTCTCTTCTGATCTGGCTTCACCCTTGAATCAACATTCAACTTGCGAGTCATCAATGTTGGAGATATCCTTAACATGTTATACAAACAAATAACTCTTTATATTTTTGAAACAAGTTAATTATGTCGTCCTTAACTTATGCTAAGCATGTCAAGTGGACTCCCATTATCTTCCCCTTACATATTCCTAAGCTGAATTGACAAGTCCCTTTACCTGAAGTACCTAATGAAGTGGAAAAGAAGTCCAGGGCCTCCAGGCCTAAAAACTCTCTGAGCCTATCGATTTTTTGGGCGGGTTAAAACCTGCCCAATAAAACTTATGGGCTTGGGTAGATTTGGACTGTAAAAATTATGGGCGGGTTTGAACTAGACATAATTGTTAATCATTGTTGATCAATTTAGAATTTATTATTCACTTAATGTTAATATGGTTATCCTATTTAGTTAATTATGCATATGAATATTTATTGTGAAATTTTAGCAAACAAATATATATATATATATAAAATAGTGAAATAAAATATTAATTTATTTAAAATAAATAAATTAATAAATATATGAACTAAGGAAAAACTAGTGGGTAAGAAAAATCAAAGAAAAAGAAAAAATTACAAAATATTCAGGAAAACCAAAGTAAACTAAATTATTAAAAATTAAGGAATAAAATGAATAAATAGAAAAATATAACTGAAAGAATAGATAAAGAAAAATAATAAATTAAGGCAACACTAAATAAATGCAAAAATTTTAAAAGAGACATAGAGAGTTAAAATAAGATAATTTATTAAAAATGAAAAAGATAAATAAAAGAAAGTAATTAAAAAGGATAAAAGAAGAGAAAAAAACGTTAATCTTATATGGGTATTATGGATACTTGTCACGGTACCCTCGAATGAGTACGATGGGTACCTCGAGTGCCCGTGGATACTCATTATCCATTTAAATGTATCTAATTAGGCCATCAAATTAACCTTGTACCAATAATTAAGAAAAATGTATTATATCAATTATTTTATTACTAAGATAATTAACCACGGAAACAAGAAAAGTAGACTCATAAATATAATAGTCGTAACTTCAATGCCAATATGGAGTTTTTTAAATCTAAATCTAAAGAAGGAGTATGTCTTCTATTGTGTTTACCAAAAATTGTTAACCGCACTTCTCAACAATTGGCATAATATATGTTTGTTAATTGTAGGAAGGTTTATCCAAATTTGACGAGACCTTCTGTTTCCGAAATACCAAAGTCAACTACTCGAAAATGGGCATGAGTTTTCAAAAGAGACGAAATGTCAAGTATCCATGCGAAATAAATTGCACCCTCTACCACATTTCTCAAAAGTCAGGGTAAAATACTAAAATCTGAACACAGAGTAATGGTTTGAGTATTTTGCACGAAGAAAATAAGTCGTAAATAACGGAAAATAAGAATGAAATCTGTAATTTCTTTTTGGTTTTGATATGTATATTGGAACTCGGCTCGCTAGGTTTAATTCTAAAGGTCCAGAGAAAAGTTTTGTAGATGATTGAAATGTATTAGATCTCAAATTTCTATCACCATACATTCATGGATCTCAAATATCAAGTATATATACTTCATTGTGCACGTAATAAAAATCCTAATTCTTATATTTTATTATTTTTCTTTATCCCAAAACCCTACTATTAATTCGAACATCGAGTATAGATCCATCCCTACGAATTTGTCTTGTAGGCTTCCTTCCGCGAAAAAGTTCTTGAGAGTAGTGGAGTTTAGATCGAGTGACTGATACTTTCTTCATTAGTTTTCAAGTACACTATCATTATTTCGATTTTGAATGGGCAAGAAAGAAAATTAACAATGAAGTTAGAGCTGAATCTAATAGTTAATAAGCCAAATACAGACCTCAGTCAAAAGGAAAGCCATTAAAAGGGCATTTCGTGAAAGTAGTACTATTGCCCTGAATCTTTCACGGATTTTTTTTTTACTCAATAGCACACTGTGATGATATGTTCAACTAGTTCTTGACATTCTGTTAAAGCCCCACTGATTGTTCCGGCCATAAATTAAGGATGGTTGGTGTGTGATTGTGAGTTTGAGGATAATGAAATTTACAATATTTAGTAGACAGCCACAATGGAAAAAATGTCAATTGTTGAATCTAGTAAAGAAGAGAATTTTTTAGAACAGAAACAAGTTAAAAAATTTCTCGGAACTCTTTTGGAGACTTTGTCCCCTCCCTTACAGTTTGTTGCTGGTTTCGCAACCATGTGGCTGTTATTGATAGGATCTAATTTGTTACCATTTAATGAGCAAAAATATGATGTTAATACTTTATTTGGTATGAAATTGGCTAAATTGAGGTGTTTTTGTCCCAGGAGTAAAGTTGATGGACTAAGGCGAAAAGATGGAATTTAATGGAGATTTAGATGATTTTTGGAGAGGACTTTTGGAGCCAAAACAAAAGACTATTTTGTTTAAAGCTTGCCCACGTCTTAAAGGATGAAGTCTTGGAGGTGAAAGTCAAAAAAATGCACGTGACCACGTCTTGAGCTGAGATAAAGAGTTGATAACTTGAATTTCAAGATTTGAATTTGTCTTTTGATTTCAATTTTTGTAATTCAAGTTAGAATGGACAATTGATAGGATTAGATAGGATTAGATAGGATAGGATGGTTGGTTAGGAATTTAAGGTTTAAAGACGTAGATTTGTTGGAGAGATTTTAGGAAGTCTTTAGGGAGGTTGTTAGAAAAGAATGCTATAAATAGGATGGTTAGTGAACTTGGAAGACGTAAGTCTTTCCTTTAATTTTCTGCAGAATTTTCCCTTTCTTTTGTACTTCTCTTTCTTTTTTTAAAATAAAGTTAGAATAGTGTTGCTACTATGAGTGGCTAATTTATTTCCATTCCATTCCAAGGGGTGTTAATGCCAATATATTTAGTGAGATTTTGTTCATAATTTCATAATCTTTTGCATTCAAGTAATCATTATTTCTTGCATTATATTTTTATGGATTTTGAATGATAAATAAATTGACAACTTATTTTCATTTTTCTTCCTATAGCTATCTATTTGTTCTTGATCCGTAATTGTCCGGAACAATTAGTACAAGTAGCACTTAAATCTTTTTGCGAGTGTAAAGTGACAATAATCATGCATTTATGATTTAAAGGGATTTAATGATACAAAGATTTTCAATTGTAGCTATCTCAATTGTTGGTTTTTGTTTTAACTGTTTCCAAAGTTCTTAGTGCTACTATCAAATGATATGGAACGCTATCGCCCCCAGTCATTTGTTAATAAGGTTTGTTGTGAATGCTAGGTTCAAACAAATAGAATAGGAAAACTCAAAATTTTGTCATGGCTATCCTGCGAAATTTTCGATTAAATGCTTGAATGAAAAAGTGTCTTTAGAATCCTATGATCTAGATATATTCGGTACAACTACACTTCCTTGGATCGGAGCTTGGTAAGACTGAAGTATTTCTTTTACATATTTCTAGTAATTTCTTTCCTTTATTTATTACTATTAGAATTGGTATTAACCTTCTTTTTTTATTTTTTTTCTTTTCATCTCAAGTGCTAAAAACCCCCCCTGAACACATAGCTCCTTGTGGGATTCGAACTGGTCCACTACTAATACAAATCAATTGTAGTTAGTTGAAGATCTGAATTAATTTTGGGGGCTTCGACAACCCGACCAAAATTTTGGCGCCGTTGCCGGGGAGCTATTTTTTTTTTTTAGCATTGTGATTTTTATTGCATGACCCGTGCTTCTCACAAAGGTGATCTTGTGTTCATTTCAGAAATTGAGAAAGAAGCACGACGACTAAATAAATTAAGTATTTAACCAAAAATTTTGCAAGATAGCCATGACAAAATTTTGAGTTTTCCTATTCTATTTGTTTGAACCTAGCATTCACAACAAACCTTACTAACAAATGATTGGGGTGATAGCGTTCATATCATTTGATAGTAGCACTAAGAACCTTGAAAAAGATTAAAACAAAACCAACAATTGAGATAGCTACAATTGAAAATCTTTGTATCATTAATTCCCTTTAAATCATAAATGCATGATTACTCACTTTACACATGCAAAAGATTTAAGTGTTACTTGTACTAATTGTTCGGACAATTACGGATCAAGAACAAATAGATAGCTATAGGAAGAAAAATGAAAATAAGTTGTCAATTTATTTATCATTCAAAATCCATAAAAATAGAATGCAAGAAATAATGATTATTTGAATGGAAAAGATTATGAAACTATGAACAAAACCTCACTAAATATATTGGTATTAACACCCCTTGAACGGAATGGAAATAGTTTAGCCACTCATGGTAGCAAAACTATTTTAACTTTATTCTAAAAAGGAAAGAGAAGTACAAAAGAAAGAGGAAATTCTGCAGAAAATTAAAGGAAAGACTTATGTCTTTCAAGTTCACTAACCCTCCTATTTATAGCTTTTTTCTCTAACAACGACTTTCTAAAATCTCTCCAACAAATCTAAGTCTTTAAACCTTAAATTCCTAACCAACCATCCTATCCTATCTAATCCTATCAATTGTCTTCAAATCCATTCTAACTTAAATTACAAAAGTTGAAATCAAAAGACAAATTCAAATCTTGAAATTCAAGTTATCAGCCCATCGGCTCTTTATCTCAGCTCTAGACGTGGTCACGTGCATTTTCTTGACTTTCACCTCCAAAACTTCATCCTTTAAGGCGTGGGCAAGTTTTAAACAAAATAGTCTTCTGTTTTGGCTCCAAAAGTCCTCTCCAAAAATCATCTAAATCTCATTAAATTCCATCTTTTCGCCTTAGTCCATCAACTTTACTCCTGGGACAAAAACACCTCAATTTAGCCAATTTCATATCAAATAAAGTATTAATATCATATTTTTTCTCATATTAAATGGTAACAAATTAGATCCTATCAGTTATTCGGTCTATTAGAATTTGGAAGCGCGAGGCGTAATCCTCAATTTCCGATTTTCCCTTTTTACTCTTTTAATCCTCATAAAAATTTCATGTCTTTTGCTGTGTAAATTTGCCGACAGAGACGAAAGTAGTACTATTGCCATGAATTCTTGCGATTCAGTTGTCCATGGTACGACAATAATAACTTATGACCAAGTCAAATGAAATCTAAGAGCTATTACCCCACAAGTTAGAAGTAGAGGAATTAAAAGGAGCACAAATTAAATCTCCCAAACTTTTCATTAATAACACACACGACCGAATAAACGAACACAACACGGCCACGCAGGCACCCTTTAACAGGAAGTGGTGCCGTTTGCATGTTATTACAAGCATCGTCAACTAAGCCACACAGCTTTAACTGTTGAAGCACCAGCAGTAATGGAGTACGTTACACGGGAAGACACAACAACCGACGAGCACCTTATTTCGATATTTAACAGGATGAATGGTGCCGTTAATTTCATGTTACAAACCAATCGTAGTAAAATATTACATATGCATCACACTTGATAGAAGCAGACACAGCAGTATCTATACCTGGCAAGCAGACGACATTTGCCAAACAGAGCTCCACCAGTCCGGCAATTACTATCACATGGATTAATATAGCACGGATTGCAATACAATATTCGGGTCCTTTTTTCTTCAAATTTTGGTGTCGTTGCAGCAGCTACGTCAAATCCATACAACTCTTTAATTAATTAATGAGAAAGAGAAAGAGAAAGAAAAAGAAAATTACTACTAGTAGCTAGAAGATATCGAAAACTAAAGCAGCTTCATCAAGTAAATTAATGTGATATGCCCCATGTTAGACAAGTAAAATTAATGCCTGTAAAGTCTGTGATCCGTTAAGATAATTGGGTAACAATCTCATTCGTAATATAGACAGAAAGAAAGACAGACGTACCAGAAAAGGTTGCGATGAGCAGGAAGCATATGAGGACAGAGACTAACTCTGTCATCATAACTTGAGACCTACCCATGCCGACAGCAATAATATTTTGTGCCTGATAACTAATGTCCTATTACTTTGCTTTAGTTGCCAGTGCCCGTTTTCACCATAGGTGAAGGAGTATTTATAAGCCAAGGCCCAAGTGTGGCACCAAAACCCAAACTTTCAACTCTCCCTATAGAAAGGTACGGGGTGGAGGGTTTGGCGTTTGGCCCCAGTGTACAGTTTGTATTTATATATAATATATAATACTTCTAATTTTAATAAGGAATATTTTTAATTAGAATATTCTAATTGCCTATTATACTCTGCATTCAAATACCTTCCTTGGCCGACCACCTATGTCGACCGCTTGTCTATTATGTACGGTAGTATTCTTATTTTTAGTTTGATGCATTAGACTGATAAATTATAACTTGTTTTCTCTAAGTATTTTTTATTATACTATTTTTCGTAGTGTTGCAAACGTATAAAATATTTTATTGTGAAGAGGATAAGAATTCCACAGTAATTAATTCAAAATATACAAGTCATAATTAATAATTGATGCATCAATTCTCATCGGCATACACTTTTAATTCCCAAATAGATTACCACATTTGACTAGAAGATAAACGTCGTATTTTTTTTTTTTGACAAGCCAAAAAAGCAGAGATTATTATTAGAAATTTAGAGCAAAAGTTACATTGAAGCGGACATAAGCTAAAAATTCAACTCCTACACAAACAAGCTACTATAGAAATAAGAAATAAAAGATAACACAAAGTAGAGACAAACACTTATTCCTCAGTTGAACGCCAAATGGGTTTTGCAATCTAGATAGTCTGACTTTGCCAACCTATCGGCCACATTATTCATGCCCTTGGAATATGATAACCCTCCCAATGCTTAATTTTCTCCTTCAGCAGGTCAAGATGGTTAGAGACATTCTTTAGGTGCCATGGGGTATTCGCTGGATTATTTAACCAATTGATTGCGTTAGCCGAGTCACTTTCAATTACAAGTATATGAGAGAACTTCCAAATAGACTCGAGAAAATACCCGAAAGCTTCACGGATAGCATAGAACTCGCCTCGATTTGAATCCAGAATTTCGACATGCTTAGAAAACACGGCCTTTGTTTTGCCCAAATTGTCCCTTAGAATTCCCCCAATCCCGGCCCTACCTGGTTTCCCGATTGCTGAACCATCTACGTTAAACTTCATTCTACCGTGTTGAGGTCGAAACCAAGTGGCACTTGTCTTCCCGCATCCGTGTACTGTCTCACTTCGCTATTCAATACGTTTAATAAGTTCGACAGATGTTGAAGAAGATGGCCATTTCGCCTTAAACCAAGTTGCAAATCTTATAAAAATCAAATCTAAGAGTTGGTTGAGATTAAAGCTCTTATTATTGAAAGTAACCTGATTCCTACACAGCCAGATAGACCATGAGATGACATAAAACAGTAGAATCCAAGGTTGCCTTCCTTTGAACTCCGGGCGATCATTAGTCGCTAAGAATATGAAAGGATCTCCGGCGGACCCATGTAATACCCAGTTTCCAAACACTTAGTCCACACCGACCGACTTCACTAACAATCAAAGAACAAGTGTTGCACAGATTCTAGCTCAGTATTACAAAATGGACACACAGCAAGCTCTGCTCTAATAATGCCCCTCCTAAGCAGACAGCTTCTCACGGCGCTTTTGATGAATTAGTTGCGGACAAAGACTTCCACTTTAGGTGGTCCATACCCATTCCACACTAGGTTCCATTAACTTGCCCTTGCCTTTGAGGCAAAGAACACGACTTGTAAAAGAAGAGGTGAAGTATGTACCATTTGGGACCGCCGCCAAATGATCCGATCTTGGAAGTTTCAGCTAGGATATTGCCCTTCGAGAATGTTTAACGATTCTTCCCATCGTTGTTTTTCCCAATCAAGAGCATTCCTACGGAGATCAATCCTCCAGTCCCATTGACCATTCCTCCAATTTCCAAACTTGGCCACATATCCTTCCTTATTCACAGACAGGGCATAAATGCGAGGAAAGCACAATTTTAGAATCATACCTTCTATCCATTCATCATGCCAGAACACAATGTTATCTCCCTTCCCAAGCAACGCCCTCATTCCTGGTGTAACAACATCATAAAATTTGTTAGAGGGAGTGAGAGGAGCGTGTAGCTTTCCATGAGTTGGAGGCAAATCTATTATTGCAAGAGTGGGAGGAGACGCTTCTTGTCAAGTCCATATTTTTCCACCATAAAGGTCCTCCATAGTGAATTAACCTCATTGCCAAACCTCCATAGCCTTTTTGATAACAATGCCGAGTTTTTTAATGAAAGTCAATCATACCTAATCCCCCAAGCCACTTTGGAGCATTTACTGTAGGCCAGTCCACATAATGCAATTTCTGTGATGCTCGAACTACCCTGCAGAAATCTTCGAATCAATTTATCCATGTCGTTTTTAACTCCACAAGGTAACTTAAAAACAGACAGGAAAAAGATCGGTAAACTCGACAAGACAGAATTAATAAGAGTCACTCTACCACCCATTGAAAAGTACCTTGTTTGCCAACCAGCGAGCTTTGATCTCATTTTATCCAAGATAGGCCTCCAGATGTTTTGCACCGCAGAGTTAACACCTAGAGGAAACCCAAAATATTTGACCGGGAAGGTTTCAATCTTGCAAGCAAAATACTTGGCCCAGCCGTTCAATAGACCCTCATCGACTCCAATCCCAATCAAATTGGTTTTGTTGAAGTTGATCTTCAATCTAGACACCACCTCGAAACATCTGAGGATTCTTTTCACGTTCAAGACACTTTTAGATTCAGGTTTTATAAACTCAAGAGTATCATCTGCATATTGCCGGTGAGCTAACTCAAGCTACCTTAACCTATACTTACCCTCAAAGAGCCACGAAGACTCTCTTTGCATGAGAACGGAGAACGCTCCGCCATAATATTAAAAAGCATTGGGGACAGGGACACCTTAGTGAAGGCCTTTTTGATATCGAATCGCTTAGTAGGAGAGTCATTGATTAAAATTGACATTGTCACAGTAGCCACGCAGAAACGAATTCAACTTCTCCACTTCCTTCCAAAGTTCATCTTTAGCATGACATAATCCAAAAAATCCCAATCAACATTGTCAAATGCTTTTTCAAAGTCTACCTTCAACAAAGTTCCACTCGTTATTTTTCTGAGATAGTCAACACTTCATTGACAATTAAGAAACAATCGACAATTGTCTATTTTTAGGAATGCAAACTGATTGCTCCCGATCACCTCATTAATCACCCCTTTCAATCTGATTGCCAGTACTTTGGCCAGTATTTTGTAAATGCTCCCCACGAGGCTTATAGGCCTATAATCTTTTAAATGGACAGGATTTTCCATCTTTGGAACCAAAGTGATAAAAAAAGAGTTAACTGCCTTGTCAAAAGTCTCAGTCTCAAAGAAGCCTTCAAGGACAGACATCACATCTTGTTTGGTGAGCTCCAATGATGTTTGAAGAAATTCATATTAAATCCGTCAGCCCAGAGCCTTATTACCATCACATCGCTTGATAGCCGCCCAAACTTGGCCAAAACGGAACTTCAAGGTTATCCCTTGTTCATCGATATGCTTTGAAATTGGCGCCTAATTCCAAAACTCCAACCGCGACTTCTTGTTGTAGAAGTCTGAATAATACTTTGCAATCGCATCTTTCGGCTCTCTTGGTTGCGTCACTCTCCTTCCATTGCAGACTAGATTGCCGATAAGATTCACCCTCCTCCTTGTGGAAGCCATCGGATGAAAGTATTTAGTGTTATTGTCCCCTTCTGAAGCCATTTACTTTGAGACTTCGCATCCAAACTCTCTCCTATGCTCGATACAAATTCCAAAGTGCCCCCGCTTATTTGCAAGTTCTATTCTTTTATCACCAGTAACACATTTGATGCATCCTTCCTCTCCAATCTATCGATCTCTTCTCCAATCTTTGAATGAAATTAGGATTTGCCTTATAGTTCGACTTTTTCATCATTTAATGAGTGGCTTAAGTCTCTTTAGCTTTAGCCATAGCCCAAAGATTATTCCTAGATTGAGTGCAATATCTTTCCATTCATTACGGACCATAGTGTTGAAGCCTTCTTTGTCGAGCGGTGATTAAAGAACTTAAAAGGTCGAGGGCCCCAATTTACCTCCTCTGTGGCTAGAAAAATGGGATGATGGTCGACAGAGACCTTGGTAGCACACGAACCACCGATGGAAAGTGATCCAAAATTCACTTGAGCATAAAAATCATCTAGCCTACTACTTACTGGAGGATAACGATTATTGCTCCAGGTGTATTGCCCATTAGACAGAGGCAAGTCTACGAGCTGCAAATCTTCAATAAAATCATTAAACTCATTCATTGCTAACAGATTACCTGCTTGACCACTTCTTTCTTCAGGCGACCTCGTCACATTAAAATCCCCTCCGAAGCACCATGGCATTTGCCAGTTTGCTACTCTATTAGACAGCTCAATCCAAAGGCCTCTTCTTTGATTATCACAGTTGGGGGCATATATAGTGCAAAAAACACACTCAAAGTTTGAACCCTCCAATTTACCTCTGAGCAAAATGTATCGCTGCTCTAGAACAGCCTCAACACAATGGAAAAAGTTTTCATTCCAGACTACAATCAAACCTCCCGCACGCCCAACAGAGGGAACCCACTCAAAATTAAATTCATTCCCTCCCCAAATTTGACCCATTCCACGAGCATCCAAGTGTTCCATTTTTGATTCTTGAAAAAAACCCATCCCAAATTTTTTCCTTAACACAAGTTTTCTTACTGCCCCTTTTTTCTCCCTAACTCCTAGACCCTTTCTGTTCCAAGAAAGGATCCTCATTTATCACAAATATACACGCTTAGAATAGATAGAGCAGGAAGAGGAGGTTAAGCACTAACCTGCTCTTGGCACCCGGTGTTCCTTCTCCAATTCAACAAAATGAGCAACCATGGTGTCTTGATGAAGCTTGAAGACAATTCCCAGTTGGAAGCTAACTTCCCATGTTGATAGCGCCTCCTTCAGGATACTGTTATGGTGGGCAATGTCCTCATCTGAAAGGATGAATTCGGCCAAGTCCGTGGGTTCTCTGCTCTCGTTGCTTGCCGACTGACTGGAGGAAATTATCTTGACTTTCTAGAATTTTTCCCGTGAGTGGAGTGTTGTCGATTGACGGTTGCTTTCTTTGTGCAGAGTGGGCTTGAGTTCTGGGCTGCCAACGACTTGGGAGGACTTAAGTCACAATCCAATTCTTCAAGAAGCACAAGCTTGAGGGCCCTTTGGCTTGACCCATTTTCGAGTAGCAAATGGTTTGCCACTACAGGCTTTTTCAACTTTGGGCAATTGGTCTTGCTGAATCCTTCCTGCTGGATTATTACACCCGATTGAGGCCCAAAATCACTAGGCCTTGTTGACTTGGAGACCTCATCTTCTAACCCGAGAATCGCCCGACCGGATAGTTCAAAACCTGCTTTGCTCCAGAGCACTGCGTTGTCCTCTCTCTTGCATCGTCTTTCTCAGCAAGTCTGCACCAACTATCACCGAAGTGTTAAGAGCACTCTCCTGCAGCCGCTGCGTCTCACTTCCTACCTGTTCAAAAGCGGTAATACCAGTACTTCCCGCAAGCTCCAGATAGGTAAGACCTTTGCCCAACCCGCAATCTTTAGCATTCTAACCACCAATGCACTGTCCCTGCATTGCTTCTTCTGCTAGCCTCAATACAGGTATCAGAGTCCCTTTCTGCACTGACTCTGCTACCCCTGTTTGCTCCAAGGGGGTAAGGCCTTTCCTTTCTTGTGCTGGGTCACACTTGAGACCGCTGGATATTACCCACTTGAGACCGTCGTATTAGTATCACGTTAGCATGATGTTACCATTCTCCTTCACTTTGATTCAATAATTAGCCTAAATTTCACCTATAATTTGCTAAATTTTTGTTGTCCCATTCTAATGCTATTACACTCTACCGTCCTCCATGTAACCAATGATTTCAAGACAATTTTCACTTAAATAACAAGTCAAGCTTTCTTTGGTTTCTAGAGTTTGTTAAATAATCAGATGGTTACCAAATAAACATGTGTACCAATAAATAGAGTTTAAGCACAAATTAAATCTCCCAAGATTAAGAACACAATAATTGACAAATAATTGAACCCAAAGAAATTTAAATCTCTAATGGACCTTTAAGTGGAATTTAAATCTGGATGAAATTCTAATCATTTATTAGAGAAAAAGACTGAACAGATAGTGTAAAATTCCCCAAAAAAAAAATGGATTTCTTCCAAAAATACATGTTTTCACATCCTGAGATTTGTGGTCTCTAATCCACATTTACTCTTCCCTTTTAGAATTCCTTTGTATTTGTAAACAAACATCGAAAAGCAAATAAGTAACCCATTCACTTATCGGATAAAGAAAGTGGTATACCCTATATATTTTCTCATAAGTAATGATAGAGATAGTGACAAATAATAGTGATTTTGTATGGTTACTGATGTAGTAATCATGAAAAAATAAAATTATCTTTATTATTTTGTATTTATTATTTTGTATTTTGTAATGAAGATAAATGAACAATTTTATATTTTTATAGTTATCACATCAGTCATTATCCAAAGTCATTATAATTTGTTACTATCTCTATCATTACTCATTTGCTCGTATGGTTAGATGTCATATTAATAGTCAATTCAATTATCACGTAAAGGAAACTAATAATGGAATAAAGGATTAGTGAGGCCCATGATAAGAAAATGCCCTCGTCCTCAATTCATCATCTGTTTTCTTAGCTATAATGTTAATTATTCTTGTCCACATTCTTCCTTGATTGTTTCATTTCAATACTGACTTAAATATTGACATAGACTCCTTGAGAATTATCTCCTGCTTTGCAGGTTCGCGATGGAGCTGTGTCAGTCCACTCATTATGACAGCCCCACTTCATCCTCCTGTGTTAGACCATGCCTCATCAGACACCACATAAAACAACTAAGTGCAATAATAGTCAATTACAGGCCGAAGATGACTTCTAATTTCCGTGTACACAAAACATTTGTTACCTTATAACTATGGGTAAATAGAGTGAATAGTCCCTTATTTTGAGTTTTCTATTAGGTTTTGTTTTTAAATTAAAAAAATTTAATTAAATTTTTAAACTTACAAATTGAGTTCTATTAAATTCCCAATCTAAAATGCAAATCCTACGAACACGTGCATCTCACATCCCACGTTGAAACTGCTAAAGGTAAATTTGGAAACAAATTTTTTGGCAGCCCTTCACCATCCAACTGGCCACTCGTAGAAATAGCAACGGGTGTGAAGTAATTCTCGGGCGGCAACTGCAAAGTTTTACCATCGGAAAACTGAAACGACATTGGCGGAACCTCAACGCTGGTGTAGCTCAGGTGTCGAAACCCAGGAAGGTGCCCTGAGAAGCTTGCAAGTTTTGTGCGTTATTTCTGATTGCGTCGCTCACTGAGCTATAAACTTGGGAATCCAAAAGAGTGAACGTGGTACCCGAGTCCACTATGATTCCGCCAGTTCCATCACCGCCAATCTGATAAACGGAGGCGGGATCGGTGTCTGATCATCTCCAACCGTGATTCCGGTAAGTTCCACGTAATAATAGACATCAAATTTTGGATTCTTAAGCATGGAAACTATGACTGAGTCGCGGGGTGGGGCTGAGTTGAACTCCAGAGTGGAGGATGATTTAGAATTGGCATCTACAAGGCAGTACGATTGGGATGGGTCAAAAATGGGGTCTGATTGCTGGTAACATTGCTTGAATGGCGAGCACTGGAGCCAGTTGACATCGCTGCCGGTGTCGGCTAAGAGCTAGAATTCTTTCGGGGTTGCCCACCCCAACACGGGCAGCGTAGCCACCCTTTAAGTGTGTAAGCGGGTACTGAATGTCCTCCAGTTCGAAATTGGAGTCGGACTTGAAGAGGGCACTCCTGAGCCTGGAGTTGATGTATTGGACTCGGGCTGTGTCATCCTCGACTCGGGGGATTGTCTAGGCAGTTAAATTCTTGTTTTGCAGGTTTTTGATGGAGTCACGAGCATGAAGGGTTAGGGAGAAAACCGATGAAGTTTCAGCAGTGAACCTGTCGATCTGCCAAAAATTTATTTCCAAATTTACCTCTACCAGCTTCATATGCCTTGCATTGTTGTCCACAGGGTTAGCAGGGTAGCTCTTCTCCCACAATAACATTCCATATCTGCAATTGTTGTTGGTGTAGAAGACCAACCTTAGATGTGGGTAGGAAGAGAGTGAAATTTTTTCCCCTTTTTGTGTTCTTTCTTCCTTTTATCACCAGAATCAAGTCATGAGGTCTACCAAAAAATTTGTTTCCCAATTTACCCTTAACAGTTTCACGGGGATGCACGTGTTCATTGGAATTTGCATTTCAATCACCAGATATTTGTTAGGGATTCAATAGAACCCAATTCGTAAATTTAAGACTTCAATTAAAACTTGTTTAACTTAAAAAACAAAACCGAGTAGAGACCTCAAAATAAGGGACTATTCATGCTATTTACCCAATAACTAATGTCCTATAACGTTGCTTCAGTTGCCAGTTCCAGATTTCACCATAGCTGGAGGAGTATTTATAAGCGAAGGCCCAAGTGTTGCACCAAAACCCAAACTTTCAACTCTGCCCTCTAGAAAGGTACGGGGTAGAGGTTTGGCCCCAGTGTACAGTTTTGAAATCTAGATTTTTAATTCAATTTTAAAATTTAAACAAATAAAAATTAAATTACACCAAATATTAAGTATTTTTATTTTTTTTCTTCTAGACCAATGTGAAATACTTTTCTTTTAATGCACTTAACATTCTCCTACATAGCTCACAACACTCGGACTCTCCTTGGTTGACCATAATTATTTAAAATTCTTTAAATTTAATTATTATTCTCTTTTTTAATTTTATATTAGACTAAATACTATGATACTATATATTTCTAGACTATATCTATATGTATGTATCTAGGTTATATTTATATATATAATATATAATACTTCTAATTCTAATATGGAATATTTTTAATTAGAATATTCTAATTGCCTATTATACTCTGCATTCAAATCAGACCTTCCTTGCCTCCGTGGTTAAAGTTTTTCTAACCGAAAAAAAAATTTAACTTTTAAATTGCCCTTTTGCCTCCAAACTTTTATAAAATTTATCATCTTCGATTTTACATGTAAATGGTTAAAGTTTTTTACTCATAAAGTTTATAATATTTTGAAATCAGAAATCTCAAATACTTATAATAGAAAATTCTTGCCCTTTTTACTTTTTTTTATTTAAATATATTTTTTAGACCACTTTTCACAAAGTGATTCAATAGTACAGATACAAATTTTAGATAGTTCACTGTAAACTTATATTTAATTTAATTTTAAAACTTAATGACAATTTATCTTACTATCATATATATATATATATATATATATATATACACACACTATTCCCACATCTATAAAAAGAGTTCATTTTTACCTTTTATGTCCCAAAAAAATTATTTGTGGAACAAATTTCTATATTATTTTATTAATAGTAATTATACATATCACACTTAAAAATAAGGATAAAAAGAAAATTTGTACATTGGATAATGTATTAAATATGTTATACTTTGTAAAAAAAAATTATACCCCTTTTAATTTTTTTTTAAATAAAAGAAATATTATTATTACATCATAACTTCATCCATTTTTAACTATTAGGTGCTCCTATTAGAATGTCAGCTGGGGACCACAGGAGATGGAAGAAACTGGCCGGCGGAGGGACCAGTCACATTCACATTTTACATTTGGGTTGGGAGGAAATGGGAAATTGGCAATGGTGGTCATCCGGGACAGGACGGAGGAGCATGTGACATACAAGAATAACATTGGTGACAATGTGATCCACCAATTCTTTCAATTCAGGATGTGGATGGATATGGATATGGCTAGTTGAATTAAGTATATTAAATAATTGATATAATATAAAAGTTAAAATTTATTTATTATACTTTTAAAATATATAAAATAATAATAAATAATTTTATTTTTATATTTATCATATTAATTATTTTTTTTTATTATAAAAAATTAATGTGAATATCGTTAATCAATTAATGTAGAACCATATGGTCAAGGAGGTTTTTGAAATTAAAGTATGAAAAAAAATGGTCTCGTACCCTGCCTTTTTCTTAAGTGCCCCACTGTTTATTTTAGATAATTATGGGGTACTTGTGTAACATGAATAATGATAAAAATAATGAAAAGAATAAATTATAGTGATTTATATAGTGATTAAAGTGTGATAATAAAAAAATAAAATTATTTCTCTATTTTTATTACAATAATTTTATCTTTTATTATTACCACGTTAATCACTGTACAAAATCACTATCCTTATCATTATTCGCGTAACAGATATGAACATCCATACGCATGCAAATGGTCCCTACTACCCAAAAGCTACCGCAGATGATGTATCCCCCGCCACTCCCCAACGGCATTATCATTTCCCCACCATTTTTAACTACCCTTGGAGCCGCCGCCGCCTCCTCCATCATTTCCGTCCCCTTCCTTCCTTCCTTCCTTCAACGCAGGCACGCACACTGTACACGC
This sequence comes from Gynochthodes officinalis, assembly GCA_020080225.1. Classification (NCBI taxonomy): domain Eukaryota; kingdom Viridiplantae; phylum Streptophyta; class Magnoliopsida; order Gentianales; family Rubiaceae; genus Gynochthodes; species Gynochthodes officinalis. The sequence goes on along the minus strand of JAIQDA010000042.1, from coordinate 20,654 downwards.
ACATAAGTATGCATATTTATTTTTAAAAAAACTGAATAAGCATATATCTAAACTTTTATGGTTGATTGTCTTTTCATTCATTCGTATTAATTGGGGGCGTATTGGTAAGCATCTAATTGTTTACTTGTTGAAAAAAGTAGAATACGAAAAGTCTAACTAAAACGATCTAATAAATAAGAGGAATTCAACTTGAATCAAAGTTAGTGAGTCTTAAATTCTTTCCACTTATTAAGTGTTTTATTATTTTTTCTTTTTTAATTTAAAACCATATCCATAAACATAACAGTGAGTAATTTGAGAGAATATTGTTTTTAAAAAAATAAAAATATTGATAATTTAAAAGCTTCCTAAAATACTGAAGTCGATATTCAGGATATCGATTTTAACTTTTAAAAAAAAAAATTATTCAACCCAGTTTTTCTTCCACCTTCATATTTTTCTTCCAACACAACCAGTTCCAAAACATCCTGACAAATTGTCAACACAATTCTTTGCACCCACCGCCACACTGGACTGGAGAGACCAAAAGCAAAACAAATCTCAACCTCAATCAATTCAGAAGAATTGATGTTCGGAAACATAGAAAATGAGAATTGGAAAGAATCACAAAATTCAGGAAGAATGAAATAGAAGATGAAATGTGAAACAGGAGCTTCCCACCTAATCAGTCATCACAAGCACCTATTTATTTTTCTTTGCTTTATTAAAAGGTGGTAGAAATGCCAAAAGAAGAATGGAAGTGCTCCAATTCAGACTTGCACAAAGTCCACAAAATAATGTACTGACGATGACTTCCAAGTCTTGCACCAAGTCAACTTATGCCATCTGTCTCACACTCTCACTATCTTGGTCTTTGTCTGCCCTTCCAGATGAATTCCACGGGTTTGATTTATCGAACCCAAACCAAAAAATAGATGTAGCAATTGTATTTTGACTGAAATTTCCATTCAAAAGGAAAATTAATTAGGGCCTGGAATGGGGTGGGGAGGGAGGGATGTGGGGCGACAGGGAGAGAGGGGGAAAAATTGCAGGCAATTTTTGGGGCGTGGGGTTGTGGCTGGGAGAGGAAGAAAAATGGGAGAGGAAGGGAAGGAGAAGAAAAATAGGACAGGTAGGGCAAGGTTTTTTTTCAACCTTTACATGAATGCGACATTCAGGATGTCAACTTTAAAGTTAGTATCTTAAATGCTGACTTTGTCGACATCTTAGATGTGGACCTCAATAAAATTAGAATAATTTTTTAATCATCAATATTTTTTAATTTATATTTATTTTAACAATTTTTTGAAAAAACAGTCACATAACAGTTTACTAAGGTTAACATCTTACATGAGATAATTCACTTGAAATTGCTAAAGGTGAAATAAATTCTTATGTCATTCTAGCTAATTTGTTTAAGACAGTACCTGCGTTTTGGTGAGAAAATACTAATTGTAACTGTTATATGATACCAAATTTTTTTAACATAACCATTTAAATAAGTAATGGCAACATGAAACCAGAAAATATATTTGTTTAATTAATTTATTACACTAAATAAATAATTCATTTGTTACATTCAAATAATTATTTTGATGTGCTGTCATATAATTAATGCAGTGACAAGGTGGAACAGGGCAACCACCTCTGCTCCCACCACACCATTAACATATATATATATATATATATATATATATTATTTATTTATTTATTTATATATATATTTATTTATAGTTAGTTTATTTATTTATAGTTAACCATACATATATGATATATACTTGTCATCATTATCGTCTAGAAAAATTTATATTACAAGGCTATGACTGCCTGGGTTGTTGAGAAAGCTAACTGTCAAATAAAAATTGGAGACTTATATTTACATAGAAAAGTCCAAAAACAGAATGAAGAAAGTAAAAAATAAAGGTGTTCTTCTTTTCATCCAATTCTTTTTGAAATTTCGATACTAATCCAAGTACCTATGTATGAATAAAATGTCGAAAAAGTTTGAGAAGATTAACCATGTTTTTTAACCAAAAAAAAAAAAAGAAATTCTGAAGTTAAATATAGGAGAAAATACAAATTTACCCAATAATATTATAATTGCTAAAAAATTATTTTTATATTTTCTTAATAAACTTGTCTTCCAATCTAATAGAAATAATAATATTAAGATTATTGTTTAGATCTTAATTTAATCTATTTAATTTACTAAAATATTATTACATTTTTATCTTTCCCATTAAGTTAAATTCAAAATAAATATTTCACATGTAAACAATTAGTACTATTTTGTTATTGTTAGTTAAAATTTTGACTCGCTAATTGTTAAGTTTGATTCCATCTCTAGATATGAGTAATCTATTCAGAATCATCATCATCACCAACATAAGTGATCAATTATTATTGTACAAATGTAAAAAAACCACAAGTAATGACTCGGTGTTTCCGAACCACTAATTGCAAGTGATGTAATTATAGTATAATTAAGAGTATCGTCCACAGAGGTGAACAACTACCAGTTAAGCAATATTAATACCTATTATCTATATCAACATATAAAAGAAAGTGGATGTAATAACAAAAATCAAGTAAAAGCAATATTAAAAGTTCAACTAAAGGAATTCTGTAAATAGACTTTAGGACTTGGGATTTCACCAACCATTACTATAAATTTCATTCATATAATTATTTTGTGATAATTCCTCACAACTATTCACATAATCAAACATTATCTCCTCTCAGTATAATATTCCTATTCAAATAATAATTATGGGACTACTTTCGTGACTCCAAAATTACTATGAATGCAGGATGAACAAAAGAATACTATGTTGCGAAATTTAGAATCTACTCGTGATTCACAATTAAAGTCTGAAAAATTTACTTAACTAATATTGATGTCACCGTCGCCTCTTCACCAATACCTTAAACATGCAAATGGTGATCAAGCATTTACAAGAAATAACACCAAATAAATCGGATATTGGAAAATACCACAATTATATAAATGAAAATAAGTAACAACGGCTACATCCCAAATTCTAAAGAAAGAAATTCAGCCACTAAACATGGCTTGCATGAAAATAAAACTACGTGAAAACTATTTCTATTCTATCGTTGTCTACGGGTTGTTGTGTTCTCACCTCCTCCTCTTTTCTTTTAAAGCTAGTCTCTTCCATTTGTAGTTGTTGTCGTTCACGAAGACTAGAAATCCAAGTTGTGTAGAAGTCATTTGTCCCAACTAGATAATCGATTTGCATAAATCTCTCAAATTGTAATTCTAATAAACTTCCCGTATCTTTGGCATGTAAATTTACATGCTATGGCATCGATCCCAATCCTCTTTTCTTTAACAAAATTGCAGCTTTCTTTTTATGCATGCAATCTTTCGGTCTTGTCTTTCTCCCAACAGTTTTCTTCCTACAAAATTGCAACTCAAGCTGGATAAGGCTAAATTCTCCCATAATTGGATAAGATAATAGAGATATCTTATCCTAGAAGTTATCATTATATTCACTTATCAAAATACCCCCAACTTGAACACTTGCTTGTCCTCAAGCAAAAAGAATAATTAGCTGAAAACAGTTGTTATATTAAATCTCAGAGATTCCAACCAATACTCACAGCGAATTAAAACACCACAATCATGAGTAAGACCAATCAAAAGAGAACCTAAACCCGCTTAACATCACCAGTGTGTGTGCTATGAAGCTCATCCCATCATTCCAAATTAAAGCCATTGCATAAAACAAATATCCTCATCCTTTATATAAAAACAACCAACTCAATTTGGATCAGGTAGGACTTTTAGCTTGTAACGTTAGGCTCAGGATTGGCTATCAAAGAAGGGGAAAAGATATAAAATCAAAGAAAAGAGTTTAAGTCTTGTAAGCACATTGGGCAGATACTTTTATAATTTGTAGCACTTTACATCACAACCCCCAACTTATTGTATTCTAGCCTCTTTTGACAATGTACACCAACAAGCATTCATTGAGGCTGAACAACAGAATAAATTCTCTTCTTTTTCTTTTCTCTTTCTCTTTCTTTTTTCTGTTCTGTTCTTTTCTTCCTTTTTTTTTTCTCTTTTTTCTCTCTTTTTTTTTTCTTTTTTTTTTTTTGGATACAAAATACATCAACAATAAACAGAACATTATTCATAACATAATAAGAACTCTCCTTCAACCCTATGCATCAAGAGACTTTATCTTTTAAACCCATTACCTATCTCCTCTTCTACCCATTTTTAACTTGTACCTCACATTGAACTCCATGTCTCCCTCTTTCCCTTGTATCATATATACCAAAGTGCATTTAAACTCTTTTTAAGGGATTTTAGAAGGATAAAAATTTAATATGAATAAGGCTATAAGGTAGTAAATGAGGTTATGAAAAAAAATCTTGAATGGCGGTTCTTTCCATTCTATCATTTAGGCTCAAAATAGGTTCAATGGATAAGATACATAACCAGGTTAGCTTGAAAAGTTCAAACGGCCAAAGAACTGCCTATGACCTTCATCTCCAAATCAAATCAAATTGTGCATTCAAAAGGATAAAGACCTTTGGTTTATACAGACTTTTCACATAGAACAATGGACTGATCATATTTGTGCTCAAAGAAATTCCAGTCATGTTAAACAAGGTAAAAGACACATCAAAAGATTGAGTTACTCATTCTCATAGCATTTTATATTCCCATGAGCTTGAGGTTAAAGCCATGCTCATCATAGATCATAACAACTAATTTCAGCATAAAATACCTTTTTACTGTTTTTTTTTCATTTTTTTCATTTTTTTCTATAAAAATCGAAAACTAACAAAAAGGTCTAGCACAAAGTGATTAAACAAAACTAATACCAACTTGAATCAAAGCAAACTTGAAAGCAAAAGCAAACACAAAGGTACCCCACAAACTGAAATACACATTGTCCCCAATGTTTCAAAAACAAGAAAAACAGTCAAGAACAAATAGATAAAAAAAGGACTTCCCTTTCTTGAGTCAAGTAGATTTAGCACTCATGTTGTTGTTCTTGTGCGAGAAAGCAGGTAATGGTGGCAACCCACAGGACCAATAAGTGATGGAGCAACTTTTTTTTTTTAAATGCATTATGCCATGGCATCGAAAATTACATGCCATGGCATTGGAAAGAAATTTATAAGTGAACCGCTACAGCGCTGAAATAAGAGCCGCAGCGGTTAAAACTTTCTGTCCAAGCCTCTTTTCACCATGAAGTGTGTGATGTCATGGCACTCAAAATTGCATGCCATAGCATTGAAGAGAAAATTGTCCCTCATCTACGGTTGACTCTTCTTTGTCCAGTGTCTGCAGTCTTTAGAAACATGTAAAAATACAAGGAAAAACTTTATTGACTTAAACTAGAAATCAAAATAAGAAGGAAATAAAGCAACAAAGAAATAAAACAACAAAGTGCTTGTTTATAGTCTTTAGCTCGACTTTTCATTAATCAGTTTGTTTGTGGATCAAATCGACCCTTCCAATGTACTTGCCATCAACGAAATCTCTTCAACCTCATCCTGAATAGTTCCTGCACTAACAAAGCACTCCTCCAAAGGATCCTTTGGTTTGTCAAATCTAACAAACTCATCAAGAGGTTTAGTAAAAACATCCACACAGTAATCATGGTCACTAAAAGACGGGTATTTGCAAGATTTAAAAACATTGAATTCTACCTGCTCATTACCAATACTAAATGTAAGTTTACCGTGCTTTACATCAATGACTGCCCCAGCTGTGGCTAAAAAGGGTCTTCCCAAAATGATTGGAATCTCGACATCTTCATCTATTTCTAACACTACAAAATCTGTGGGAATAAAAAATTTATTTACCTTGACAAGAACGTTTTCCAGAATTCCCACTGGATGGGTTATAGACCTGTCAGCCAATTGTAAAGTAACATTAGTAGGTTGCAACTCCTTCAATCCTAATTTTTTTGAAACAGATAAAGGCATTAAAGAAACACTAGCTCCTAAATCACATAAACCCTTAGAGAAATTTATTTCACCAATGGTACAAGGAATAGAAAAACTCCCTGGATCTTTGAGCTTTTGAGGTAATTTATTTTGAATTAGAGCACTTGTTTCCTCAGTCAACGGTATTGTCTCAAAATCTTCCAGCTTCCTCTTGTTGGACATGATTTCCTTCAAAAATTTAGGATATGCAGAGATTTGAGCAAGAGCATCAGCAAAAGGTATGTTGATGTGTAACTGCTTAAACACTTGAACAAATTTTTGGAATTGCTTGTCATCTCTAAATTTCTTCAATCTTTGAGGGAATGGTATTGGGGGAACATAAGGTTTAGGTTCCTTCACTTCTTCAGGAGCTTTCTTCAAGGGTTCTCCTTCAATCTTAGGTTCTTCCTCCATTAATTTTTCATCTTTTCCTGATGTCACCAGTTCTTCTTCTTGTTCTTTCTTGTCCTCTTCACCCAATCAAGCTTTTCCGCTTGGGATTTATTATTCGGCATGCTAGGTAGTTTCCCTTTGTCTCTAGCATTCACAGCATTGGCTATCTGGCCTATCTGAAATTCCAGATTTTTGTTTACTGCCACAACTTGATCCAACTTTGCTTCCAGTTTTTCAAATCTGGCTGAAGTAGCACCGGTCAGCTTTTCAATGGCTACTTCCCATGATGGTTTTACCTCAGCTTGATGTGGTCTTGGCTGAAATCCTGCTGGGTTGAATTGTCTCACGCATCGCCTTGCACTCGATTTGTCCATGAGAAGTTTGGGTGATTCCTCCAACCTGGATTATAAGTGTTGGAATATGGATTGTGCTGCTGTGGCATGTTAAAATTTTGAGCAAATTGTGCATTTACTACCTGCAAACACTCGGCAGTGGTGTGAGATCCTCCACAATTTTCACAGCATAAAATAGAATTGGAGATAACATTTGCACTGCTCAATCTTTCAAACATATTAGTCAATGAATCAATTTTAGCACTCAACAAATCTACTTTATCTATGCCATACATTCCAGGCACCTTTCTTTGTTGATTTTTCTCATTAGACCACTGAAAACTATTTGAAGACATTTCCTCCAGCAAATTATATGCTTCCTCTAGTGATTTACCCATTAAAGTTCCACTGTGCATCTCTGAAGTTTTGATGGTGGTTTAATCCATTATAAAAGTTTGTAAGATTAGCCACCTGAAGACCATGATGAGGACACATTCTTTGCATTCTTTGTATCTTTCCCATGCCTCATATAACGATTCATTATCTAATTGTGTAAAGCTAGCAATATCATTACGTAGCTTAGCGCTTTACCATGAGGAAAATATTTACTCAAAAATGCTTGAGATAAACCCTCAAGTGGTAAAAGTACAGACGGAAAAGAAGTGAGCCAAGCTTTAGCTTTATCTTTTAATGAAAAAGAAAACAACCTTAATCTAATGGCATCTTGTTACCCCATTCATTTTTATGGTATCACAAATTTCTAAAAATTTGACAAATGAATATTTGGATCCTCAAACAATTCTCCTCCAAATTGAATTTGTGAACCATATGAATAAGTGCAGGTTTTAACTCAAAATTGTTAGCGTTTACCACAGTCTTGAGATACTTGCACGTGCTCTTCAGTGTAGGCATAGCAAAATCACGTAGCAAAACTCTTGCAAGAATTGGATTATCTTCGCCATGTTGAGAGCTTCCTTCCTTTGTTTGCTTTCTTTAGCTAATGCCCTACAAGTCTTCTATCTCGTGATTATATGGTAGTAACTCTCGTGTTCTCTCGGGCATAAAACACAACAAGAATTAATAGACAATAATAAACGTAATAAACTACTAAATTAATAGGAAAAATATCGCTAATTTGATATTGAATCGCCTCCAACAGCGGCGCCAAAATTTGACTCGGTGTTTCCTAACCTCTAATTGCAAGTCATGCAATTATAGTATAATTACGAGTATCGTCCCACAGGGAGGTGAACAACTACCAGTTAAGCAATATTAATACCTATTATCTAGATCAACATGTAAAGAAGAGTGGATGTAATAACAAAAATCAAGTAAAAGCAATATTAAAAGTTCAACTAAAGGAATTCAGGTGAATAGACTTTAGGACTTGGGATTTCACCAACCATTACTATAAATTCCATTCATATAATTATTTTGTGATAATTCCTCACAACTATTCACATAATCAAACATTATCTCCTCTCAGAGTATAATATTCCTATTCAAATAATAATTATGGGACTACTTTCGTGACTCCAAAATTACTATGAATGCAGGATGAACAAAAGAATACTATGTTGCAGAAATTTAGAATCTACTCTCGTGATTCACAATTAAAGTCTGAAAAATTTACGAACTAATATTGATGTCAGCTGTCGCCTCTTCACCAATACCTTAAACATGCAAATGGTGATCAAGCATTTACAAGAAATAACACCAAATAAATCAGATATTGGAAAATACCACAATTATATAAATGAAAATAAGTAACAACGGCTACATCCCAGTCCTAAAGAAAGAAATTCAGCCACTAAACATGGCTTGCATGAAAATAAAATTACGTGAAAACTATTTCTATTCTATCGTTGTCTACGGGTTGTTGTGTTACATCACCTCCTCCTCTTTTCTTCTAAAGCTAGTCTCTTCCATTTGTAGTTGTTATCGTCCACGAAGACTAGAAGTCCAAGTTGTGTAGAAGTCATTTGTCTCAACTGGATAATCTGATTTGCATAAATCTCTCAAATTAGTAATTCTAATAAACTTCCCAGTATCTTTGTGGCATGTAAATTTACATGCTATGGCATCAGATCCCAAATCCTCTTTTCTTTAACAAAATTGCAGCTTTCTTTTATGCAAGCAATCTTTCGGTCTTGTCTTTCTCCCAACGTTTTCTTCCTACAAAATTGCAACTCAAGCTGGATAAGGCTAAATACTCCCATAATTAGATAAGATAATAGAGATATCTTATCCTAGAAGTTATCATTATATTCACTTATCAAGTAACCAATTCTTTCTTCTCATTATTCAATGTGAGAATTCAAAACTTTTAATGCTTATTTGCAGAAAATATTGTACACATTTACCGCATCAGATATAATAGTGTAGCAAAAAATAATTAAAAAAAGAATAATTCATAATTTAAAAAGGAAGTTTAGCAACAAATGAGAAATTAACCAAAATATGCACACACACACACACACATATATATATATATAATGTGATTGAATTATTATATTAAAAATAAAAATACAACCGTTGTACAATAGATATTTTCGGCTTATTTGGGATGGCTTTGCATCATGAGACCGACTATGGCAAATAATAAATGTGATGGGGTTTGCATTATTTGTTGTCTCGGCCAGTTGAGTTGGAAACTTTGTTGATGTTTCACCAAAAACATATAGAGATAATATCGTTTGCGTATCTTGAAATTTTGTAATATAACAAATCAAATTTTGTAGTTTGAAAAATAACAATCGACTCCCTTGACTAATAGTTAACTTAACTGTAGTTGATCAAAAGATGAAAAAGCCCTCAAAATTTTGATATAGTTTCAAAATTTTTATTAATTTTTTAAAAAAGACAAAATTTAAAGACAAAAATTTAATAATTTTTTTTAAAACTATATAAAAAAAAATTTTAAACTATAAGGACGAAAAATTAATAAAATTTAAAGAAAAAATAGCAAAATTTTTTAAGTTATATAATAAATTTTTTTAAACTATAAAGACAAAATTTAAAGACGAAAAAGGTAAAATTATGTAAAAATTTATTAAAAAATTTAATGCAAAAAGACAAAGAATTATTATATAGTTATTTTTTTTTAAGTTCAAATTTTTTGATGTCTTTTTCGTCTTTAAATAGTGTAGTAAAAATAATTAAAAAGAATAATTCATAATTTAAAAAGAAAGTTTAGCAACATATGAGAAACTAAAATATATATATATATATATATATATATATATATATTGTTATTAGATTATTATATTAAAAATAAAAATACAACCACTGTACAATAGATATTTTCGGCTTATTTGGGATGGCTTTGCATCATGAGACCGACTATGGCAAATGATAAATGTGATGGGATTTGCATTATTTGTTGTCTCAATCAGTTGAGTTGGAAACTTTGTTGATGTTTCACCAAAAACATATATAGATAATATCATTTACATTTCTCAAGATTTTGTAATATTACTAATCGAATCTCGTAGTTTGAAAAAATAACAATCGGCTCTCTTGAGTAATAGTCAACTTAATTGTAGTTGGCCAAAAGATAAAAAAGCCATCAAAAATCTGATAGAGTTTAAATTTTTAAAAAGACAAAAAAGACAAAATTTTAATTTTAAACTATATAATAAAATTTGTAATTTGTTTAAGGTATATTACTGTTCCATAGTGTTCTATCTGACAATAACACAAAAATTCATCAAATAATAATTGTCCTCATGTTTGGGCAATTTGATTAGCTGAGATAGAACTTTTAGTGACATAACATTGAGCAGTTGGAGGTGTGCTTAGTTTTTTTTTTTTTTTCCACTACCTACAACTCTCTTCTCTTTCTCCCTTCTTGATCTCTTGATATTCCATCTATTCAGCCATTGCAAGATCCATTACAATTTTCTCATCTCGCCATTATTTCTAAAAAATCCATGTATTTCTAGTTTTCCAAAGCAACCACAAAATTATCCTCTCTAACTGCATTTTATCCTCTCTAACTGTATTTTATCTTCTCTAGAATCATCCCATCTAATTGGTGCCATTTTCCACCCGATTTTAGCTCTTTTGCAATTAATTAATATGTACTCTAAATCTTCCTTTCCTTCCCCACACATACTGCATATTGGGTCTTCTTGGATACCTTTCATCCTCAACTAATCTTTTGTAGGTAATATACCATGCCAACACATCCATATAAAATGCTTAAGAAAAAGAAAAAAAAATTAGCTGAAAATTTGTGTGGATAGATTTGGAGATTGAGTTATGTATGCTATGAGAGGTTTGAGCAGTCATGCACGTGTTAACCTTAGCCAATTATGTTTTTTAAGCCAAGGGCAATTACTTATGCTAGTGGGCTTATTTTGTATATTTGTGACAATTGTGTCAGTTAATAGAAAAAGCTATCGTTTTGGGGAAGAAAAAAAAAAGAGGTGTACTTAATTCATTTATTGGTTGACTGGACAAAATTCTGTCGAGCTCATTTTTTTGTTTTTTTGGCCAAAGAAACGATCGTTATATTAGCCACCAAAATTGTAACATTTACAAGTTGCCCTGATGGGTGTCGAAACCATCAAAAATAATTCTTCTCTACGCTAAGTTCTATAGATAGCAGTGAGAGGGTCGAATCCATAGAAATTGGTTAGATTTAGTCCTTAAACAAAATAAAATAAATGAGAGGAGGGGGTTTGTATTATGAAACAAAGCTAGAACTAAATAAGACAACTAAACAAATTTAATAACTATCAAATAATATGAAGAAAAATTAATATGGAAAAGTTTCCAATCAAGAATTAATTTTGGTATTGATTCCTGAATTGATCATTGATTTAAAAGATAAGTTCTTTTATCTTGAATAAATTGGTCATAGTTGTTGAAGATCTGCCCTCTAACAACCAATCTTTTCTTAATTTTTCGATAACCTTCGAATCTGTCCTATGAGTTACTTCTCTAATTAACAAACACAACCTTTGGATCACATTTATGAGTTATGTCTATTAATTGTATTAAGATTTAAAAAGACCCAATTACTAACCAGTAAACCCAGAAACACCTTGTTTATTTAAGTTAGAATATATATTTTTCATAACATACAATCTAAGGCGTTGATTACCTTTCGATGTTGTTATTTGTCACTTGAATTAGAACAATCAACCAATAATTAATTATTCTTAATGACTATCTATTGAATTCAACTATTAAACAATAGGCCTCTTGTCTAACAATTCAATCCAATAATATAATGAAGCATAGAAAATATATAAATACTCAAGAATAAAAGAAATAATAGAATTATTGGAACCTCACAATTGTTAGAATCAAACCTCAATTAATTTTGATTGGAAAAATAAGAATTTAGCTAGACATAATAAAAGAAAGCACCAAGAAATTTAAAGAACTGGCTGCCGTTTTGTCTTCTTCGCCCGTGCGGCCTTCACGTGAATTTGTTTTTGCAGCAGCTTCTTTTTTTGTTCTCTCCAGGAAAGAGTTTTCAGCCGCTCAAAAGCCTCATTTCTTTGTTTTTCTTGTCTTTTTCTTTCTTTGTTTTTCTTGTGCCTTTTCTTGTGCAGCCCCCACGTCTCTTCTTTTCTTTGAGTTTGGCAGCTGCTTTTTGTTTTCTTTGGGTCTTCTATCTTCAGAAAATAAAAGGCAAAGACCATCTCAAACATAAGAAAAATAATATAAAATCTAAAAATTTAGGACACTTGTAGCATAAAAATTCCAACTATCTAAATACTATTTATTTGTTCACTTTTTCCTAAAAATGCTTCACCCTAACTATTAATCATAAAAATAATTAATAGCCATATAAACAAGCATTTTAATAAACTAAAATACAAAGGAATTGACTCAATAAATATGCAATTATACATTCTATCATGCCCATCGGCACAAGAAGACCTTAGCACCGCATTGAGGCTAAGTGAAACAGTTTAGGGTGTTCCCAATCATATAAACTCTATCTCTAACTGTCTTAGGTTGTGAGGCAAAAATTTGATAGACTATCAACATGTGCATCAAGCAATAACAAAGCCACACTTTAGCTTGGTCGAATTATACCTCTACGAGCTAAAATGGATCAAATATCCTATTCTCATATTGAGCGGATATTCTTTCCATTCTAGTCAATGCCTCAACTGTCAAAAATATCTTGATTTGGGTAGGTACCCTGAACATTAGTTCATGTTCCTAGTGCTTCATTTAGCACTATTCTCTCTCCAAGAGCACACCTCTTGGAATTCCACCATTTTCTATAGTTAGGTCTACGATTGCTGCTCTTTTCTATTCTTGTTGGAATATCCATAGGTTTCTAGTTTTCCATATCATTCATAATATATAGACTATTAGTTCATCTCTGTCTGTATGTAGATGCCCTTTCTTCCATTGCAGTTAAAGGCCACCATTGTTTGAAACTAATGCTTTCTCCTCCCAACCATCCCATCTTATCGAGGCCAATTTCCATACTCTCGAGCTCTAGGGCATTTGAAAAGAACATGCTCTAAGGTCTCCTTATCTTCTCCACACATATGTCAAATTGATATTCTAGAATGCCTCTCCTTAGTAATGATCTTTTGTTGGGAGGTGATGAGCGGATTGGGTGTGTGTGCAAAAGTCGTCAAATTATAGCTCAAACTCACACAAATTACACCTAAACCTCACTTAATCAATTGTAGTAAAGCTTAGGATCATTCTCACGGGAAGGGGACAAAACCAAAATTTAAGTGCAACTAATTATTTGCTATCTATGTTAACTAATGCAATGATTTAGATAGTGACATTTAACTAACTAAAACAAGGAAATAAACACATAAATGAGGAAGGAGGGTGATCCTTGGGTTCAATGCAAGGGTTAGTTACTTTGACTCCTAAGGGCAACCGAGTGTAGGGCATCTTAACTAAGTGGCTACATCCGTTCACTCCAAATCTCCTTTCGGTCTCATTGAAATTATAGAATGAGGAATCTCCTTTCGGACTCATCCCAAACTAGAGCACATTAGCGCCTATGGCTTCCACACAACTCTAATGCACAATTCTAGCCCTAGATGTTTTAGCCAACTACTTCACATTCCCTAGTTCAAGTGTTTAATCTAAGAAAACCACCTATTTTTCTCTCCACATCTCCTTTCGGTCTCAATGGAATTAAAGAAAAGAAGATCTCCTTCGGTCTCACTTCTACCTTTGCACACCAAAACCTATGGCTTCCACACAATTTTAGTGCGCAATTAATCTCATATGGTAGTTGTTTCTTGTCTCAAACACCTCAATTTAGAGAATGCTAGGTAGTTTTTCCCACTTTTGGTCTAAATTCATGCATATTCTAAAACACACACAAACACCAAGAACACACACTAAATGTGGCCATCATTCATTGCATGTCATTTCATTAAATACAAGTAGGAAAACTTCAATTAATGCAAGCCCATCACTCTACAACCCACAAGGAATCAAAATAAACCTAGTCCATACATCAAACACCAAGAATCACCCAAGATAGTTTAGCCTTTCATGGCTTCAAATAACCAACAATCACAAGGAGAATTAACAATTGTAAGCATATGAAATTCGTAAGAAAAACTTCCCTTAATCAAAAGATTGGTGAATCCAACAAATTCCAACACTTTAGCAATCCAAATCAACTCCAAAGATGGAAGTCTTCAAGCCACAAAATGCCAAACCCTAGCCTCTAGGAAAATCCCCTCAAGATTGGGGAAAATGTGCAAATAATCAAAACTAAACCCTAACCTACTCTACTTGCCTTGTTTCTGCAGAAAATGGGGTATTTATAGACATAGGGACGTTGGGGAGAAAATGTAAAGCTTCCAAAACATTAGGGACGTGACTTGCAAATTCCAGGATTTCAGGCGAAGGCTGACTGCCTTGTTCTGATCTTGTCCATTTTTAGTCCATTTTCGTCCCGAATTTGAGAAACCTTTCTTCATGAAAGTTTTTCCTCTCTTTCTCAGCTTTCCATATCATCTTTAATCATCTCATTTGGACGTCTGAATCAAGAGTTATGGACTCCGGAAGATGACTGCTTTTTCTCCCTTTTTTTCTCTTCTTTGGTTCATGCCTTGTTCTGCTTTTTGTCCAGTTTTGGTCCATTTTCTTTCGGAATTTGAGAAAACTTTGTTCATAAAAGTTTTTGATCTCTTTCTCATATTTCCATAGCATCTTCAATCATATCATTTGGACATTTGCATCAAAAGTTATGAATTTCGGAAGATGAGTGATCTTTATCCCCTTTTTCCTACAAAACAAATAAAAGATGAGAATCACAAATATAATGTGATTTCTCTAATAAACATGGCATATCTCAATGAAATCTATGCAAAAGCGTGAAAAACACATATCTAAGTTTATGAATATTTGATTCTCATCAAATACATCCAAACTTAAAGCATTGCTTGTCCCAAACAATTTTCTACGCATATAGCAACAATATGTGGAATGTATTCATTGAGACATGCATATTCAGATTCTCATCTAATTTTTTTTTTTATTAGTGGCAAGTACTAGCTTAATTAGGCAACCACTCGTCGCCCCATTCTAATGAACAATGCATATTGAGAGTTTTAAGAAATGAAAACATCTTAATGTCTCCGAGTTAGACAATTTCAGCACGTAATAATGCAATGCATGACCCTCTTCTTTCTTGTTTTTCTGTACTAATCTTCACACATTAAATGGTGTGTGTGTGTGTGTGTGTGTGATGGAGGTAAATGTTCATGAACAACGCAATGCAAGAACTGAGTAGAGGTCACGAAATCATGCCACTAGTGTGCCCTAAAGTTGCATAGAAAAATTTCACTTCCTTGAAATCCTTAAGACTTTTTATTCCCTCTTTCCCCTAAGTTGTCATGCTACCATCTAGGCAATTTTCATCACATTTAAGCAACCATCATGACATTATACTTAGGGTACTTCCTCACTCATTTACAAATTTATATTTTTTTTTGCCAAGAGTTTTTAGGCTTTTTATACTTCTACCACTCATACGAGTTCACTTAAGGGACATCCCCAAGAGCAATCTCATAGCGAGTGGCAATTATTCAACAAAACTGTAAATCTCATAAGCAAAACTAATAACAAGCCTAAGTCATCTTCCAAGTTTGTGAAGTGAAATGCTAAAACTTTAGGGTGGACTAGGGGCACTACATTTACTACTTAATTGCATCATAATCAATACACTACATCTCACAAACACTCATCTTTGGCGTGCCTTGTAACAACACCATTTAATATGCAAAACTTTCCTCCAAATACAAGGAATCAAAAGACATGCATTACAAATTCCATGCCTATTCATCCAACATTTTTCATCATTGACTAATGCTTTCATTTCACTTCTCGCATGCATTTATTCAAGTAAAATGTTTCTTAAGTGGTGCATCTTTCAGCCATTACTTGCCAACCATTCAAAAGTTCCAAAAAAACAAAACAAGCAACATCTTGAATATTTCAATAAAAGCCTCACTTTAAGCCAATTTCACCCATGAAATCTCATGTATTTTCTTCCTATAAACACCCCAAACTTAGGTTACATCAAAGCTTTAAGCTTCCACCCCAAACTTAAGATGAGCATTGCCCTCAATGCTTCAAGAATGCATGCATGAAGGGTGGGGCGGGTGGGAAAGAAGAAATACATGTTTTGGTTGCAAAATTGTGAAATAACTTAAAGCATGTTGCATGATTGCATTCACACCTCCCCCAAACTTAAGATATGTTGCATGTTAAGCACTAAAACTAGGGGGTGCAAGTGTGTGATAGGCATAATTTACCAAAACTAATTAAAGAAAATAAATTAACAAAATGCAGAAAAATAAACTTTAAACCTAAATGCAATAACATAAAATAGAAAAGAGAATATTTACAAACTTCACGTCGTCCAAACTCAACTCAAGTGTCAAAACATCTAAACTAAGGATTGCACTTAAGAAGATAATGCCACATGAGAAAATTGCACACAATGGTTTAGGCATTGACATTTGATTACTCAATGTGTGCATGATGCTAGGCTTCAAGAACTCATCAAGTTTTTTTTTTTTTTTCACTTAAAACTCAATTTTATATGCAACATCATGTTAAGATTCATCAATGAATTTCTAGGATTTCAAATGAATACAAAAAAATTGACAATTCATCCAAAATAACTCATTGAGGCATATTGTCAAACACATGATGAGCATGGTGAAAAACTTGAAATTTCACAAAATTAGTAAGCACCCTAGCCTTAAAAATTAAGAAACAGCCCAAACAATCCCAATTACACAATATTTCATCAAATATCATCCATAGAAATCATATTTAAAGCAATTCAAAATCATCATTGTAATGAAATTTGAAAGGTTCAACAATTCATACCTTGTGTTCTTGGATGGATTTGATGATGGAAATTTGTTGATTTCATGTTTAGAGAGGTATTTGGATCACTTAAGATGGATTGGACTTAAAGAAAATTGTAAAATGCAAAATGTGGATGAAAGGTTTTGAGAGAAAATTGCAAAAACAAAGGTAAGAAATGAAAAATGCGCCAAAAGGTCGCGGGTATAAAATGCGCCAAAAGACACGCGGGTTCATCAGACATAGGGAACGCCACAAGTTAAAAGACATTGGCGGTGAAAACTTACTTGCCCAAATTTTTTTTTTTACATTTCATCCTTTGTCTTAGCACACATGCAAACTACATGCATCAACCTCTACATCCACAAGAAACAAAGCAAACAAAACAAAAACAAGAAACAAAACAACACAAAACAAAACAAAACAAAACAAAACCAAAACAAACCAACACAAAAACCAAAACAAAACAAAATGAAACAAAATGGACTAAACTAAAACCAAAAGGATACGCTTGGGTTGCCTCCCAAGAAGCACTTGGTTTTAACGTCGCCGTTTCGACTCAATGCATTTCATCCTATTCCTTCCTTTATTCTTTTCCTCACATGTTTGGCCTCCTCTTCCAACAACATTCTTTTCATGCTAAACAAGGGACTAATACCCTTAATATCCTCAAGGGTACACCCAATGGCCTCTTTAAGAATGCTTAACCCCAAAAGCTTTCCTTCTTGTTTAGATTCCAAAGGAGATGATATTAACACGGGCAACATTTCATGCTCTTCCAAGAATGCATATTCCCATTGATGGGGTAAGGACTTCAACTCAAGCTTGGGTGGCTCATCGACGGATGGTTTTAGCTTGTCTTCACCACTGGCCACGAGCAACTCTTGGTTGATTTCAACCACTTCAAAATCTTCCCCTATTATTTCATAAATGGACTCATCTACAAACCAATTCTTAACCATCTCACGAAGTTGTCCATCTATTCTATTCTCTTCTTCATCAAACTCAAGGGGAACATTGGAGGGAATATTTGTCTCCATTGTTTGAGATTCAAGATACCACTCCTCCTTCAAAGTTTCACCAGTGCATTCATCCACCACATCTTCATGGAAGTAGTCTAGATTCTCTCTTGGATAATTCATGGCATCATTCACATCATTCATCATGGTCTCGTGCAAGTTCAACCTCATGGAATGGTCTTCTAAAAGCTTTGTGGAACTTCTCATCTCAAGCTGGATTTCTTCCATCTTTTTCATCAAGAGTTCTTCAAAATTTGGGTTTCTGTCCATGGGATTATTCATTTGATTCCCAAATCCTGAAGTTTGCCACAATGTGTTAGCAAACGATGGCCCCGAATTGTCCCAACTTTGACTGCTTTGATTATTCCAATTTTGACCACCTGCTTGGTTGTACCAACCTGGATTTTCTGCTTGGTAGCTGCCATTGTTGCCCTGGGGCTTTGGTTGAAATTTTCTTGCAGCCCAAAATTATTCATGAAGTTAACGGGTTCAGTCCCGCCCACCACATTGATCCGTATGGTGGTCTCCTTGGCAAAGTCCACATATTAAGACCGGATTCCAGTTCATCCTCGCCTCCAATGAATTCATCCTATCGGTTAATGTAGCCAATTGAGCACTAATGTTTGTGCCAATATCAAACTCTAGGAATCCCCTTGTTGAAATTGGTAGCTCTACCTTCCGACCGGTAAAAGCACTTATACGGTTGTTGAACCATGGCTCTAATGCACAAGCATTGAAATTAGGCTCTAAGAATTCCCCAAACAACTGTTCTCTTTGTTTTCCTGCTCGCCATTGAAAGTTAAAAATGAAAATATACACAACACAAACAACTCTTTCTAAATATATACAAAAACATAAAACTAACAAACAATTAGAACACTTAGAAACTAGTTCCGTTGCCCTTCCCCGGCAACGGCGCCAAAATTTGGTGAGCAGGATCGGTGTGTGCAAAAGTGCGTCAAATTATAGTTCAAACTCACACAAATTACACCTAAACCTCACTTAATCAATTGTAGTAAAGCTTAGGGATCATTCTCCACAGGGAAGGGGACAAAACCAAAATTTAAGTGCAACTAATTATTTGCTATCTATGTTAACTAATGCAATGATTTAGAGAGTGACATTTAACTAACTAAAACAAGGAAATAAACACACAAATGAGGAAGGAGGGTGATCCATGGGTTCAATGCAAGGGTTCGGTTACTTTGACTCCTAAAGGCAACCGAGTGTAGGGCATCTTAATTAAGTGGCTACATCCGTTCACTCCAAATCTCCTTTCGGTCTCATCGAAATTATAGAATGAGGAATCTCCTTTCGGTCTCATCCCCACCTAGAGCACATTAGCGCCTATGGCTTCCACACAACTCTAATGCACAATTCTAGCCCTAGATGTTTTAGCCAACTACTTCACATTCCCTAGTTCAAGTGTTTAATCTAAGAAAACCACCTATTTTTCACTCCACATCTCCTTTCGGTCTCAATGGAATTAAAGAATAGAAGATCTCCTTTCGGTCTCACTTCTACCTTTGCACACTAAAACCTATGGCTTCCACACAATTTTAGTGCACAATTAATCTCATATGGTAGTTGTTTCTTGTCTCAAACACCTCAATTTAGAGAATGCTAGGTAGTTTTTCCCACTTTTGGTCTAAATTCATGCATATTCTAAAACACACACGAACACCAAAAACACACACTAAATGTGGCCATCATTCATTGCATGTCATTTCATTAAATACAAGTAGAAAAACTTCAATTAATGCAAGCCCATCACTCTACAACCCACAAGGAATCAAAATAAACCTAGTCCATACATCAAACACCAAGAATCACCTAAGATAGTTTAGCCTTTCATGGCTTCAAATAACCAACAATCACAAGGAGAATTAACAATTGTAAGCATATGGAATTCGTAAGAAAACTTCCTTAATCAAAAGATTGGTGAATCCAACAAATTCCAACACTTTAGCAATCCAAATCAACTCCAAAGATGGAAGTCTTTGCCACAAAATGCCAAACCCTAGCCTCTAGGAAAATCCCCTCAAGATTGGGAAAATGTGCAAATAATCAAAACTAAACCCTAACCTACTCTACTTGCCTTGTTTCTGCAGAAAATGGGGTATTTATAGACATAGGGACGTTGGAGAAAATGTAAAGCTTCAAAACATTAGGACGTGACTTGCAAATTCAGGATTTCAAGCGGTATCATGCCTTGTTCTGATCTTGTCCATTTTAGTCCCTTTTCGTCCTGAATTTGAGAAACCTTTCTTCATGCAATTTTTTCCTCTCTTTCTCAGCTTTCCATATCATCTTGAATCATCTCATTTGGACGTCTTAATCAAGAGTTATGGACTCGGAAGATGACCGCTTTTTCTCCCTTTTTCTCTTCTTTGGTTCATGCCTTGTTCCGCTTTTTGTCCAGTTTTGGTCCATTTGCTTTCTGAATTTGAGAAAAATTTGTTCATGAAAGTTTTTGATATCTTTCTCATATTTCCATAGCATCTTCAATCATATCATTTGGACATTTTCATCAAAAGTTATGAATTTCTAAGATGAGTGATCTTTATCCTTTTTCCTACAAAACAAATAAAAGATGAGAATCACAAATATAATGTGATTTCTC